>CM077103.1:32457975-32502076 GCA_039619505.1 Cimex hemipterus | reverse complement strand
CTCTCTCTCTCTCTCTCTCTCTCTCTCTCTCTCTCTCTCTAACGTTCCACCTATCAATTTATCTATTTTCCTTATCTATTCATTTTCTCTTTGCTTTCTCTTTATGTTACCATATCTCCCTCCCTCTACCTCCACCTTTTGTCTTTTTACATTTTTATCTGTACATACATTTTTTCAGCCGCCTGTTCTAATAATAATTTATTCAGTTTTTCGAGTTTGTTAATACTCCCCTGACGAGGGGAGTCAGATTGGCCCCTCAAATGCCTCTGTACTGTTGAAGGTTGGAATAATTGATTATTCCTTTGTTCGAATCAATTAATTGCGGAAAAGCAATCACCAAAGAAAGGAAGAGGAGTTGTGTTTGTACGTAATGTTTTCAAATAGGTACAAATAATATCAAATTAAGTTTAAGTTGAGTTCCGATTTTTGCGATCCGGATTTCGACTATCAAAAAAACAAACCAACAAGTATCCGGGTCTAATTTCCCATTTCTCCGATGCGAAAGCCAATGTTAGACCAAAGACAAACGGCTAGCGATTTTTGCCGGTGATTAGGAAAAGCCTTGGCATTACAACCACTCTATATATCTGGCAGACAATGATTACATCAATTAAGGGCAGCGTCATAAGCCCACGCCGAAGTACATTCAAAGTAATCTTCTGGTACTGAAACGAACTGCTACATCAAATTGTGTAGTCGTTACGAGAAAGATATGTTAAAGCCGGTTGGTACTAGAACTTGTTTAGCACATCCTCGTGAATTGTAACGATACATGAACTCTAATTTCAAAACTAAAAAAAAAAGTTCATTACTAATCATTCAATTGTTCTTTTATATAGTGAGGTCAAGTTTATAGAGAGAAAATGTAAAACAGTTTAACAACTGCTATCTTGTACTTGAATATATCTTCTGATAGAAATGCAATTAAAAGGAAAATAAGGGAATAGTTTATGTCATTTGCCAGAAAGAAAAAAGTTAATTAATAACAGAGTGTTAGCGTTTTTCGTAAACACCCAATGAAGGTGGAAGCCTTGATTTATGGACAAATATTGGATTCCGCCCTTTTCAATAACCCTATGTCTGTTACGCTCTTTCGTCTTTTTCGCAAAACACTGGGTAGTTAGGCTTTTGTAGTTACTATGACTCGTTTTGATAGTTTCCATGTTCTGTTATAATTCCTAACAAATTTATTCGATCCAATAACCCAATAAGTACGTACAAATATTCACGCTGTAATACACGAATTCCGGCCAATGTTTGGGCCATCAGTGGTGACTTTAAAGCAAAGCAGAAGGAAAAGTGACAAATTCAAATTCGCATAGTGGAGCCTCAAACCTTTAACCACCAGATCTACCATTGAAAAACTCAGATGAATGGCCACCGAAGGAATGTACACTTTTATAGAAATATAAAGGTGATGTAGATTTATTTTTTAATTCTATGGACTTGGAGTTGGATTTAAATTAGTAACAGTATGTGATATAACTGTATAAAAACCTATAGTGATAATTTTCTATGAGCATTAGATTTAACAAAATTTCTTACACTTATAAAAGTGTACATTAAATTGAATTAAATAAATAACATAAAAAATAATAAAATAAAATATAAATACTACCGTATTCTTAGGGAAATCCGGGGTTACTGAGGATACGGATAAAAGCCTTACAGAGTATGCCTCCTTGGATTTTACGTTATATACCTACTAGATTTTATTCTATTCAAATCCAACTGTTCATTAAACTATATGGTGGCCTGAGATCATATTTTGACAAAGAAGCCGTTGAGCAAATGACTTTGTAGACAAAACTAATATCTATAATATTAATCCATTTATGTTTAGTGGCCTAATTGACCAAATTATTTTTTTTTAATGTAATATCATGGTTGAGATGAAAATGAAAAATTATACATCATAGAATACAAGAATAAATTATAAAATTAAGATCTCAATTACAGGATTTTTAATTTTTGTTAAAACGTGAAGGTGTGGCAATATTTATACACAGGAAACTATGCAAAAATGCAAAAATCTCAACAGAATGGTTTCTCTATTGAATGTGTAGTTACCATTGTTTAAATATTACAATAATGTTGTAAGGATAAGCCATTTTAACAATATTTATTAATTTACAACATAAAATATATTTGCGATTTCTTGAGTTTCATGCATTTTTGGAGTTTTGGAGAGACCTACGTTATAGGTTTAGTTATTCGGGGTGTATGTACATTTACCAATATTCAAGTCTTTCCTTTAACCAATGGTTTAAATTATTTATTTCGTTTTGAATAATGATCATTTGGAGATCGTGGCATACGGTCTGTTGTGACGTAGGTTTAGAAAAACATTTTCTTTATCATGTCAACGGTTCGATCTTTATTGAGATCATCTTCCGGGCCTGGAAATTATTAACAATGTTTTAATTGTGCAAATACATGTAAGATGTGAAAAAATGAAGTTATACAATGCTAGAAATTTACTCAGTCAAATTGTTTGTTTTCTGCACTTCCAACACGACACACAAGACTGGCACGACTATACAGAAAACAAAAACTTTGACTGAGTAAAAATAGTTTGATTAAATCTAAAAATTTTAGCATTGTATAAATTCGTTTTTTCCACATCCTAAATGTATTTGTAAAACTTAAACAATGTTTATAAATCCCAGCCCCCTGAAGATGATCTCCATAAAGATCGAAACGTTGGCACGATAAATAAAATGTTTTTAGAAAACCTACGGCATACCAGACCGCACTCACGATCACCAAATAATCATTAACTGACAGTCACTAAACACCACACGTTTTGAATAATATTACAGTCATGACATAATTAATATTTTTGCAATTTTGAAGATTATCTGCGCATAATACATATTTTAGAAAGTTAAAGCAATTATATTTATCGTTAACGACAGTGGTGAAAGATGACCACCTTGACGTACCACCAGTCGTAACAACAATAACATGATTAGAGATAATTCAATTTAAAAACACATTTTGATTTCTGCTTTTAATAAGCAAGAAAACCGAAGTCTTCGGTTTACAACAATAGTTTTCAATTTTTTAAACAGAACGTCAACATTAATTCTTTCAAACGCCTTGGAAAAATCTGCATATGTTGTTGTTTTTGTTTTGCAATTGGCTAAATTAGTGAACGTTGTTTTTTATTAAAGGCACTATTCTGTTAATCTATTACATTACAGCAATGAGTCATCAATTTGGTAGCTTCTAGTTTTTCAAAAATCTTTGGAATTATAGAAATTTTAATGGTTGGCCTTTAATTTATAATATACGATCTGTTTCTTGTTTTTTACAATAAGTCTAATAAAAAAATGGCATTTAGATGGGGCTATGCATTCACTTGACGAAACCTATAAAACGATTTAACAATCGAGTCTGCAATTTTGAGTAACAGTGGAAGAATTTTATCGGGGTTAGTGCCAAGTTTCTGATTCACGTTTTGCAAGGATAAATTCACATACATATTTTGTTCGAATCGACTATAATACAATCATTGATAGGTTTTATCTTGAATAGAGTAGTATAATTGATTAAAATAATTAATACGGACAATTATGACTACTAAATATATATGTGGATTAATGTAATTTATAGGTCCACTATATTTAGCGGTCTGATTGATCAATTATTGTTTTTCAATTAATTTATCTTTTTATGTAAGGTTTATGCAAAGGCACAATTCCGCATTTGAAAAATGGCAAAAAGGAGAAAAATTCGTGAGGTAAGGTTGAGATGGCGTATAGCCGAAGGCCGTGGGTTCGAATCCCGCCCGTGACACTAACTTTTTCATTTCAACTAAAACCTTACATAAAAAGACTAATTAATTTTTAAAAAATAATTTATAGGAGTAAAATTTGGTGATGTATGTTTGGAATGGGCTGTGTCAAAGAATTCAGCAAAGTTCTACTGAAATTGTCCATTCGTTCTACTCAACGGCAAATATTAGTGGTCAAGTTTGTTAAAAATTTGGAACAATAACAACCACCTGTCTTACATATATCAAATATATTTCAGGATTCACATTTCTTCAGCGATAATTTTCACCAGTCTGGAAGGCTTCTTACCGCCTAAGAGGGGACAAGCGAATCCCAAAATTCAAAACATATATGCTGGAGAGCTGGTTGTTATTGTTCCACGTTTTTAACAAACCTGACCGCTGATTGTACGAACAACAACTCTAAAGGGGGGAAAAATGGCTACATCTACGTTATTAATTATTTTTCTATTGGGAGCGCCTGGAGTCCAAGGTGGCTGGACGGATAAAACCGAGGTCTCACTGCTAACACTGGAGACGGTTGATTCACCAAGCCTGCCGGTAATTTATTGTGAATTACAAAATTTAAACAAGGTGGACTGCGAGAAGTGATAGGCTTAACTCTGCACATGTTGTATACATGTGCGGATTTGAGTTTATGTAAATCCAAATCCTAAATTATTATTTTACTGTAAGTACCCTTACTTGTAGACTACAGCTTAACTTGGATGTTATTTCCGCAATGTTTTTTTTTTCGTTCGTTTTGTCGGTTTGTTACTCTTGATAAAATAGTACGCGTTTTAAGCTAATGATAAGAGGAAAAAGTCATTCATAGAATATGTGTCTTAATCCAACGTTTTATATACATCCATTGCGTACAATTTAGTTGTAAATATATGCAAATTGTATTTTTATTGCAAATACAGATCGAAAGACTGAAGTAACGACAGAAATCCGATTGACAAACAAGAATGACCATGAAATAAATTCTCAATAAATGTAACACAGAACCGTTTCTTTGTGTATCATTCTTAATTAAAAGACCTATTTTATATCAATCTGATAAAGAAAATAACTAGAGAACATAAAATTTTATTTCTATTGGTTTTTTGTCTCATTGGACAATTTTATTTTGCAAATTTTGTGACAGAACTATATCAATTTCTCTCGAGACTAAAGGCACTTTCAGTACTTGGTAAATAATATGAGACATGTGTTTAGATTGGAATTGCATATTTTACCTTGTTCTGTTCTATGTTTTAGGTTCGAGGTGAAAGGTTGTCCAATACCAGGCCACAAGAATCTTCCTAGTGGGAGATCTTCCTAAATAAAAATAACTACAACAAATAGGTAAAATTTAATTCCCGTTAATTTTTGCACATTTGACGACCTTTTTGTAAATCCATTAGATTTCGTGGTCCGATTGAACAAATAACTTCTTTCCATTAATTAATCTTTTTATAAGGTATTGATTGAGGTAAAAAAAGCCAGTGTCATGAGCGGGGTTCGAACCCACGACCTTCGGCTAAATACGCCGCTATTGTACCACTTGAGCTATCGTGTCTTCGATCCAATCGGACCCCGAATTCCCATCTCAACCCACCCTCGAATTTTCCTTCCTTTCGGCCATTTTTCAAATGTCGGGTAATCTATTCGTTTCTCGGCGACAAATGGAATGTCCACGGAGAGCTTTAGTAAATATATACTTCATTTTATTAAATCCATTAGAGTTTGTGCTCCGATTGACCAAATAACTTCTTTCAACTAATTAATTTTTAAGTAAGCTATTGGTTGGTTAAAAAATTTATTTGTAAAGTTTGTGTGTTGAGGCTTTGTCTAGATAAAACTACGTCAAATATGCCCTCGGCTATAGGCTTTTCCTTGACCTTGATACATATGATAAACGAAACGTGGGTTTTGTATTGGAATTGCATACTTTATTTCATTCAGTTCTATACTCTAGGTTCCTCTAGGTTCGAGTTGAAAGCTTGTGCAATGCCAGGCCCCAATAATTTGCCTAGGAGAGCCCTAAATGTCACATACGAATTGACCGTTTCGTACTGTAATTAATTTTTTTTTTTTAATTGAAGTCCTGGATAGACTTAATTTTGTACAATAGCGATATAAATTTAATGTTCCGTTTTTTCTCTGAGTGATAAAAAAAATTAAGTTCTAATTTCCCCTATTTTCGAAGATTTTATACAGAAATACTGTTATTAAACATTATTCTTTAATTTACAAAAGGCAGACTATATTCTTGGTTTTATTCGTTCTTCTTTCTTTCTTTTTTACTCTTTTTTGAAGTGTACTAGCTTAAAAGAACTTTCCCTATTCCTATTGAGAGTGAGATATCTTTTCAATATCCATTAGGCGTGTTTTAAGGTCAAATTTCGTTATGAAACTTTGCCTGTATTTCAATATTTGCGCAATACTACGTCGGAATAAGCTAAATCACATTTAGAAATCATTTAGACCTTTGAGAACAGTTTTAGATTCCAAACGGTAGTAAAACTGGTTTTTACTACTGGCTTAACATAGTCGACTGTAGAGACTGTTTATTCCTTTACAATTTCCTGTGTCTTCCAATTGTTATAAATCAAATTGAATTCCTCACGAAGGGTTTAAACTATTATTATTAGCCTATCAAGTTTCTAGGACGTGTTTGCTTATCGCGTGACCTTTGCTTGCCTAAGGGGATTCTCACGATCCTCTACCGGCAGCTTCAACTCTACGCTTCTTAGCTTATGCACAACATTTGCAATTTGCATTTCCTCGAAGAGTCGGCGAGAATTTGAAGACTTGTGCCTAAACACTGCTGCAGAAGTAGTTTTGCAAGGCACAGATATTTAAACGCGAGGCTGCCGCTCGTGTTCAGCCGTATTCGACTCGTTGGTGCTGATATTTCAAATTTTCTGAATTCTTTTTGTATCAACGACACTCAATCCGACTGTCAACATCACGTAGCCGTTTTTAATCGGCCAGATTGTTTTTTCCGAATCTTGATTACCTGCGTTCCGAGTTCTTTTATCTGTTTTTAAAAGTAAACGTCTAGATGCAACAACACGTCACCTTTCTAACAACAATTATTACAAGATCGATTGAATTATGCCATTCTGACTAAATGTGAATTTCTTGTGGAAACTCCCATCATCATGAAGCTCAATAATAATGAAGCAAAAAAATTATTAAATTAAGAAAAATTCTAATGTATGGACGTGCAAATTTCAAATCAGAATTCTAGGATATATGGTACGGACAAAATCAGGAACCTGTTTTGCTGAAAAAAGAAATGATATCAATCATAGGGCTTATTTTTTTTACTACAAACAATTCCACGTTTTTCTGAGTTGCAATGTGGGGAGCAAAAACTCCGAGATTATATATACATCTTATATTCGTGTTATTTATAAAACAAATATATTATTTATTAGCGTGAATGGAGGGACACCCACAATTATTTATAGAAATATCGAGTATTATAGAGAAGTGTGAATGAATTATGATATGAATGTATTTATTATCGCAAATGGAAGGCTTATCCGCAACAATCCCGAGGACTAGACTGTACTCTGGGATAGATTGAATGTATTTATTAGTGCGAATGGAGGGGCTTATCCCAAATAATCCCGAGGGATATCGAGTAATCTGAGGTAGAATAAATTGTAGTGTGATATTATTTATTAGCGCGAGTGGAGGAGCTTATACTCGCCAATCCAAGAAATGTCCAGCATTCAGAATGCTACAAGTGCTTTTATCTTGTTCCTGTTTCATGTGTATTTCTGCTATTTTACCCATGATTTATGAAGGCCTGAAGTACAAGGAGTAATAGGATAAAGAAAGAAGAGAGACGTTTACCGTCCTTGTAGGTCTAATCATAACTGACTGGAAAAATAGGAAAAGAAATTATATAGGATTAAAACACGAAAAGATAAGCAATGACAAGCTGGCGACGTCAATGTGTTTAATTTCCAGCCTCCAATATAACAATAAACAAGACAACTATTGTAATAATATTAATAACAATAATAAAGTAAATAAACTGTAAAGGATTGTAAGAATTTTAAGGTTGCGCTAATAAAGTATAGAATGATTTATTTATGGATATGCCGATTGTTAATAAAACTGGTAATTACGCAGACAAATAAGTATTTAAAGTTTTATACAAGAATCTAATAATAATTTTCTAACTTTATTGATTTGTAGCAAATAGATAAAGATTACTTAGGATTTTGGGAGAACCAAATTTCGTCTGAGCTAATAATCAATTCACAGTCACAAAGTTTCTGGGTCCAGTTAAAGGGAATGTTATAGAAGCCAAATCCATAAGGTGTTTATAGCGGATTTTTCATCAATATTCATAGAACAAACTAAGAATGCCTAGCCTCTAGTTCAGTGTAATATTTCAACTCCATAGCAACCTTCATTCATTATTCACAGATCAAATTTTTCATTGCATATTCTTAATTTTCATTCATGAAAGGGAGTTTACAATTTGGAATTCAAAAAACCCACGGGACAGTTTAAATAAATGGAAAATAAACCAAATCCACACTATTAGTAAGCAAGATTTGAAAATCAGGCATGACACTTAACAGAACATTGCCAACAACTGGTATGATACCCGGTGGTACAATGTTGAGATTTGTTATGGATCGGATCACAATGGATCGTTTTGTTGGAAGGACCAAAGCCGACGCGACCCGGTCGGTAAACAACCTTCAAACATGTTACATAACATTTTCTTGGAGAGTAAAAATACAAAACAAATAGTGTGTATCATGACAGTAACAATTAACCTGATTTCAGTAACGTAGGCTTACAAAAATAGACCAACATAAGAAAATAATTGAGATTTTAAAATGATGATAGCAGCGCACAAAAAATCAACGGTTCGGATGTAAGAATATTTTCTTTTAAAAACTCTACAAACCTATAATTTCTTTCAAACATATCCGAGAAAAATTTTTTTTTTAGTTTTGAAAATGACCTTCCCCAACTTGTAGTCTCCGAATGAGTTCTAAGTGGACACGCGGTTGATCTTTTTTAAAGAAATTAATTGTGTCTGCACTAAAGATGATGAGGATACGAGGCAACGATGGTTTGATATTTCATAAGCACCGAAGCTTTTTCTAGCTCTTTTAGTAGAATTTTTGGTACCCTGGGATGTCTTCATTGAGCAGTTTCTTCGCATTCAAAAATAATATTGGTGCCAGTTTCTTCTTTTATGTTGCATAATCAACAAGTGGAGTAATTGTTGTTTATGTCTAAATTGTCTAGTTGTTTCCTCAGATTGCAATAACTGCTATATTTGCCAGTTTTAGGGAAGTTTTTTAGTGAAGGGGAACTATGAGTTTACTATTTCTGGTCGTCTATTTCTTTTTTTCTTCTACCGCTGAAAAAGAAGAGATGGACGAACTCTAACAGTTACTGTTAAGGATCCCTTCGATGACCGTTATGATGAAAAAAATTGAAAGTAACTGTAACGATTATCTACACTGCATGCAGATACATCTGTACATGGATATGTCTTATGATGGCTATTTAAACACACTCGCAAATTATCAGGGAACGCTTATTTATTAATTTGAGGATCGTTTTTATTTGGAAACTCATTACAACCGCGTCGCGTCATAATCGTCAATCGCATCGCGTCCCAGGAGTCATAAGCGTCAATAAAGGCGCGCGCCGCGACTTTAAAAGCACCTGCCCATCAATTCATTCTCGCGTAACCTTGGTATACAGTGCACACACGCACGGGCGTGGTAACATTTTCCGTGTTAAACTTTCGGACTGACCCCTCAGCCGTAAGACATATCCATGGCGAAAGTGCACTGAGATCGAAAACCGCCGGAGCCATCCGTTTCCCGAATTACAAATAAGTGTAGGCTCATAACGTCTTCCCTGAATATACGGGAATCTTCTACCTGCCTTTACACTCAGCGAATCTGTACCTCATTCGTTTTGGGTATCCCGGAGACTATTTTCCTCACGGCAATAACCCTAAGTTTTCAGACAACGTCAAGCAACACCTCGCCCCTGCTTGGAAAGGTGTTATGTTTAATGACGAGTCGTGTTTCTGTCTAGAGTGATAGCAGGCGTTGGTCTACAAAGAACAGGGAATGCGTACTATGCCCGAATTCGTGCTCCCTTCAGTGAAATTTGGAGAAGGCTGGAATTTACCCGAGAGGACGAACTGGACTCCGTATTATTGAAGGTAGCCCCATTGCTGTCCGTTATGTCCAGAAATTATCGACATCAAACCAGGGATTTCTGGATGGCAATATCAGACATCATAGAGGCAAAGCTACTCATCAATGTTTAGAAAAGCCGTGAATTTCCCATTTACTCAAGGAGGCTTAAGTAGAGAAGGCTTTTCGATAACCATAGTTCAACAGCTGTGTGCAACGGAGTATGCATTGAAATTTCTTATGAAATTGGTGACAGCCGTATGAAATAATACAATCTGCCTTCAGTAAAAAACCTCAGTCAAATTTATAATACCTTTAAATGTGATTTATAATTTTAAAAAATAAAATAAAAATTCTAGGGAAAGAAAACATTCCAAAATTAGCAAAATTCCTATTCATTTTTTAGCAGTTTATTTTTCCATTTTAACCAACTGAACTAAGAACTACAGGGTGATGAAAATCATGACAAACGCTATGACTTCTATCTGACTTAGTAAAGCTAAAATATTAATTTACTCTATATTTTCCTTAGTTCTTTCTTACCAAAGCTTTTTAAATTGGTAAACGTGCAAAATTTAAGTGATACAATGGTCACACTTTATTTCGTCTCAAATGCAATTAATTGCAGAATTTATTTAAATGCTCCTTCAAGCCTAGAAAGAACACTTAAGAAGGTTTTTGATGTGGTTTCTCATCACTAAAAATCGGGTTAAAGCTGTATTGTTTGTCAGCAATTATCGTAGAGGTGGGTGACGAGAGTCAGTTTTGTAAACTAAGTTTATAATCTATGTTTAATCTTTTTACATATTTCTACTTGTGTGTTAAAAATCGAGCTTTTCTTCCCACCTTACATATCGTAAAATCCGATGAGGATGAGGAGTATTTAGGGTGGGAAACAATTTCAGTCAAAGCACCCAGCAAAATTATCCGGCCCAAATGTCAATGGATGAAACTGCAATTAAAAAGAAAAAAGTCCCACGATTAAAACGACATGCCTGGCGGTGTAATTTCCGATTGGCCGGTAGCATATGCCGGAGTGGCCCAACTGTCGCGGCCCCAAAGTCGTGGGCGTAAGTGAATCCCCATGATAAAACATTTGTCTTTTTCATCTCATCGCCCTTTTTTCTCACGGGCATCAGCAAGGTTTTGTGGTAAAATGTCGACTGGCCGGCTATTTATAGAAAAAATTTATTCACAACGCCCTATGAGTACCAGGACCGCATTCTTCACTATATTCCTCCTACGAAGACCTCTTGTGTCCGGCTGTAAATTTAGAATTTATTTTACTACCAAAACTCAAGTTTTTGATTATATCTATCAACCTCATGCCGACTCAAGAAGTTGTTATAGTAAAGTATAATTCTAAAAAAAAAATTTCAGCAATCCACCACTGATTCTTTTTCCTTCATCATACCCTCAACAATATCTCGTGAACATATTTGCATTATTAGGTCATATCATATTATTAGGTTCATGTAAGACGTCTTATACACTTATACAAAAATGTCTTTGGTATACCGACTTCCTTCCCCACCCCTTAAAAAGCCAACATATATAAACATAAAACAGCAATATCTCACTGACACTCAATACGACACGCAAGAATGGCACAGTTACACAGAAGACAAACTTTGAATGAGTAGAAATACTTATACTGAATATAAAAAATATATTTTTGTTTTGCATTGTATAAATTCATTTTTTCCACATCCTACATGTATTTGTTAAATGTAAACAATGTTTGTAAATCCCAGGCCCTGAAGATGATATCAATAAAGAACGAAACATTGATACGATAAAAAAAAATGTTTTTGGGAAACCTACATTACACCAGACCGCATCTCACAATTTCTGAATAAAAATTCGAAAGGCTATAGGTTGAGATGGGGGGTTGGTGTCGAGTGGATCGAAGTGGTAGAGCAGCGGCGTATCACGCCGAAGGTCGTGGGTTCGAATCCCGCTCGTGACACTAGCTTTTTCATTTCAATCAAAACCTTACATAAAAAGATTAACTAATTGAAATTAGTAAAGTTATTAAAGAAGCCTGGAGTTACAGAAACGAATTTGAACTATTAAACATGTTTTTATTTCGCTCGATATTATATTTAACAGGTCTCTTTCCTTAATTCCCTACAACAAGTTTTGGAATTTAGTAAGAATAATAGTTTAATGTGGTTATTTGTTAAAATACATATTTACAGAAAACAAGAAAAAGATTTTTCCCGTTTCGTATTGTGCTTTTATCTATTTTTGTGTTTACAGTTATTTTAATATTAAATAAAGTACATTTTAATTTCATTTCCCTGAATCTTTCAATTCATACTATTCACGACGACACACGACTACATATCCATTTGTGGCGCCTCATCAAAGCAAGCTACGAAAATTTTCATCAATCACTAAGCATCCGTTTCTGGCTTATAACCATAATCAATAAAGTAAGACACCCATTATTAAACTGATTATATGATCCAGGAAGCAATCACAACTTCCTATAAACTCTCAATGGACTATAAAGGAGAGGAAGAATACAGGAAATCGGATACAATGAAATGGTATACAGATGGCATCTAAACATATGAAGGAACGGGATTGGGCATTTTCCGTACAAGCCCAAAACATGAGCAGTCAAACTCATTAGGGAAGTACACTTCGGTTTATCAAGCAGAAATACATGCCATCAATGCTTGTGCCCTGGAAAATCTTAGAAGAGGTTTCACTGACAAAAAAATCCTCATAAGATCAGATAGCCAAGCAGCCATTAAAACATTAGCATGTAAAAGAATCACTTCAAAATTAGTCAGTGAATGCAACCAAAATCTCCAAAGCCTGGGGAAGGACAACAACCTGGTAATATCTTGGGTGCAAGGGTATAGGGTAATTTTGGGTAACGAGAAAGAAGACAGATTGACCAGAGGAGGATCTGCAAAACCGTACCTAGGCCCCGAACCTATACTTGGGATAACAAAAACAAATATAAAATCATCTCAGAATGTATCCAAACAAACCAAAGGAGAAGTGGATAAACTCTAGCGGTGCTAGACATAGTAAACTTTTGATGAAACAACCCTCACCAAAACTGGCAAAAGCACTGCTGCAATTGGACAGGGCCAAACTCAGAGGAGTGGTGGGACTACTAGCTGTTTAATTACATGGTAAGGCTGAAATAAGTTCTTTTTGAAAATATGTTTACATTTGTCATAATTTACCGCATAATTTAATGTTTCTTATCCCACCAGACTTGAGCAGCGTAACACACAAAGGATCATATTGGCAGCACCTTTAGATCTTCCTTCAAAATCAGGATTTTTCGTTTTTCAAAATTTACTAATAAATTTATAACTTTATGACTATTAACTATTATAATTAATATTTAAAGAATCAATTGTTTTTGTATTATTTTTGGTTTGAAATAAGCTCAACGTCCTTAGAGTGAATCTAACATTTACACTCCATATAAACACTCGGTCCATTTTCGCCAGATCTTTGCACTATTGGAAAAAGAAAAAAATGGAGATAACAAAGAGCATTGTTTCACTCCAGGCTGAGTGCAAAAACTTCTCAAGTACCCTCTTAGCTTCACACGTCTGTTAGTGTCTCTAGTAATATATAACCTTTTAGCTGAATATCTAAACCTTGTCTATAAACCTGCTAGACAATCCTATCGTCGGTAATTTATTTAAAAAAACCAATTTCTCGGCACGGTGTTCAAGCCTGTTTTGTTTTTTAAGCAACAATAACTACATTCCAGTCAGTCTGAGATGACTCTCAAAACAGTATGAACATAAATCTTCTAGTTTGGAAGTGTACTGAATAAAATACAATTAACGTAATCATATTAATAATATAATATTTTTCTACTAATAGAATTTCAGCGTGGTTTTGCTCTTGAATCGTCTGAAAAACTGTAGAATTAGAAAGTTTGCTGGACGGTATGTGAGACGATAAAGAGCTGATAGTGGTTTGATCGCGACGATTATGTCTGGTCCGCCTATTCTCGCACTTTTGTCTCAGGTCACGATTCTGAACTTCGATATGTGATCTCAGATAGTCTTTATGTAGTCTGACTTCCTTCTTTTCGTCCGGAGTTAGATGAAAATTAATCCATTAAAATAGATTTAGAACAAAATCTACGTAATGACAATGCAACAGCATCTCACATTATATCAATTGTTCAAAAAAAAATTTAAAATATAGATGGTTTTCTATCTCATCATAGTGTTTTTCGTTTTTCGATAGTATTTGTTCCAATCAATCATACATTATTCGAGAGTAAAAAGGTTATACTTTACTTACTACTCTTTATATAGATGGTTTCTGAGATTTCTCAATGTGGTTAGCCTGATGATGTTTGATGGTTTCCATTCCTCCATCTGGCAGACGAATTTCGCCGTAGAGCCGTATTCAGCGTGGAAAATACTACCTTTTATCAGCATTTTCAGACAGTATTCGTGGTGTAATTTCGGCAAGAGGAGGAAATACGCTATATTGAAATGTTAATTTAAAAACTAATACAAAATTTAAATAAATTTTATCTGTCCGTCTTATTTATTTTTAAATTTTTGATAACAATGTATTTATTTGTTTACTTTTTACACAAAGACTCATTTATTAAACTTTAATATACATAAATCAAGATATATTACAAGTGGGTGGAACATGAAATAATTAATTTTATTTTCGGTATTATTGGACTCTATTATTTCAATCTATCTTATGGCTCCTATGCATTTTTAAACATTTTTAGAAATATAAACTGCCATTTCTAAAAACCGAATGATAGTTGTAAAAGATTAACGATTTTAAAATTGTTTTAGTATCAATTTAGTCAAGGATAATTCATAGGATCGAAAGTGTAATTTTATAGAAATCCCAATAGGTTCAACCTTGTATTTGTGTATATTGATGTGCTTTGATCCATTTACATTAAACTCACATTTCCACGGATCTGAAAGAAGAAATTAAATTACGTAATTCGGACAAATATGCTACGAATGTGGCTTTTAGGCTTGTGATTTTTTCCACGGGTTGTTTTCCTGATAGTAGGAAGGAGTTAAGGATGTTGGGTGTGGTCGTTTCTGTCCAGTTCACGTGATAGCTCGGTGGTGTAGAGCCATTCTCAAGGCTGTCTCTCGGTGGAACTGTAACTTTTAGGCGTTCCGTCCACACATAAAACGTCCGAGATTTCCTACTCACCTAAATCGACACTTTTCGAATTGTGTAATTAAAAATCGAATTCTAGTTTCGGCGACATGCGTCGTTTCACTGATGTGACTTTTTTTTCTGCAAATCAAAATAAGGACGACTAAGGATAGCAGCGCTGAGATTAGAAAGGAACCACTTACTTTTTGGCGGTGTTTCCGATTTTGATTAAAACCTACAGCGGAATTTCACAAACGAGAAATTGCCGATTTTCCATTATATTCACATTACTTCAACATACGCTATGTTTATAACATAAAACGTTTTCCTGGATGTGTGAGAGTGAATGTATGCGGTTCTATTTAGAGAAGCACTACTTAGCCAAACTCTGGCCTCTCTTTAATTCAACGACTACAAAAAGAAAAGAGAGAAAAAAGAGATTTTATTTAAAATTCATTTTATTTTTAAAAATCTCGCAAATTTAGATCACAAACGACCTCTCTTTCAGTTAACGAGATTTCATTTGATTGACTGATTGATAGAGAGAGATTGAAAGAGAGAGAGAGAGAGAGAGAGAGAGAGAGAGAGAGAGAGAGAGAATGAAAAAACAGTCGTGGAGAGCGTAAGACATTAAACCTGGGAGAGAAATAGTAAGAAAAACAGGACAAGGGAGAGAAAAAGAAAGAGACAGAGAGAGAGAAAAAATAAGGAGACATAGACAGTAAAATTTAGGGAGAGAGAAGAATGAAAGAGAAAAATTGAGCGCAAAATTGAAATATAACAGAAAAAAATAAATAAAAAAGATAAAAACAAGCATAGACTGCAGCAGCAATGGATATAGTTATTGAGAGTACAAAATAGGAAAAACAGCGTGTGAGTGAAAGAGAGAAACTTCGTTTGCCGAGAAATAAACCAGCCCAGAGGGAGAGAGAGAGAGAGAGAGAGTAGGAGTGATGGTGCGGGAGAGAATGATAAACAGAAATTTTCCTATTGTTTGAAGAAGAATAATGTGGCATATATTGAATATTCAATGAGAGTTTTTGTAAAAAAATTTCTTTGTTTGAAACCTTTTCTCTTTACAAACGTTTTAATAATTATTTAGTTGATTTGGAAGCTAAATGGAAAACGGCAACACATTCTGTTGATACGTTTTTCTTTACTAGATTATTAGATTATTTCTGGAACGTATTGGTACAAAGGCCGATTTTTAATTATTTACCCAACAATATATAATTAATTGCTCATTCTTCATTTTATGGAAATTCGTTTTATTCAGCGATGAATAACGCTTCAGATTTTAGAAAGTATTTCTCGGTCTTAACTCTAAACTAAATCACCCTTTATCATTTCGGATATTCAAAAGCGGTGATTTTAACGGTTATTAAAAAGGTAGCCTGGAACATGCCCTTGGGTGCCCCCGGGTTGGTCGAGTAAATAAATTACTAACTGTTCATAAATGTCAAACCTTAGCTGAGCTTTTAACCGGAAAAAAGTTTCAAATGTTACTTTTCAATGCTATTTCTTGAGACAGCAATTAAATGATATTAAATGACACTTTCGTTAACGGTACGAAAACATTTAGCACGCAGATGTGAGGAAGTAAATAAACAGAATAATTTTGAAAAGAAATTGTGTTTGAATGAATTTCACAAACCACGCACGAGCCAGGCGCAAGATGCTTAACTGGCAAGCAGCTAAGCGTTTAAGGTCTCAAGACATACGATTCAGGAGTTGACTTGAAGAAAAAGCTGGGGTTTTTGTGGGGGGGGGTTTCAGGTCAAACAAACCCAGGATCTACTCTAAGGACAAAATTAACGAGCCACCAAAAACAATTATTGAGTAAAGAAGAAAAACCCAGAAAATTTAAAAATATAAATATTTTTTGTCACATTTAATATCGAGCATTTTCACTATGGTCAAACCTTAATCACGTCCGTTAAACGCCTTTGTATTTCTTGAAAAAGATTTGTAATAAAATCCAGAAGAATTCCTTCCCATTTAACAAGAATAGTCATTTCCAATTCTTCTAGGGTGTTAGGACCGGACTTCGCCGTCGTACTCGTCGTTTAAGTTGGTCTAAAATATGTTTGATTGGGTTCAAATTTGGACTTCGAGCACTCAATTCCATCCTCATTCCGTGTAGTCATCCACTGAACGGCACTACTTGTTCTTCGATTATGCCTGCAAGTATCACTAGTGTAGTTAGAGATCTCTCTGCGTCGTAGAACAGCTTCAAGAACATACCACCTGTGGAACTATACAGCATAGAACTTATCTTTCTCATGATGGTCTCCATATGAAATTACGCCTATTGAAGATTTGAAGCTAACTCTCACCTCATCTCTAAAGAGAAGTCGCCCAATCTTCCAAGGTCCAATTCAAATGTTCTGAGCTATGGAGAGGTCCACAAGAATGATGCCAGGCCCCGAAGCTATTTTCAGTTCTTCTTACTGTCCTGGAGGAAATGGAAATATTTCGAAATTATGGTATTTCTTATCTCATTTCCGGGGTATGCTGCGATTTTGTAGAGTCTGATGAAGAATGAATCAATCGTCTCTGATTCGTCTGCAGACCTAGGTTGGCTCTGTCCTGGCCTTCTAGGGTGAAGTCTTGTTTTTTGAAGGGCCGAAAAATATTTCGTATTCTAGAGTGATTTACATTCAGTCTCCTGGCGAGTTCCCGCTGGCTGTATCCTTCCGCTAATAATATTTTTATGACCTTGACACTGCCATATTCATCAAATGCCTGACTGGAGCCATTAAAGAACTTTAAGAGTGACATCAAATGAAATCAACAAAGGCAAAAGATTAACCGAAAGCAATCTTTAGTTCTAGCAGAAAGGAAGGTCATAGGGCTACTTTTTGTGCAAATGCGATTAACCAGCACAAAAGTAAACAAAGCCTGTTGCCTGTTCATTCCGACTATGATAGCTCCCAATTGCCTATAATTAATGTAGAAAGATAATGGATTTAATTTTAAACTAAATAAATTGAATAGTGCGTTAAATTTGTCCATCAATGTTTTTTGAAAAATAATAATTATTTTTTATAACATTCCAAAATATTTATTTAAATGAGTTTATTGAAAGTTGTTCAGATCGAAATCAATAGATTACGACAACCATAATATTCCGTGAAGGTTGAAGAAGAAAAAACAAAGAGTTTCTGCTTCCTTGTCTGAAAGAGAATCAGTTATCATAGAACTTTATTAAAACATAAACTAATTATTGTAAATAATTATTAATTAGGCACATTCTCTTCATCTCAAAACCTTTCCTGAAATATTTCAGTTTGAATAAATGGAATATTTCATCTTTATTTAATACTATTAAATATATATTATAGACATTTTACGCTTGATGTGTGTTTATTTTAATATGCATGAAGTCATATTCATCTTCTGAAAACCTGTATCAAACACTTTCTAGATCCATCTATCGAATAATGAGATTAGATAGATGATATGAACAAATACGCAGTACCGATATGTTGTTTTGTGTTGGGACCAAGCAGAGTTCTAAAGAAGGACCAATCGTGATATTAGAAACCAAGAATATTAAGTTGAAGGACAAGTTAATTGGTAACTACATGGAAACATGGCAGGCATCGGTTGGCTTACATGGTTTACCTCCAACTTAGTATAATTATGCTTTATATAAAAAATTATGCAAACAATAATTATATTTCATTGGATTTAAAAAAAATTGAAATTAGAAACAAAACCTTAAAAAACCACACAAATCCCCCAGTGCCCCTTCTCTTATAGACAAATAAGCCTCCTTCCCATTTTATCCAAAATCTTTGAACGTATCTTCCTTAAAAGACTAATTCCTATATTTGACTCTAAAAACGTAATTCCTAACCATCAATTTGGGTTTCGGCCTCTCCATTCCACTGATCAGCAGGGCTTCAGAGTAGTTGATACGATATCCTCGGCTCTAGAAAACAAACAATACTGCTCAGCCGTATTTCTGGATGTTATGGAAGCATTTGACCGCCTATGGCACCCCGGCCTCCTCTATCAGTTAAAATGTATCCTCCCTCATTCCTACTACCTTATCATGAAATCCTTCCTCTCAGATCGTTGGTTTAAAGTTAGAATCGGCACCGATTTTTCACCTATCACACCAATCAAGGCTGGCGTTCCACAAGGTAGTATCCTAGGGCCAATACTCTACACCATCTATACTGCTGGCATACCCACTCATCCAAACACACAAATCACAACCTACGCGGACGACACCGCAATCTTATCAACACACTCCAATCCTATCCTAGCAACAGAAGCACTCCAACAGCACCTGAACCTTATTACCAACTGGTGCAATCTGCGGTGGATCAGGTTAAACGAACAAAAATGCCAACACGTTACATTTAAGCTCAAACGATAAACCTGTCCACCAATGCACATTTGCAACAAAATAATACCACCATCGAACCAAGTCCGCTACTTTGGGTTTTACTTAGATAGTAGACTTACTTGGAATCCACATACACGATTAAACGGCAACAACTTAATAAAAGATATGGACTACTCGGACATCTTCTTGGACCAAAATCAAAACTAAGCTTACATAAGAAACTAACCACAAAACACTCATCATACCTATTTGGACCTACGGAGTCGAGCTGTGGGGCTCGGCCAAATCTGGTGTCTCTCTGTAGACAGAGAAATATTATTATTATGTGCAATATTCGAGAATAGACGGATCATTTTTTTTTTAATTTTGTAAATTCTTTTCATATAATTTTGCCCAAAGAAATAGATGTTCTTGATGAAGGAGATCGCTGATTTAAAATTCTTGTTCTCACTTTGATTTGCAATGGATCGGAGCAAACATTTCTGTCTGCGGGAGGGCAAGTTGAGACCCTATGATTGGGTGGATTTAATTTAACGATTCAATTAAATATTTGGTGTTTAGTGACCGTTAGCCAAAGAGAATTTTTGTAAAGCCTACATCACACCAGACCGCACCTCACGATCTCCAAATAATCATTGGCTAACGGTTACACGCATTTTTCTACACGAAGGGCTCTCTCAACACGACACACAAGAATGGTACATTTACACGGAAAACAAAACACTTTGAGCTCTGAAAATGATCTCAATAAAGATCGAAACGTCGCATCATAAAGAAAATGTTTTTCTAAAACCTACGTCACACCAGACCGCACTTCACGATCTCCAAATAATTAGTTTCAATTAAACCTGTGCTTTTTCGTTGCATTGAATTATTTCAAAATGTATCTAATGTGTAGTATTTAGTGACGCTTAATTAATGATTATTTGTACATCGTGAGATGCGGTGAACACAGTTGTTACATACCAGACCGCACTCACGATCTCCAAATAATGGTTATACGTAACCACTTTAGAAGATAATTTTCTTTTAGTTTTTATGATTAATTAATAAATGGCATCAATATTTTGAAGGCTGCAACAAAGTCAGCATGTACCGGCAGCATTGATGGCTTTAGGCCCACTAGAACTTGGTTATAAAGCTCACGGCTTTTTAATACTCAAGCCAAGTCAAAAAGGCTTTAGCGCGAATCACTCACGGGTCTTGAAATACACCAATGTAGCAAAGCTCGTATCCAAAGAAATCATGTTGCCAGTGCTGAGCTGGTTTGGATTCACTTTGCACAAATTGCCAGAAAGGCCAGTCAGGCCAGTCGAACTTATCAAAAACATCAAGTTAAACATTCTTCCCGTTGGGTCTACATGCCCTGATCTCAAATTTTAAATGGAATGTGAATGGACGGTTTAGAGAAAACGCTCATTTTGGAATTCATAATTGACTATCTGCTGTCCATACTGCCTATGTGCATTTTATCTTTAAAATCAATAAATTATATCCTTATAAGAATGTAATAACGTTGAGACTTCCTTGATCTGCAATCACGTGCGTTTTGTTTTTTGTAATCTTAACAAACTAGTTAAGATTAGTCTGATTATAGATAAGGAAGGGCGTCAAATGGAAATTAACGATCGGTGAGAATGAGTGGGAAACCTTTCATTATTTGTATTTACCTTCGAGGGGTCTCAATAGGCGTCTAATCTGATTCGTACCTAATGACGAGAACCTCGGTGCGGTCTGCGCCGTGTTGTAAAAAACAAAAACGGGTACGGGATGTAGTTTTGAAAATAATAAAAACCGGCCTTGCACGCCCTTGAACTTTTCCTAATTGACTGCAATTCAAAGCACGCGAATCACCGCGGAACCGTCGTAAATCTAGCAAGTTTGCGCCAACACTAACAAAAGAATGTACAAATTAATACTTAATTTAAAAGTTAACATGAGCCTTAATTACATCCATAAAAAAGTACAACAAATCACTCTATTTCCTCCGTCCAAGGACGATTGTTGAACATACAATGTCATAATATTTAAAAATTAAATATTTATATATTCACAAAATCTTTATTTTGAACACGGGTAGAAAACAATGGATAAAAAAAGATCAAAACAGGGACATAGGCATTAATAAAAAAAAGTTGCAAAGCACAACTGATCGAACCACGCCATAAAAACAATGATCTTTTTGATGAAGATTAACAATGATTAATAGTAGATAAAGAGAAAGATGGATCGAGCTAAATAGATAGACAGATAACTACCAACATCCAAATTTTTTATGAGTTTGTTTATACGACATGTCCTTACTTACACAAGTACTCTCCTTCATTAATTAATAAGGATTTTTGGAGTCCTATCCTACAAATAATAATGATTGGTTTATTTTACCCCAATATTAATTAGGTCGATTCAACGAACCCTCGTCCTAAAGGATTAGTTTACGCTTAAACATAGTTATACAAATATCGTGAGATGCGGTCTGGTGTGATGTAGGTATCAGAAAAACATTTTCTTTATCGTGCCAACGTTTCGATCTTTTATTGAGATCATCTTCAGGGCTCAAAGTGTTTGTCTTCTGTGTAATTGTGCCATGTCGTGTTGAGAGAGCCCTGAAGATGATCTCAATAAATGTAGGCACATTAAAGAAAATGTTTTTCTGATAACTACATCACACCAGACCGCATCTCACGATAGTTGAATAATTATCCGTTAACGGTCACTAATCTCTACACATAGTTATACAGTGTTAAGTGGTACTCTAATCTAAAAGAAAGAATGGTTTCTTATTATAATACTTCAGAAACACCAAAACAGTTAAATAGGTTTACACTTATTTTTTTCCTATTCTTTCTTTTAATGATCTCCTAAGTTAATATCCAGGTACAAATCCACAACCGTCCGTAATCTCGGACATTAGCTTGAGCCGGTAGCGTTTCAAGTCCTCCCCAGGTAAAGAAACAGTATGACTAAAATGCTTAACGATCCGGACAACCTGTGCGGATTGTTGTAGTCTCTTTTGTGGAATAGGCCTATTAGTGCTTAAAATACGAAATGGCTTAATTGAAATCGTGGATTCGCTCAAGGACAATTCATGCCTATTACCAATCATAAAAGTTGCTGTATAACTTTCTGGAAAAGTTTAATTCCTGGTTGCTCTTATTATCGAGCGAAAACTAATTGGCAATTGGTTTTATTGAGTTATCTATAATAATGATACATGTTTTCTTCTGAAAGACCTTGTCTCATGTTTTATTTCTACCACGTGAGACAAAAATGGCGTTAATGATAATTACGCCTTTACTTTCCGTGTACAATATTTTATAACTACGCTATAATGGAACGCAATTATTTATCACATAAAATTTTCCACGTAAGAAAACCAAAATAAAATTAAAAAATACTATAAGACACTTTAGCCTCTTTTTATTTCAATACATAAAAGTTGGCGTAGGAATTTCTTTGTTGGCCTGTAATTTGATTGTTACCGATTTTTTTGTAACTCTTCGCTGTGTTGGTCTGTGAAACACGTTTCGGCATTTCGCCACCTTCTGTTTTGGATATAATTTTTTTCATTTTTGTACCAATTTTCTGACATGTTGAAAAAGATAAAATTGAGAAAATATCAATTTATGCAGGGTTTTCAAGTGCCCGTAGGCGATATACCATGAAACCACCTTGTATTCAACCATTCATTGCATAAAAAAATGGTATGCTCGCTCATAATTCGTATGGAATGTCTAGACTATGAAAATATTTTTTATAAAATAAGGAATCATTTGCAAACATAAAACTCAGCAATTAGCAAGTAAACTTACTTACCCCTGGTAAGACAATCCTTATCATAAGACTGCACCCGCCCCTGAGTTACTTGACTTTTCGTTAACTGTTGGGGGAAGGGAGGGTCTTAATTGAGCCACAAACTTCCGTACCCGTTTCAAGGGATACAATTAAATTTTGTTGTGTTGTTATTTTCTCTTTTTAAATAGGTGGCAAATGTTTATTACATTTAAGAGGGATTTGGGGAAAAAGAAAGGGTGATTGATAATACTTTAAATTAAAGAACTAAATATTTACAATTTATTTACACAAAAAAGAAATTTCCTTCCTAGTCCAAAATGATTGATATTCAAATCTACTGGACAGGGTTTACGAAAAAAATTAAAATAAAATAAAATACGAAATGAAAAGATACTTGGTGGGTTGAAGACTCGCCTCTCCCAACAAACGAAATAGGCAGTGTTTACCAGGAGGTTGCTGCTGGGTGTCACGTCGACGAAGGTGCCTGTAGAGCCGGATGACGGTACAGTTGACGTCCGTGAGGTCGGTGATGTGACGACACGGTGGTGAATCGAAGAAATCTATGTCGAGAGCCAAGAGAAAATCGATATTACGTTCGATTATCGATGTGGTAGAAGGTGCTTTTTGTGCTGACCCAGGCAAGCGAGAGACTGATTTATTCCTGGGCAAAGGGCGAAGACACCGGCGTTATCGCTTGCAAAAATAAAAACAATGGGGCCCCGACGAGTCAAACAGGGCATCCCGAGGCGAACCTTGGTCAGCCGAAAATAACAAAAAATAAAAGCTCCTCGGGCGTCAACAGTTAACTATGAAACAAAATTGCTGTAATTGGTGTTGGTTTCAGGCAGCATTCGGCTAGAAAGAGTCAACATAAAAAGTTAATAATTAAGGATTGAATAATGAACTACGATGCCTTACTAAAAACACTTTACTATTTTCTGTACTAACCCAAAATACGAATCTACCTCATTAGGGAAGTACACCCGGTCTTTCAAATTGAGCGTGTGTTGAACTTCAACGTTTCTGCTTTAAAAGAAGTTACATAGAAAAAAATTCCTCGTAATGCCAAATAACCAAACAACTATTTGCAAGCAATTAAATAGCTGTATAAGTTTATATTAGTATGTCAGGATGTCACATCCAAATTCGGGAGGAACAATACAACCGGACACAGAAGAGTTATTGGGAATGGAGGGCAAAGGAAAATGTGCAAGATCATATATGGGATTGAAACCATACTTAGAATAACAAAGACAAATACAGAATCTTCCATCTGAGAAAAAAAAAGTGGTCAAAGAACTCCAGAGTTGTCAGACCCAGTGAATTAAGGATTAAAGAACCCTCACCCAAATCGGCAAACACATAGCTACAGCTAGTGAGTGTAAAATTCAGAGAAGTGATAAGGGGTCACTGATATCTGAGGACATACCTAAGCATGGATATATTCAGGTATGACCTCATTTGGAGGTTATACAATGTGGAGGAAGATATTGTCACCCGTATTATATTCATCAAATGCAAATCTACCGCTCAATGGAGATACCTAGGATATCAGAAAGAACCAGGGAAAAGAATTGCAGCAGTAAGTGTCATTATTATATGAAGCATTATTGTTATGACTTAATGCTTCTTAAGAGGTGAATCGAATTGATTGAACTGCACTAACATACTAAACAAAGCGCAATAAGCCAAAAAGCTGTAGTGCTGGGAAATATAAAGCCTCCGCTTCCTAGTCATCCTGTCATCATCATTAGACATGTTTTTCATTACATATCGGATAGTAGTATAAAACAACGTATTTCTTTAGAAATATTTTTATTTCACAACACCGTATTTATTGTCATATAAAACAGGAAAACTAGCTGAAAAGAAAACACGCAATGTAGTACAATTTTTTATATCGCAACTATAGGTTAAAAGATTGAAATGAAAAAAACTCGCAAAGACAAATCTAGCTTAACTTCAGCAAAATAAACACTTCTTTAAGTTTACAGCCATCTTCACAAACCTAATAAATTATTTACAACTCATACAGACGAAGACACCCCTCTGGTGAATGCTCACATTTTTGAAGATAAATAATTTGGTTGCTCTAGTTATATCTTAGTATTAAGCTTAAAAAGTTGATGTATATAGGCCCGCCGCCAATTCATCAAAAAATCAAAATTTCACCCAAATATTGAGAACCTTAACTGCCTGAAATGAAGATTTCAAGTCAGGAATCATATATTAGGTTATTTTGACCTCTTTGACAGTAGTTACAAACTCTAAGAAAGTTTCCTTCTGGTCCGCCTGTGAGGCTAGCAGCATGACGCGAAATCATCCATTATCTTGAAGCACGCAAACACTCTGAGATTTCAAAAGATTCAAAACCGTATTTCAATGATTACAGGTACAGGAAAATATCTGGTAAAGCTCACGTGATTATTTTATATTAAAAATAATAAAATTATAAAGTGAATGTAAATGAAAGGGATCTCACATTTTCCTCTTTTTTTCCATTCATATTTTAAATAAAAATGTTAATAGTAGGAGTGTTGAATGTCACTAGTTAGATACATATATGTACAATTTAAGTTTTCTTGTCCGTGTGTTTGTAACATAAAAGTGGCATTTTTCCCATTATGGCCAACTTAAATCACAAACGGATTAATAATGTTTCCCAGAATAAAGACAGTTGTGAAACGGTAAAAAGTCGATGGGCCATAAATATAAAGGTCGTCGGACCTGGGAGTAAGTGCAAAAGCGCGCAATGTCCACGCTATAAACCAAACTATCGCAAACGACAACACGAAGACTGTCTCATAAAAAAATAAACCATTCAAAGGCCTGTAGTTTTTCAATGACCGGCACCGGCGAAGGTTCAGGGACGTATATCCTTCAATACCGTCTCTTTGTCTCAATACTGGCTGCGGTTTGCTCGTTTTAAAGCCTTTTCAAAAGGTTAAAATGAATAGAAAAACCCACATAGAGCAAGAACGTCCGCGTGATAGAATGCAAACGGCACACCTTCTTTAGATGATAAACGAAGGTCGAATTTTCGAATGATTGATATCATTTGAACTCATTTCGGAAACAAAAAGAAAACGTGAAAAAAAAAGCACAAAAATCTTTATATATTTCATTGTGTGCAATATAATTTCTCTTGTTTTATAACGAGAACAGTTGTTTTCCGTTGGAAATAAGGATAAACGAAAAGACTTCGAAAAATTAATTATATAATTAAGTAACATACTTAAAGAATGTCTTCTATGTACAACTTATTGCACTATCTCAAGGAAGGCACTAACATAAATCTTAACTCTGTTCAATTGAAACAATCGAATATAAAAAAATCACAGTTACTGTTATAAAACGGTATAAAAATATAAATCTTACTTGGAGCATTTACAGTCTGGTTTATCTAAAAACATTTAAATCCAGGAGAAATGTACAGACAGAATAGTGGATTCTCCACAAAAATAAATCTACTTGTTCTTATTTACATACATATTATAACTGAGATCTTATTCGGACTTAAACACATTGTTTTTTGTTCGTGTTTTACGTATAGAGCACGACCTTATATTTTTCATATGGCTCCGGCCGATCGGTACATGTCGCAGATTATCCTCTCGATGGGAATCGGCCCTATTGTTCTTCTGAAAAACATCTCTTCGATCGTGTTGGCAGAGACAAGTCTCAGCGATGGCAGGAGGAGCAGCAGTTTACCGAACCTGTACGGCTGGTCGGGATACGCCGTAGACACGTATTTATTGAGGGTCACCTGCGTCTGATCCTGCAGCGCAGCGATCGAGGCAACGTCAACCAGAGATTTCCCTTCTCCTTCAAGGGCTGAAAAAAACCAGATCATCAAGCAAGTTGCAAATTGCATTTTTGAAATATGTTTTGGACTTTTATATAAAACGAAAAAGCTGCTTATGCATCTTTGTATATTTCTTTACATGTTGGAAATAAATTTACTTATACTGAAGATGGCAAGTCGAATCGCGCCTAACGCACAAAACCAGCGAGGATCTAGTCTAAACTGATATTAAAAGCCCATTGCAGCTCGTACAGATTGTTGCCACATTCTGCAGACATCTGAGATGACTGTAATTAAATGAATATTTCTCACGAAACTAAATACCTGCTAAAGTAGATATTTATTCCAGTTGGAATTCCCTAATATCCTTGATAAGTTTTCTTAAGCAAGCAAAAATTCAAAAGCAGAGTCTAAAATACAGTAACA
The DNA here is from genome assembly GCA_039619505.1 of Cimex hemipterus. NCBI lineage: Eukaryota > Metazoa > Arthropoda > Insecta > Hemiptera > Cimicidae > Cimex > Cimex hemipterus. The sequence goes on along the minus strand of CM077103.1, from coordinate 32,474,582 downwards.
GCAAGTCCTATCATGTTCATCAGATCATCATCATCTTCAGGATGGCAGGGGACTGCAGAAGCAATCAGGCATTATTTCAAGTAATGAACCATGGAAAGATAAACGTTTACCTGGAAAGGCAGTACTACTTTCTAAAAGGACATACACTAATAATTAATAAATACTATATATAGTATAATATACACTACAATTCTGTTAAATTATTAAACAAAATGGATTATCGATAAAGTTCGTCTTCAATTATGATTAATCCTACATCAGCTAACTTTTCTGTAGACAAGTATAAATCCGTAATTTCCTGACATATGGTAGGAATAAAAATTTACATAATACTCAAATTTTGGCCACTGCGTCGGATCAGATATTGGTCATTCTTTAAGGGAGAGACCCCATTTTGGAAGAATTTACCCAAGGTGCGTTTTACGATATTCAGGCATCTAAGAAATCCCTTTAAAAGGCTAGAATGGCGGCAAATGATCACACGTTATCGACTCTTCCTTTGAGGTGCGGTTCCTTTTTTGAATCGTGCGATCTTCTGTTTACAAGTGGGATATCGACGATAATCGTTGGAAGGTTTGCGGCAGCCAAGTCTCACACAGTCTAAATTATGTCATAGCTGAAAATAATGACTTAATGAAGCACAATCTTTCCTCAAAGTCCAAAAAGATATTGCATTATGATCAATACTGATTGCATGGCAGCATATTTCAACGTAGATTTTAATCAAAATTTACATTACATTAATAACAACTATATTTATTTAATTTGTAAAGACAAAAAGTTAAACTTGTCGTCTCTGACTTGTTCAAACATAGGATAATTTATTAAAAACATGATAAATTCGTTTTAAAAAATGTCAAAAGACCATTCCTCTTGTCGGAGTCGAAAAATTATTGCTTCCAGATACTTTCCAATAAAAAGAAAACTGGAAGACACATCGGCCTGCTAGAACAAGCCTCGCCTTTTTTAAAGAACGTTTTGGCTTGAAAAACAGAAGTAATTTTTAAAACAAATTTAATATTTGAAATATTCCTGGCCGGAACTGTTTATGTAATTAAATTTTTGTACAATTGGTTTATTTTTTAATTTCACGTAAATTAACAATAAATCACTAAGCGACATTCACAGTATAGTCTTGCACAAAAAATAAAAGTAAACTTTACATTACAAAATGAAAAAAATTCTGTTTACTATTTATGGACAGCACTAAAAAACGTTATAAAATTATTGAAATTATTATTAAAAACGGATGGCCCAAATAATATGATAGAGCAAGTCAATAATAAAATACATTAAGTCGAATTGTGAGCGATACGCCAATTTCTATTTCTCTGCCCATTCTATATAGGTGATTATGTCTTTACGTGTACATGTCATTCATTTTATTATGGCAGAAAAACGTAAGGAGCCAGCGATGAGCCCGACAAATTATGTATTATACATAAAAATAGTATACGTGGGTTTCTTTTCTCATAAACATTTTCAACAAGTCTTTCTAGTTATTTTTACACATTTCGTGTTAGAAACTAAATGAAATATAATTTGGTGGGCGGTATGTTAACATGTGAATGTATATATATATAATTATCCTTCCGTATAAAATTATTAATTATAATCAGTAGCAATGAACAAATTGGAAACGCAAAAAGAACACCAACAGTAGAAGACAAATGAATCTTTTAATGATCGGAACAAAAGAACAGAAACGTGAATAATGTGATAAATTAATGGGCGTAAGATTAGGAGTAAATATCAATCATTAAATGATAGTTATATATACATATTTCCATACAACTATTTACGGCCATTAATTTATCAACTTGATCAAAACAAGGAATTTGTTTTGTTTAATTCATTTCTTCTCCTTACATTTGATGCTGTAATTTATTGCACTTAAAGACATTCTTTAGTAATTTCATCGTTCTTTTTTTTTTTTGTAAAAAAAGATAATTTAAGTTTCTGTTCTTGTTTGTTTCGATCTTTTAAAAACATTTGCTTTCTCCCGAGGTGTTCTTTGTTCTTTTTTTGTAACCACTTCCATTGCGTTTCCAATTTCATTGCCACTGATTACAATTAATGATTTTATACGGAAGGATAATATAATATTAAACGCTGCAAAAAAAGCAATTAGATAAATCTTTGGAGAGTAATTTCTTTACACCTTTGCCGTGCCCCGTTTTAATTGCTTATAATAGTCCATTAATAAAGCCGCCTTCTTCAAGAGCGATGATTAATTCAAAGCTAAAATTGTGCCGACTTTTGCTTCCGTTTCGCAAAACAATGATCTTTCCAAACAAGATTTGCCCTCTCGATGTCGACCTTGGTTGGCCAGGGATCGTAATAAATTATGTTTTATTTATGTTGTTTATCCCTCTTATGACCGATCCCGTCCTGGCAATTCCAGGATCTCGCGGTCCTTTCACTATGTCTTCATTTGAGGTTTTGCGGTTTCTGCGCCGATTTTGACCCCACTTTGTGAATTTCAAGGGAAAACGGTGGTCCCGAGATGTTTCCGCGTTCGTTTTAATTAGTTTGTTTGTGTCGTCTCAGAGAATATGAATTTAGAGTCGAGTAATTGTTGAAAGAACCTTTGTTTCATCTTCTCTGTAGGCTTGAATTGTATTTATTATTAAATTAACTTACAAGTCTACTAACTATAACTTCGTGATATTTATCGGTTTTCAACGTCTACATTGGTTAAGCTCGAACAGCTAAAAGCCACTAAGCCTAGCTTGGTAACCTAAGGTGTCCAGTATAATCATTACAGTTTTTTATTTTAACTTTTTTTTCTTTAGCACTCACTATTTTATTAGTAAAGACGTTGTCCCGCCACAAAAAGTAGATAGGTAAGCCGATAGGTATTGTCAACAGCATGTTTTAAAATTATTGAAAATTGACTTGTAAACCGATAAGGGACATTAAACTATCAGACAATCACTCAAGTAACAGAAAAATTTACAATAAGGATTATATTGATTTTTTTAAATCTCACACAAATTGTACAACACGACCTGCATCTATAGATCTTTGTACCAGTACTGCATCTTAGCAGAATAAATTCTCTCACCTGTTTTGAACAGTATCACAGCCCGGAGGCAGGCGAACTCGTGGTGGTCCAACCCGAGCAACCTCAATTTGGCCAGGGTGTCCTGGAAAGTCGCCGCTTCTTGGAGAAGCCTAGGCGAGTTGGCGACCAGGATTGCCAGGTCTGTCAATGGGAGGAGCTGCGCCCAACCGAGGAGGAACAACTCACGCCAGCTCTCTTCCAACAGTGTTGTCTAAAACAACAAATTGTTACTTAACACTTCTTCGACAACTACATAATACAGGAAACACTATTATATAAATAGTTATTTTAGCTGACAATTCGTAATATTCTCACTTGGTCTTTCATGTTGAGTCCCGTGAAGGCAGGCACGTTCTTCGCCCATCTCACATTCATGAAAAGCAGTCTTGCAGCTGACTCGCAGATCGCCTCGGGGTTGCTCAAGACTTCGCCGATCTGAGGCGTGTAAAATGGGCTGAAATGGGGCGGCGAGGCATTGGGGGCGGACAAATCCATGGACGTAGTCGAAGGGCCCGCCTCCTCTTTCACAAGAAGGCACATCTGACGTCTCAACGTCGAATTCCTCGGTCCTCGTTCGTGCTGAACCGCTACAACAATTAATTAATATATTTTATCTTAATATTTATTATATTCCATAGACTCATAACGTTTTTTATTATAATTGAAATAATAAATTGCAAAATAAATTTTTAAAAACTGTTAAAAAACAATAGAAATACTATGAATTTTTGATGATAAAGTTCTTACGAATTCTTTAATATAATATTTATACTGAATAATAGTCATATTATATAAAAACACAGTAGGCTAAAAGACGAGAATTTTAATCACCCAAAAAAAGATTAACGGAAAGGTGCGCATGACTCGAAAAAGGCTAATCATCTTCTCCTCACTCGGTGTTGATACGTGAGACCTACATTTAAACCAAAGCAGTATGTGTCCAGCAAGTAGAGAAAGGGCATTGGCTTCACATAAAGTTCTTGTGAGTCCCCACGAAGTAGGGATAATATCGTATTTTATGAAAAAGCGCCAAAAAGATCCATGAAACTTTACAAGGGGATCCTACATGTTCTGGAATAAAAGTACCTCGAAAATTTTTCACTTAAATAAGTATCCCAGTTGGGTAACGATGTAAGAAGTGAAAACAAGATTACAAGTGTTGAGCATATGCATGTAACATGGATGTGCATGATTCATGACAAGAATTATAACTTAAGCTTATGTTACCACAATGAGTTTTGTGCGGTTTTAGTAAACGTTTTTGGCCTACTGTGAAACCAACATGTGTTTTGAATAATATTATTAAATAAAAACGTAGTACACCAAAGAACCAAAATTTTGATCACCCATAAAAAGATTGAGAAGCAAGGTGAATCTGAGTCGAAGATGTGAATCATCTTCACTTACCTGTATACGTTCATAAACACCGACATTTAACCATTGCCAAAGCATGTTTATAGCAAGTAGAGATACGACCTCATGCCTCCAAAATAGGGTTCTTGTAGGAATTCAGTACATGGATTCTCTGGAGAATACAGGGGTGTTTGAAGACTCCCAAGATTAAAAAACCATGCACTTTGGTTGCACCTCAGAGAAAAAAAGCCTTTACTTAATTTGGGAACCAATAGTTTAAAACTATGTTCGCAACAAAAAAAAACCGGACAAACTAGGAAGACAAGAGACAAATGCAAAGAAAACAGCACCATGGCAAAAACAAGAAGACATAGTCCTGATACATGTACGTGAAGAAAATCGAGTAGAAGACATGATTTTGTAGTCTTTAAGTTCATAATTCGTGCACAGATATTGAGAAAATGGGGGGGCAGATTGTAAGGCTTATTTTATGAGGCGATCTGGGCCGATTGAGATCTGACAGCTTGATAGTTTTCGTCCGTCAGATCATCAAAACAGTGGATTTAAAAATTACTAGATTATTTAAATGTATAAAAATTATTGTAGAAAAAAAGGTTGGTGTCATTTATATCAAGTCTATGTATTACCTTGAATGCATTTATAAGCTTAAAATTATAAAGTGAGAAGTTCAAAGACGGTTGCCATATTGATAATTCCGTATCTTTGTTTATTCTTGTGATTAAAATTTCATTATTTCTTTTATTATTATTGTAGATTGGGAATCGCCCTGCAAGACTAAATATTATATAAATATTTCTAATCTTATTTAAATTTCTCTCTATCATTTAGATTTTTGGCAAAATCTATACCATTAATGTGCGCGGGAAAGAGAAAAACAGCAAAATATAATAGCATAAATAGGTGAGCCACGGTGATCAAAATAAACACAAATCTTTAAAAAAAACACTTATGATCTAGTTCCTTATTCTGATGGTTGGCATTTTCACATAGAAACGTAGATTGACCGTAATTAAGAAATTTAATTTATTTTAAACTTACCATCTCTGTTCATCCCCGCTTCTAGACATTTCGTCAGCCTGCAGGCCCGGCACTGGTTCCTGTGGGTTTTGTCTACCAGGCATCCGCCTTCCCCTTTGACCTTACAGACGTACTGCCTGTTCCTTCTTATCGACCTCTAAAGAATTTTTAAAAAGAAAAAAATTAACCTATTCGAGATAGCCTTTTGTAGGTAATTATTTACTGTCACCTATGACGCCATGCATGAGTCAAGGATTCTGATCTGATTCAGAAATTCAGATTGAAAAACGCTTGTAAATATTTTTTGAGTGTTAAACTCCTATTTTTATTTTCAAACATTAATCTTATAAATGTATGACTTAACGCAATAGTCGACAAACAGTTTAATCCAAATAACTCACCTTGAAAAAGCCAGCACACCTGCAAAAAAAGAAAAATATATTTATTAATTTTTAAATTTTAAACACAACATTAAATCTATGCATGCTGAAAAAACATTGTAGGCTATGTTTAAATAAGTACTTCAAATGATTTTATTACCCGTCGCAAGCAAATATTCCGTAGTGTTTGCCGGAAGAGTGATCCTGGCAGACTTTACAGGGTATGTCATACAATATGCGACCTGTAAATATTAAAACATTTTATTTTTAAAAAATTGTACTATTTAATTATTAGACTTAATTTTTAAAATTATTTTCTATTTCTTAATAACTGCGCCAAGTGTTGCGTTTAAGTAAATTTGATAACTTTTAGAACACAAAATAAAGCACAATGAACATGAAAAATATACATAAATAAGTAAAAATTGGAACTACTCATTAGTAGTCCTATAAGTTCATGTTAATTTTCTTTCAGTGTTAGGGATTGGATACGTTGAAGGTGGAAACATCTTGTTTAACACCAAAGTTCGATGCGGTATGTCCATACAGGTCTAAAAATAGAAATGGAAATGTGTCTTTTGTTTTGTTGATTCAGTTAGAATCGTTTATGTTTATCTTTATGAACCGCCGGTAACTTGAAAGTATCTGTCGTATAGGTAGGATTTTTTTTCTGCGGTATGAGTCTACCCAAGCATTTAACCCCTCGGGTCTTGGTCGCACCCTGCATAATATATAAGTAGGATTTTAGGATCAAGTAGTAGGAGAGAGGAATCTCTACCCGAGTGGCATACCCGATCGAACTATCGAACATCTAGGAATACACCGGAGCAGCACTCCTTTTGTCTACAACTTGATGGCACTGTTGAACAATTGAAATTCTCGCCCCTTATTTTTCAAACTTATTTAACGTAATAGCAATTTCAATTAATTTGGGGGATTATTGAACCAGAAATTTTATTGTTGATTAGTATTTTAAAAAAGAGATATTTTATTTTTTTAAATTAAAGTCAAATTAAATACCAAATCTAGAAGTACACTAATTATAAACTAATTTTTATCTTCATATAACTGATATCGGCTTTTAGTAATATAATTTCATTCTAAAACTCAGGAATAAGGCCAAGTTGAAAGAAAGGAAAAATTCTAAATGACTTCGTTCATCAAGAACGGGTTGTACATCTCGTAGGTAAAGGTAGTTTCAAGGTCCTGATGAAGGAGATGCATTCCTCGAAAGCCCGTCGAAGGAAAACAGTGTTTTTGTTTTCTTTCAAATTGGCCTTACACCTGATTTTTTACAACAAAATTAAAAATAGAATCGTTGAATAATTAGCTGACTGAATTAAATACTTAGTAATTTAAATTTTATTACACTGATAGGCAAAAACATCCACCCACTTGAAATAAAACTCGATTTCTATATATTTTTATATATTAATCAAAGTAGTTGCTAGTACTAATAATTGCGTCTTTGTCTTAAAAAGTTTTTAAAAAATGTAAATTTCTAAGGAAAATGAAAAATATAAAAAAGACGGACAGAAAAATGTGTTTTAATTAGATTTTTAATTAACATTTCAAGATCGCGTATTTCCTTATTTTGCCCTAATTACATCTCGAAGACGCCTTGGCATACTTTTTCAACCAATTTTTGTGGTCGATTCTGCTCCTCTTACGAGGCGAAAAGCCATCATCCATACTGATTTAATCTTGTACGCGCAGTGCGTTCAGAAATTTGGACACCTCGAACTTCCTGGAGCTAATGAATCGTTTTAAACGTAAGGTACCGGTTTCCCAAAATTCTCAAATCAAAAAACGGTCATCCTGGGGTTACCCGAGGGCGTCCAAAACAGGGCGTTGTATGCTTGGACACCAATTTCTTGAAAACTGTCGACAAAAGTCTTGCAGAGTTTCGGAGGGAACATTCATGGCAATAGCCTCAGACCTGATGGAACGTCCATCATCGGATAAGTGCCGCACCACCCGCAACATCTCAGCACTAAGTGGCATTTTTTAGTTTAAAAATTGAAATTAATAAACAAAGATGAAAACTAAAAAGTTTCTCGCCTCAGAATTCAAATGAGACTGAATAAAATCTTTTATTCTTGTCTTGGATAAAGGATTAAGTGTATTTAACACTAATTAATATTCCCAATTTAAAGCATAGCATAAACAAATATTTATTGGTGAAAACATTGAGGCAAATTAAGAGCAGAATTTTATTTTATAGAGAAAATGAAAAACATCAATTTGGTGGAATATTTTGCCTTTCGGTGTACATTCTTTGTAGTTAATAACACTCAATTAATTAAGGTATTTAGTTGAGATAAAAAAAAGTCTGTGTCAAGAGCGGGATTCGAACCCACGCTCAAGTGGTAGAGTGCGGCGTATCAAGCCGAAGATCGTTGGTTCGTATCCCGCTCGAGACACTAACTTTCTTATCTCAACTAAAAACCTCAATTAATTGAATGATATTAATTGATCAAGCGGACCACAAAACCTAACGAATTTAGTGGTTACTAATATAAATAGCTAACCAAAGATCCTTTTTAAAATTAATTACGGTTTTTAGTTGAGATGAAAAAAAAGGGATTCGAACCCACGACCTTCTGCTAGATACGCCGCTGCTCTACCACCTGAGCTATCGTGACCTCGATCCTCTCGGACATCAACTCCCCATTTCAACCTCACCTTACGAGTTCGAATCCCTCTCGTGCCATTACCTTTTTTTCATCTCAACTAAAAACCGTAATTAATTGTGTTAAATTAATTGGTCGAACGGACTACGGAAACAGTGAATTAATCCTTTTTAAAACTGAACACCGTAATAATACATTTATTATATCGCTATGACCACAGCTACAAGTACAATACATATTATGAATAAACAACTTGTATTATTTTCAATTTTTTGACGCCTTGAAACTTTAAATTTAAAACTAGAATTTTCAGTAATTAATAAATAAACGTAAATTCGTGATTCAATTCATATTTTAAATTCAGGAAAGGTTCAGGAACATATAGGAATACTACCTGATTTGACTTGTAAAATTCTTTTTTTCCACTATCTTTTGACAATTTTGATTATAACAATAATGTTTGGTGATTAATAACCGTTAATCGAAAATTATGCAGAAATCGTGAAATGCTGTCTGCTGTGATGTAGGTTTCAGAAAAACGTTTTCTTTATCGTGCCAACGTTTCGATTTTCACTGGATCATCTTCGGGCTCAAAGTGTTTGTCTTCTGTGTCAATGTGCCATTCTTGCGGGTGGTGTTAAGAGTGATTTCTGATTAATTATAACAACAGTTTTACAGAGTTGCATCGATAACTGCACGGAATTTGCCTTGATTTTATTCACCTGTTATTTAGCCTTTCTTTGTGAGCAGTTTATCAAGGATTTAACGACACATTTTGAAGGTTGACGAATCATTTCAAATACGCTTTATCCGAAACGCAGAAGTGTACGCTGTTTACCAGCGCTATCATCATGATCATTACACATGTTTTTTTTGTTCTACAGCCCAATAGTCAGAAGCCTTCATCGACTGAGAGATTTACACGGGTTGGTGGTTTTATTTTCAAAGTTTAGAGAAGTCGGCCGGTTCAGGGCTGGTCACAAAGAGGCAGAGGTAATCCGTGTAAACCACGTGATTAGGATCACAGCGTGTGGCCAGGCTAATGACTAACTTGCCTTACAAACCGACCACTTCGGCCACCCTCTCCCGCTCGTACCGCTGATTCGAACAACGTCCTATTATCTCCGGATTAACCGTTTTTCCCAAAGGCCGAAACCGCTGGCCGTAACTCTTTAAAACGGGGAACAATTAAAAATTGATAAGGACGACCCTTTCCAATGACGCGTCTCCGGTTACGTGGTGACGGGGTCATATGTTCGATTGGCTTCGTATCGGGTTCTCACAGGGAGACGCTTCACGCGCCCATATGTCACGATTTTGTGACTGCTGCAATATAAATGAAGATGGCAGCCGACATGGGAAACCAGCCATATGGTACAGGTGTCTCCCGGAGCCATCACACTTTCGTCACCGTACTGTTTAATCTACTAATGACTGTCAACCAATTTTCAACTCCTATCAAACAAAACCAAGTACGAGGCGTTTAAAATGCAGAAAAAATTTTAAAAAACAAGAGGGTCGAAATATAAGAGGTCACTTCTTTAGATAATTGCATTTCTTAATCCTCAAAATGTATTGTGTGCCTCTTATAATTAATTAGTGGTCTGATTGACCAAATTACTTCTTTTAATTAATTAATCTTTCTATTTAAGATCTTGGTTGACATGAAAAAGCTAATGTCAGCGCGGGACACTAGCTTTTTCATTTCAACCAAAACCTTACATAAAAGATTAACTAATTGAAAGAATTGATTTCAAGGGTGAAATGATATCATGAAAAAATAAATCTGGAAAAAATTAAATTTATCAAGTATTGCATACCTCTTAATCTTTTTATAATAAATGTACCAATCTAGTTTTTCCTTATATGCAACTATTTATATTCAGGTGAGAAAATAGTAAATATTAATCTCCCAGTTCACTTCACTCATGAAATTTCACTACCTATTTTTCAGCAATAAGGTCGCGGGATCATTTCGTCTTGTAGATGGGTTCTATTCCACAAGATTTGGGAAAGACTGTTTATTATGAAACTTGTTAAATTTTTGAATAAATGAAATTTTAAGATCGTTGAGGAGGGTAGAATTTGAAACATAATACGGAGGATTAATAATTGATCTGAGGACTTCAGATCGAAAAAATTGGAGACTTTGGGTATTGGAAGGTGTTTTTCTGAATGTCTAATTCAGTTGTAGTTTTGTAGACTATAAGTTTGGTTTTTGTCAGTAACGTGGTTTGCCGTCCTATAAGGTTATAGAAAAAGCCGTTTAAGCCTGCAAATGTACTGATTCCATGTTGAACGTGTATCCTGGGGACATCCAAGGTAACGATCGAAGTTGGATTTGAGGATAGGAACAGTGTTCTAATAGATTGTGAGAAGAGATTGCTTTCAGAGTGTAAAAGTGATATGAATGCTCTTTATCTTCATTTTCCATTGTCTGTAGCAATATGCTATGCATGTTGATATGTCTCTGCAGATCTTCCGAATCCACCGCAAGACCGGGGTCGATAAATGTGACAATCAGCAGACGAAAGAAAAGAAAACGCAATAAACATGTTAGAAAAACAGTTACAACAATTTTGGAACAATGTGATAATTTGACCACCAATGGCGTGTTTTCCATTTGAACTTCGTTTAAGACAAATTAACGGCGCCTGATAAATAATTCATGAAAAATCCAGACAGAAAAGAAAAGAAAACTATTCAACGCGTAATTGCCTATTTTGTAAATATAGGTCATGCAAGATCGAGGGTTATTTTCTTCTATTTTTGTTTACGGGCCGCCTTCGCAAAACGCTCAGGAGACATTGGTAAATTACCATGATCCAAGGACAATATTTAACTTATATCACTATTTACTATTGGCATTTGCTTGGGCGGTCTGTTACTTCTTAAACAAATAATGTGCCCTAGCCCACATTAAAATTGTTATTTATGTTTTCGATGTACTTTCTCCTTCTATCCGATCTCTAAATTGTGAAGAAGAACATGGCTTCCTCAAAGGCGTTCCACTGTTACCACTCACCTTATCTTCCAACCTTACATCATTTCTACCATTAAATCAAAATTGCAAGTTTTTGTTATATACAAGGGCTTTTCAAGGCTTAAGTTCAACACAGTGTATGACTTCTAAAACTAAAATAATATCAATTTAGTAATTCTATGCTCCTATGGTTTCCTAACTTTCTAAAAAAAATCGACTCAAATAGTTCGAATTGAGTCTATTCACCCGAATTTTTGAAGTAATTCTGGCGTTCTTCTGAGTCACACTTGGATCAAGTTCTGTTTCTTTGCATTATCAATGGCCTTCCTTCCATTCATCATTCTATAAAATCATTACTTATTGTTAATGATCTAAAATTATTTCACTTCATCTCTAGTATAGCGACCCTTAAGAATTCACTAGATAACCTATATTTATAAATATATTATGAAAAACCATTTCTTTCAACTTGGCAAACGCTCTATTTTTCACTTATTTCGGTAAAGTTACAATATATGATTAATTAAACCCATATAACTAGACTTTCCAACATTGAAGTTCTAGGATAGGAAAAGGGCGTACAAATTAGTAGGATTGTTTTATAGATAAAGACTTCACAGAAACCTGTCCTATAATCTGTTTTTACAATTCAATAGTCCAACCAGTTCTAGATTATGCTAGTTTTGTTTGGTCTGCACACACCGATATCTACATTTTTAAAAAAAATTCAAGCCAGATTCCTGAAATTAGTCTCATTCCGCAACAAATCAAGTTCACTTAATTTAGATTCCCTTCACGCAAAAAGAAATATGCCCAATATAATAATCAATATTTTTTAAGAAATCTTAATTGATCGTATTACTAATTTGAATTAATTATACTTTTTACCCATGGTCTTGGTTGAGATTAAATAAGGTTGTATACAACATATACAATATTGTCTCATCAGAATTGCTATCATACCACATTTTTCACGCTCCATCTGTCCACAGTCGCAGTAAAACAGTATTCTACATCCAGTTTCCCGTAAAAACTACACATCTCGCTTTCCCCTGACGGATCTGATCAATATAGATAGTTCTCAACAGTATGGATACTAATTCCAATATGTTTAGTGGTTTAATTAACTAGATTACTTCTTTCAATTATGCTGTTATTATATAAGGTCTTGGTTGAGATGAAAATGCTCAGTGCGCCGCTGCTCTACTCGCTTGAGCTATCGTGACGCCGTGGTTTGAGCAGCGTCGTATTGAGGCCTAGGATTGTGGGTTCGAATCCGTTCATGTTCGTGAGTCTAACTTTTTCACCTGAACCAAGATTTGAGATAACACGAATAATTAATTGGTATAGATATTAATAATACGTCTAAAGCCAGTTTGAAAAAAAAATATATATATAATTTTGTGTGTGTGTGAATGTAATAGATGTACTAATTGATTGTTGGTATATATAAATGCGCATGTATTGAGAGATGTATATGTGGGTAATTAATCAGGGTGCATATCATGCTCTTTAAGAGCTATTGTATCCTCCGTTCTGTGTTTATAGCACACCAGTGAGTCTAGATCATCAAGGATTGTGTAAATGATTAATCTTATTTGTATTTTTTTAACTTACTAGACCAATAAAATAAACCCTAAATATTTTTGCTTTGAAATATTGGTATCCAAATTATACTCTGTTTTATTGTCAGTGCTTAATATTTCAATGTTTTTCATGCTTTAAATGTTCTTTGTCTTTCATATAATTATTGTAATAAAATGGGCTATATATAATTAAACAATGTATTTCAAATTTTTACCGTTTTTTTTATCACAGTGTCAAAACATATTATTTCTCGGTTTCCGATAATTTTTGTATGTCTATTATTCCCATTCTGATATTTCTGGTGCGTTTAGACTTTTCGCCATCTTTAATTCTGTACCTAGGAAACAAATTTAGTTTCGTCAATTCCTGATATTTGGGTGGGACTAACGCAACGAGGATAGACCGAAAGAATCAGAAAAGACCAAAACTACACGTTCACCATCCAGGAGACCCCCATGAGGAAATCTCCCAATCAAATTATTTATTACTACAATTTCAACATAGTTTAATTGCCTTTGATTGTTTTCAATAGGTAAAGTCATAAACGAAATTTGGCTAAATTCGAAAGACATCATCGAGGTAGCCCACGTGTGAACTAGTACAAAGGCAATGGAGAAAAAGCCGTGGGTGGCCCACTTGCGACCCAGCTTCCGGCTTATTATCCTAACCGGAAATAGGTTGTTTGTCTTGATCCGATCCCACTCGCTTGTTTTCAAAACACCACGAAGTTTGTACGCAACACGAAATTAAACTATATCTATCAAAATGGGTCTGATCCAAAGAAGGAATATTTTTAAGAAATTTTAACATCTGAAAACAAGCCAAATATATTTAAGACTTGTACTGGTCAAATTGTTATGTAGAAAGTTATTTTTTGAAACGTGGGTTGGATATTTTATAAAATTTCATTTTGTCATAAAAAAATTTAAAATTTTAACTTCTGAACAAAGTCCTCCATACAAAAACGACATTTCTCCCATGAACATACATATTTTACATTTTATATTAATTGAATTATTACCGAACTAAGTTACAATTCTAATTTTGATTAGGCGGAGATAGATTGCGGAAACATTTGAAAAAAAGCCTAGAGTGGGAAACAAAACGCTGACCAACACCGAAAATAACGAAGTGTAGAAAAGTGTCAAGCAAAAATATATAGCGTACCCCTCGGACCCGGATGTAAGGTATCCGTGGTCAGACTGGATCCGTCCAGCCACCGAGGTTGCTTATGCTGTCAACCGCTAGGTCATTTAAACACCCTACGCAATCAGTTCCTTCATCCATACGCATTCACTCACTCATTCTTAATACTTTCTTTCTTATTTACAAACCATTCACTCAATTAGAGTAGTCGAGAATTCGACATTGCTTTATCGCCCTTTTACGTTATACAAACTAACGGGTACACTCCTCAATCGACCCTCTCACATCATGCATTCAGGCTAATAAATGCATTCACTCTCGACACTAAGTATACTCAACTATCTGCATTATGTACAATAAATGTTCCATATTTCCTCCAACAATGAGAAAAACATGATAATAAAATTATTGATGAGATGTTAAAATACTCATTGGGTTTTCTATGCATGCATTTGCACGCAAAACAAGAAAAAAGTAAAGAAGAATGTATTAATTTACATATAATAAACCCCCGTTATATATTAGGGTTTAATATCCAGCTACCCGTTTAGAGTCGTGGACGAGAGGTCAAACTACTTTATAATTTTTTAAAACTATTATTAATTAAAATTTCAAAGTATTGAAACCCATAACCTCTCAGTGTTGAAAATAACACTGTGCACCCCTGAACCCCTAACAATATATTGAAATAAGTTATGTACATTTTTAAATTCTGATTTAGATACATTTTTATAAATATAAACCATAGGTATCAACGGATATTGTCATTAGTTAGTATTTTATCGTACACACAAAAGTTCGTACAAATATACGTATATTCTTGGAAAATAAATAACAAACTAATACCTATTAAACACTAAAATATATAAAAAAATTATCCTAAAAAATTCTTGCAATATCCTCAGGAGTCATTAGTCACAAAAAAAGATAATGTTTGTTCTAAAAACCTTCCCAAATAATCAAAAACAAACAAATACATACTAAAATAAGATTGTAATTTTCCTTTTTAATTTAACCACGTATGAACGCTTGCTCGGGATAGACTGTAAATATTTATGTATGAAATGGGGCTTAAATAATCGTCCAATCGCTCTGTGAGAAAGGCTTTTTAAAAAGGAGAAGTTTTGTTATAAAAAAATTATAGTATTGAAACCGACACTATAAAGGACTACGGTAAGAGTGAGACCCGTTCTTAGTTGATACAAGGATTTATATGCATATTTGTCTAATTGGACTAATTGGTTTAAGGGGTGAAATGTTTGATGATAGAAGGACGCTTTTTCACCTTTGGCGTATAGACTAATTGGTTCCTAGATATCTGACCGGCTGATAATATGGCAACTCTGACCCACTCGACTTATCTGACGTGCTAGTGATTTACATGTAAGTCGTTTCTATAACTTTGGGTAAACGTTGAACTCAATTTACGAACGATAGGAAGCCATTGAAAACAAGAAAAACTATTGTTCGAGAGGAGTTTATAGCACCCTCAATTTACAGGGTCGAGCTCTCCGGGAGATTTGAATGGATCTGCCGCCGCCGGCAAGGAATCGATTCACGAATTTCCATTCGGCCCTCTTAAATTGATTTTCTCCTTGGTCACACTCACAATTAACTGTCAATTTTGCAATGAAATATTGGACGTAAATCGTAACAGGATGATTTGGAGTGCCACTAGGCCGGACTTCAACGATACAAAATAAAGCGGCCGCAGTAATGTCTACAAACAGAAAAATAGCAATAGCATGTCCAAGATGAAAACAATGATTACTTTTACGTTTAACTTGTTTCAAAAAATGAAATACATTAAATAAATAACTATAAAATATATAATTATAAAACATTGAAAATTCAGGATCCAATCTAATTTTTTGCACTTTCAAATATCATTTGCTTTTAAAATTTCAAGGTTTTATATTAGTTTATTAATAAAACTGAGCATTTTAATAGAATTAATTAGAACATCTAAATATTCTGCTAGATAACAATTTATCTACTATTCTAACAGGTATTCAAGATGTCTCCTTATTCAAATTATCGATGTAGTAAAGACCTAATTACAAAATATATTCATAATTTAGTTGTTGAAGATACTTTTATGATTTAAAGAAATAACATTTGGTCATTATATCAACAATATTATATGTCTTTATGTAAGCGGACAGATTATCAAAATTTCAGAGTATCTGAGACAATTTTATATATTTACTTTTATTTATTTACCGGCTAAAAACTCGTAAAAATAACAAACAAAAATTATATACATGTTTGTTTTCTAGTCGGCTTTTATTCCTAAGAATTCACGTGTTTACGGAAGAAAAATCACAAAACAACGCAAAACTACATTGTAGCCTTTTTACAATAAAAATAATAATTTGAAATATAATTAACATTATATATTAATATTATTAACAATACAA
>CM077103.1:32432765-32457965 GCA_039619505.1 Cimex hemipterus | reverse complement strand
ATTTGAAATATAATTAACATTATATATTAATATTATTAACAATACAATTTGTTATTTTAAGACTTGTGTGCTTTTATGCCTTTTTTTATTATCCAAGGTGGCCCAGGGCCCGGCTCTTCTCGCATTATTATTTTACTCATATGCAAACTACTACTATTTTGTTAGAATACTAGTTTTCTGACAAAAAGTTATTTCATAATTTTATACAGGTGTTAAATAGCTTTAGAATTAATATTGAACAACACATTATCCCCAAGCTAGAAGATAAATAATAATTAAATCCTCAATACCCAATTTTATGTGTGTGTGGTGTTTAGGGATCGTTACCTAATGATTATTGGGAGGTCATGAGATGCGGTCTGGTGTGATGTAGGTTTCAGAAAAACATTTTCTTTATCGTACCACGGTTCAGTCTTTATTGAGATCATCTTCAGGGCTCAAAGCGTTTATTTTCCGTGTTGATATGTCGTTCTTTTTGTCGGGACGAGAGTGACCCTAACTGTGTAAACTTGCCTTAACAATATATATATTGTTTTTGTTATGACATAACAGCTGATAATGTTTCATAGATTATAAATGTCAAGCATATTTATAACATGAAGCTCATAAATGTTCAATGAAATTAATTTTCATATTTTTTTGAGTAAACACAATATAATTTTACTTCTTAATAAGTAATTGTACTTTGTAATAGGTTAATAGCTGTTATTAATTTTAATAGTTTCTTCATTAAAATATGATCTTTCACCGTTTTTTAGAAAACAAATTAAGGCAGGACTGGAGAAGAAAGAATGCCGTACAATCATGTTCAGATTTTTAAAAATTTTCAAGAATAGTAATAAAATCATACTTGATGCCCCTTGGAGTTTGCCCGATAGGCCGAGATGATCGATATGCCTTTGTGACTGCATAACACCACTGACAAACTGACTCCCCTACTGACTCTGTTCAATCAGACGTGGAGATGAGCCCTTAAAATCTCCCCCCTTCAACCCTCTGGGCTCGAGTTCCGATTGGCCGAGCTAGGGCGACGCCCACGATCCCTGGAAGGGATGAAGGGCCTGGCATCCCTTTCAAAGGGACAAGAAAGAGGCTTTTATGTATCAAGGGGATATGGCCCTACCTGCTCCTCGCGTTAAAGTCTCTCTCCCCCTCTGGGACGTCTTCGACTTGTGCCTCTCCGGTTTGACTTCAACCTGGAAGAGTTAATCTTTTATTATTTTTACTCATTTGCGCTTATTATGGCTGAAATGTACGGTGTTCAATATTTATCTAAAAACTCAAATTTGCTCACCTTAGGAATCCTAAATGTAACAAAATTCGTTATGAACCAAAGCATAAAAGGCTTGTTATTACTACAGGTTCATAACCTCGCACACCACATATCATAAAAAATATGAGTAGTTCAAGCCCATCTAATCTACCAAACTGTAATCATCATCTTCGTTGGATGTAGAGTTGGTTTTTGCGTATATTGAGATTTGTCTTCCAGTTATCGTATGGTGTCATATGTACGAAGTGTCTACACAGTTGACCGGACGATGAACATTGCGGGTAAAGAGTTAATTTTTAGCAGAAGAGAAAAGCCACTGAACCTCTGATAATTACTGACTTGGGACAACTTTTTTATTGACATAAATCAATAAAATATAAAATATATACATCTTTTTACAATGGAAACGATAAAATAAAATACATGTTCCGCAATAAGGCATGGTAATCATCGTCTGCCGGACCGTTGATAATTTTACCGGATGTACAATATACATTTTTTTTACTTTCCAAAGCCACCTTAAATTGTCCATAGATGATCATGGCGATGCTCTAACCAATTCATTCCAAATTCCGAATCGTAGGAAGGAAGAGTTAATACGGAACCATATCCTTCTCGTTCTTAACTTTTTATTATTTTTCGCATTCTTTGTTACCGGAGTCGAAATCATCAAACCAGAGTTTTTGCCGACGCGGATGGTGGTTGGTGGTATTGCTCAATACATCTTCAATGAAATCAATTTTTTTGGAGCCTCTCAGTTCGATGTTGGTTATCTGATTTCTAAAGAGAAATAAATATCCTCTAAACTCATAATATTGATGATGGTACAAGCCGATTCGTTGGGAAAATGAATGTAAAAATAAAAATAAAATGCAACATCGTAACCGGTCAACTTGTCTGAATTTGGCTTGTCAAGGTTCACACCGCGCTGGGGGTTGATGGCAGTCCTGCTTTGTACCGCTGTCAAGGCTGCCCATTTTAGCTAAAATACTAATAAAACGAATTGTTTTGAGCGGAGGAAGAAATTTACGTGGGTTCTACGGATAGCAGAGCACAGAACATTCATATTATTCTTGACACAGAAAAACGGAGGTCTACTCACAGCCCCAAAGAAAAGCTAAATCGTTTATAAAGAAGGATTATAAAGGCCTAAGTTAGATAATCAGCTACTTATTACCCATAGTGAAGTTTAAAAGTATTTCTACCTGATCGGGCAGTGCAAAAGGCTCTTTAGTCACTCAAACAAATTTATGCGTATTTAAAATATTTTCAAGCAATAATATATGTCCAGTCACTGAAGCAAATCAATATCAATCAAAGCAATTGTATAATTACAGACTCCAAAAAATAGCTTATAGAATAATTTTATTGGCAGCCTTGTGCTCTTTATACGGATCTCAGGAGACTAGCAGACAGATTATATGGGACATATCAAATGATCATTCGCATGATGGCAGCACATGTTATTTGTTTGAACTGTTCACTAATTACAAAGGTTATTATGGTTTCATCTGGACATGCTGATTTGATCTGAAATTATTAAAAGTGAATTTCTCGACATGCAAATTACAACACCTATGTTTGTATCATAAATGTTAAAATGGTGAAGTCCAAAGGGTGCAAAAAGATTTTCTTGGGTATGCTGGACCGTCGTTAAACAGTTGTCCGTATTTTGTTCGTTTCTTGTCAACCTTGCACATCTACTGACTACTGTACTATTGTAAAAAGAAGAAGAAATTATTAAAACGTCTAGAATATAGTTTCAATTTTGACCTATTGGTTTGTTCATTCACCACAGAAACTAAATACAATATCTAAATCACTTTTGTTCAGTGAGTTCACAATGAAATTAACGCTAGTATTTTTCTTCACTATTCGAAATTTTATATATATATTTCTTTTTTTTAATCAACTTAACTTAATTCGGTGGTAAAAATATTTTAAATCTAGAGCGTTGATTTTTTTTTTTTTTTTTTTTTTCAACTAAACACACCAATCACTTTTACACCATAAATTTTTAAACTACTAATGTATCATAATTGAATAGCCCGAAATGCGTTAGCAATTAAAAAATATATGGCGTACAAATCAATAGTGTGTTTAGTACAACAACAAAAATATCTGGCTTTCTAGAGTTTATTACTCAGATATCGTGAGGTGCGGTCTGGTGATGTAGGTATCAGAAAAACGTTTTCTTTAGCGTGCCAACGTTTCGATCTTTTATTGAGATCATCTTCAGGGCTCAAAGTGTTTATCTTCTGTGTAATTGTGCCATTCTTGCGTGTAGTGTTGAGATTGCCCTACAGTTTATATTTTTATTGAAACTAAAAAATTCAAAGCCTTACATGAAGATTTTGTTTAGGTGAGCACTACTTTGATTGCTTTCAATTAGTGAGTCTGCCTACCGAGTTTTGCGAGACATCCAAACTACAGGTTCATCATTTGCAGACCTAGAAAAAATCAGGGAAAATTAGTTTCAATGATGTCTTTAGTCCACATTTTTTGTTTATTGTTGTGGGGTTTGTCTTATCACGTTGTAAATCGTTTTTAGTAAATCTCTAGCTGTTTGTTTCCAGTGGCGGCAGACGATATTTTGACTTAAGTGTTTATTTTCTCCAAAGAAAGGCCCTTTCACCTGAAAAAAACATTTCTTTTAAAACTTTTCCCATTTTAATTGACATACGGTGGGCGCCGTCAAAAGGCCCGCTTTCCAAAACGTGCAGGTTTCTATTTTGGCGGAAACTTTGATGTGCCCCTTGTGTCGACACCTCGTTAGTCTGCGGAACTCGGATTACCGTGCAGGGGACGGATTTGGTCCAGGTACAACCCTGTTCTGAACTTTTTGACTCACATACTTCTACTTAATTTACTCCCGTTCCTTTTGTGAAGAGGCTTCGGACGTCGTCCGGCCCTTTTGTACCGCCGAGGTTCAAAGGCAAAAGTAATACGAGCACGGCATTCTGTGCAAAAGGGCCGTAATTGCTCCAGATAGAATTTTTATCTCTTGAAAAATCCCCGGTTTCGGGTTTTCCAAGGTTCGGGAAACGAGAATATCTTCTTCTGTTTACTACTCCGGTTTTCTATCGATAAGAGTACACATGTTCCCAGGTGATCCGCTCTGTGATTGATGCGGACGAGTGTTTCACAGAGGGGATACGAGAGTCGATCAACGGGGTGCCAGGCCACTCTGCACGTCTTCTGTTTTGATGCGGGCCCCACCACTTCAAATACACACTATTGACTCGAAAACATTTGGCCGACGAAATTAACAACCACCCAAAACTTTCGCAGCCCTCCCATTAAGCTTCCTTCGACAATTTCATCTTCCTCACGAGTGTACTACAACATACAAAAATTATGATAAACCTAACGGTTCAAAAAATAAAAATCGGTAGTTTCAACCCCAAAAAGAGGTAATATCTTTAATCTCTTTACTTCCGACCTTCCTTCAAATAAGGGGGCATCAACAACGAGAAATGAGGGACAAAAGTGTGGATAATGATTAAAGTGGCATACACTTAAACCGGTTAGCAGATTATCTGTGCAGACATTGACAATCTAAATTTGTCGTCATCATTACACTCTTTTCAATAGACCTAGATGTATATATTTGAAGGAAGTAGTCCATGTATATGCAAATAATCCCTTAAGGATTAACAAATCCAGTATACGGCGCGATTTTACCACTGATGGTGACGAAAAGCAAAGAGCTCGCCAGACTATCAATAAACTAGAAAATTGGCAGAATCTACGAAATTATAATTAAAAATTAAAGCAAACTTTATATGCCGGATGTTTAATTCAGGTAGAACTATGTTATAAATTATCAGTTTATTTTACTTCTTCTTATTTATTTTTTAGTAGTTTCTGTAATAAATATTTCTTTACCCTAGTAATTAACAGACCTTTGTGTTCAGACGAAGAATTTTTCACTGCCAAAATCAATGTGTAAATGTAGAAACCGTAGAATAAAGTCAATGTCAGTCATTTTCTCTTTATCTCGGGTCAGTTTAAGTCTATGTTGTTTACCATGCAATCCTACAGAGAAATTTCAAGCTGTTTATTTGATGTTTAGAACATTTAGAAAGCTGTCTTTCAAGATATTTCCCCAAAGAGTTGATTCGAGATGAAAGATACGCCTCACGCTCCAGTATTGTTGGCGGGTAACACGATTCTTCGCCAAAGAACAAACAATGCGTCAAGATATTTGTAGAGGATAAGATCCGCTCGGATAGAAGAGGTCAGCGAGTTCCATTCACAAAACGGGGAAAAAAGCCGTGGAAAAAACACGGCCGAGTTAAAGCTTCCAGTGTACGAACGTATCTGGATCTACGTCAAAAGGCGACCCCATTTACCAGACAATGGACCCTCATCTCTTTTAGGCGTGACGTTCCCATGTCTCCTCTTCCTTTTACCAGTACTGTCCCCGGGCTTCTTTGTGCCCGCCTCAGTAAATCTTTGATCAAATATTAATTTCGATTTTTTTCGCCATGAACCTATTTCCATATCAGAACATCCCGTTAGGTCCTGGTCTCTATGAATCATAGAAGACGAGCTATAGCAAAAAAACCACCTACAATGAAATTGTAAACAAAACCTTTTATTTATTGCCGTTTATATTGTAACGTAACAGGATTCAGTGTCGGCTTGTTTTGTAGGCACAATTTAGTAGAATTTTCAGTTCCCTTGCTAAGTATGCCTTTTATACCTACACCGAGTTGAACCGGGCCATAGATGATCGATTTCTACCAAGCTGCATTTAATAATTTATTTTTTCTCTGATTTGTTAATATCCAAAGAGATTCTCTTCTTGTATTCTGTAGAATTGCTTAAACCTTCTAATTCCGCTAAACGGTTAACTAATTCAAGTTCCAGATGTGCTGATCATATTTTTTAATACCTGCTGATGTCAGACATTTCTTTATTATATTTAGTGGAGTTTTATTTGGTCATAGTATGGACCTTTACCAAGATTAAACTAGTGAAAGGTTATTTTCAACCAAGCTTCAGTCAATAATTTATTGTCCCGTAGACCTGTTGATGTCAAAAGGGTTCTGTTCTTGGTATTTTGTGGAAATTGGATTTTTCGCTCACATCCTTTGACACCTGGTGCTATCAGGCAGTTTTACTTATTGTATTGAGTTAAGTTTAATCATGATTCTGCACTGTATACAATGGAGGTCAAGGTCTTTTTATGGACCAAACCAAGACTAAACGAACCAAATCAAGGTCTATTTCAATCAAACTACATTCAAAATTAATTTACTTTCTTTTTCAGAAGTGTTTCTGTTCTTCCCAGTCTTTAGTGGACTGTTGATTAGTTTTGGTATAGACTTAGAGCGAGACTAAACAGACCAAAGATAATAAATTTAAATCAACCAACAATTCCTCCGCTCAACAACCTGCTAACAGGTATGGCGTTAAACTGCCAAAAGTTGAACGAACAGCTTTAATTGTTACAGGTACTGTAAATATCTAAAAAGTTTAGATCGGCGTGATTGAAGGTTTGTTTTAGATGACGTGATTGGTTTCGAATACTTTGACACAATACTTTGAAGTTTATTACTATTCTTGTTATTTATTCGGCTGTCATCAGTGTACGGTATAAGTCCCGGATTCGAATTCAGACTTTTGGGCTTTTTCTCAAAAAGGTCACAACCCCGAGGGTTTGTATAATCTCATAGTTGTAATACCTTCTTTTTAAAAAATGGAAAAAATTGCGAGCACAGAGATCAGAAATTTCTGCCTATGTTTTATTTACGTATCTCTTAACTCCATTTCAGTTTTGGTCGAGGCAATTCGGATGCATCAAACTACCAGTTGGCCTAAGTAGCACTAATATAAAGACCATAATGCAATTTTCTTTTTTTAATCGTCCCTGTACCAATAAGATATGTTTGGATATGGCAGAGTTGCAGACCGACATATGGCATATGACTACATTCAGCGATACTAAAGTCTATTATATTTCCTCTTAGCTCTATTGTTGTATGAGGCTTTTCAACTCCATGACCTATTAAGTTGGCCTTTATTTGATTTCCGTAAGCATAAACATAAACACCTATTTATTCAATGCATTTATAATATGTATAGCGTAATAAAAAATGATATTATTGAAGTTTCATACTGGCTATGCCCATCTATTTTACAATATAAAAAATTGTATATAACTTAAAATAAATATTTTATTAATCATACCTTACAATTTATGAAGGAAACCTTTAAAAAACCAAGCTCTGTATTAATCATTAGTGAACAATATTTTTTTATTATGTGGATTTTCGCGACTAGGCGGATCAAAGATAATTAGATATTATTATCTTATTTTATCCAGTAGACACTGGACCATTTTTAGGGAGTCGTATCGACATTAATTAATGTCAGCTTGGCTTCGTGAAAACAATAGCCAGACTATTCTGGATAGAGAATGACCTTTTCATTCCTTAAAAGAAGTGTGGCTAGTCGGGCCAAACCGTTCAACGTTACTCAAATTCACCTTTCAACTTATGATTGGTTGCCTCTTCTAATTTTGAATTGATCTATTATTTGACATAAACAAGATTATCTTTTTAAAAACGTCAGGCAGACTGATCAGTAATGATTTAATGTTTTTATTATAATGTAATAATAAATAGTAACTTTTAGTAAGTGTGTAGTATTATAGTAATATACAGTATCATTTACTTCTATTACTATCAAAATCATATATTCTGATTGAATATTGGAGTACAAATTTTTTTAGAGACGTTTACAGGGATGTTCAACAATGAAAATATCAAAAATGCCTTTAACATATT
Source organism: Cimex hemipterus (assembly GCA_039619505.1). Taxonomy (NCBI): domain Eukaryota; kingdom Metazoa; phylum Arthropoda; class Insecta; order Hemiptera; family Cimicidae; genus Cimex; species Cimex hemipterus. The sequence continues at coordinate 32,449,895 of CM077103.1, read as the reverse complement.
TACTCTTATCAACAACACGTTTATTCTCATTTAATTTGGAAAAACGCGAGATAAAATACCAAAAAAAGAACAGTTTATAAAATAAAATATGCTTTGAGGAATTACCGTCTCCAATAGATATCACGTCCCTAACTTCTGATCAGATACCGTACGGATAACAAAAGGGATTGTCAGCAAACGGATTAATCCCTTAATAAACGAAAGGGGGGGGTCGTGGAAATCAGATAAATTTGTCGTTTTGTGAACGGAGTCCTTTTGATCGGCCGGGAGGATGGACACACCTGCGTGACCACAATGAACTAACTCCACCAATAACCATTGTGGTTATAGAGTGAATAAAACATCCCCGGGGGGAGCCCGGCTCTTATCCCGTCTCAAGTGGGTCGAATGTTTCACTCAAAAACCACATTTCCATTTTTACCACAGCGGGGCTTAAACTGTTCATAAAAATCAGTCAATGAATTGGGTGTGTAAAAATGGTAGAGTATTATTTTTAAAATATTGTACGGATTTTTGAAATTACATAAAATATTAGGTATTATATTCATTAGATTTCCTGGTCCGATTGACGAAATAACATCTTTCAATTAAATAATCTTTATTTAAGATATTGGTTGAGATAAAAAGAGTCAGCGTCACGAGTGGGACCACGAAATCTAATGAACTTAATAAGTAAAATGAAGTAGCTTCACTAAAGCACTCCGTGTCCATTTCGTTTGTCGCCGAGAATCAAATGGATTACACATTGAAAAATAGGAGTATGTAGGATGTATCCCATTGCCAGACAGCTTCCATATATTTTGATTACTAAAGGAATTAGTGTTATTTTCCTTTTGAACGAGTAATAACCCATTCAATCTTTTTCAGGGGTTAGTATTGACGTGGCTACTACCTAATCTCCTCTGATGGTTTTTATGACCTTCAGCTTTATACGACGACCAGGTTTGTTATCATATTGCTATTCAATTGATTTCAATTCATTTGAAAAATGGCAAAAAGGAGGGAAAATTCGAAATGTTGGGTTGAGATGGGAAGTTGGTGTCCGAAGTGAATAGAAGTCATGATCGCCCAAGTGGTAGAGCAGCCGAAGGTCGTGGGTTCGAATCCCGCTCGTACGCTGACTTTTTTATCTCAACCAATATCTTACATTAGGTAATATATTAGCGTTATATACAATTAGCATATAATATCGACTCTAGTCACTCTAATTTAATTTCAAATTCAGTCTCAAAGTCAATTATTTAACCATTTACAAAATGGAAGTGTTTCAAATAGTAAGTACTTGTATTTTTCTAACATTCAGCGAAAGCAGGTCCACATATCCGTAAAAAATGCTTTAGAATTTACATATTCCGACATAGATTCTAGTAAATTCTTGTAATATACTTCATGATACCTTCGTTGGATTAATTCAACAAATTGAACTTTGGCATACTAGCAGTTTTACTTTATTTACAGTTCTACAAACAAGCAGAGCTTGGTTTGACAAGTCGACAGCAACGTCTGTTCAAAAAGGAATTTCGATGTATATTAGAGCTGAAGAAGAAAATATTTTAGCAACGTGTCAGAGGGCACAGTTCACTCCTGACTGGTTTTTAGATCAGCAACATAGTGAACCTGCCCTTCAGTTATTCAAATAATTAAACATTTTAATATTAATAAACAGGGGTATTCACGATCTTTGTGTAACCCTGTTAGATCCTGTTAGATCGAGAAAAATGATGACGTAGACTTGTAAAACTCGCTCGATCTAAAAGGCCAGGGCTAATGTTAGATGTTATGTCGAAAATGTAGTCACATCCGTTAGAGCGTATGTAACCAACATGGCAGCCATGAATTTAACAGCTGTTTTTTCTTTACATATATATTCTTAAATTCGCACTATATACATAGACCAATATATTTGTTTTGTTAATTTCTGGACTGTCGTTACACTCTTATTCATAATAGATACATCCCCTATCCTAAAAGGTTGTAGGCTGTTAGACGTTAGTATACAAGTTAAGTATGTCCGTAGAAATTGAAGTGTGTTATTTGTTAGCACTTTTCAAGCAATAGCATTTTGAATGAAAGAGTTGGTTAATTTTCCCTTTTTTTTCTAACTGCTGGCATCTTATAATTTAACACAAAACAAAATCTTAGCAAACGACAACAAGCCTTCAAGGACTGTTATAGTTTTAATATTGGTTCTATCAGTCGGTAAGCATTGCGGAAAAAGTAACGTTTAAATTGCTAAGAAAAGAAGAAGGCGTTCACGATCTTACTGGACATTTCTTTATTCGAGTTATCTTACAAACTTCGTGAATACCCGCTAATATTCACATTTTTTCTACAACTCCGAACAGATTTTGTAGAAACATGTCACCTTGATCATAGTTCAATCTAAAAACTAACTGTACATATAAATTTTATTTAGTCTGTATGGGAACTACAATTTTTCTTTTAATTTCCTAATATTTAGTTTTAAAAATTCATTTAAACTCTTTTCTTTCCTCTTTCTCAGTAAATTTAAATTTGTCGTTTAGAAAAAAGTTCTTCACACAATTTCTCCATTTTTAAAATATGCCTTTTTTTCAATTCACATCACCGCCACGCCTGTCAGGTGGCATAGTTCCCTCCCGTGGTACAGCATATTTACCACAATGAGTGATTGGTTGTATCTACTTTAGATAAAGTCCTTCCGGCGTTTACCTCACACTTACCTGATTTCTCCCTTTTGATAAAGACTTGAAAATAAGTAGAGATAATATATTTATTTCCATGTTACATTAAACCGATTTATTTTCCCAACTCATAACTTGATCAAATAGCTTGTCTTGGCAGGGGCCTCATAAACAAGCGGCGTGAGAAAACCAATAGTTTCCTTCTATTAATTACGAAATGGTATAATAAAATATCTGTTAAATTCCATTAATCAAATTAATAACACTCACCAGTTAGGTATGTAGCTTCGACCTCGCTACTCGACCTCCTATTGACGAGGACAGGCCACAAAGTAAATATACTGAATAAATTAAAATTTACTGGGATGGTAAGAAAGGTGCTCAATTGAATTGTTAAAACTAAACATTAGGAAATTTTTAAAAAAGTGTTTTTTGCAGAAATAAAAATGTATTCATACAATTAATTTGTAAGATCGAACTATTATAAAGGTGGCATGTTTCTACAAACTTTGTTCTGAATTGTTGAAAAAAGTGAATATTTACTTAGGGTTGAAATGTTTATTTCTTTGAAAAACTGAAGGGCAGCTTCACTATTTGTTAGTCTAAACTCCTCGAGTTTTTGTCAATGGCCGTTTGAGATAATAAAGCCATGGCGTTTAGACGTTCCGAATGAGTTGAGATAGGATCTGACAATGGAGTTGTATGTACGCCCACTCCTTTTCAGGATCGATCTCTCAAGGTAGTATTTTTTTTCTAGGCTCTTTCCATTGTCCCATCTTTCTTGGATATTTTCCCATGGAACTCCCCTGCACGGGCTGCCACGGCAGGAAGTCGTTCTCCTCCGCCACAATGGCCGCCGGCCGGAAACTATCCTCTTTCTTAGGGACCTCCTCTTCAAAATGCGAGGACCTGTTCGCACACTTGAACTCAGTGGATGTAATTGAAGGTTTCGGGTTGTCTTAACTTTTGTCGTCCTGTGTGAACCGGGGAGGAAAAGACGGTTACATCCTTTTTTACTTTTTTTAACACCCCGCCTTCTTAGCTTCTTCTCTATCAGTCGTTAACGTCTTGAAATGTACTGCATTATTCCATCTGCGACACCTGTACTTTCTCACCTTACACCATTCATTCGGCGGCTAACGGGTTTTAACGGATCTTAAAACAAATAACGATCCTGCATACCGCTATTTCAAGGAACCATAAAATCGTTGAAGGCAATTGCTGTTTGAAAAAATTGTTTTATGTTTGACACGTAAGACTGATTTAAAGCGGTTAATGCTCAAAAACAATGCATTCATAAAGAGCCGTTGCTTTTAATTATGATTCCACTCCACGAATTTTTTGTCGGCTGCTGCTAGCAGCTAGGGCTTTTATCGGGCTTCCCAAGTTTTGTCTATTTGTCGTCTTTTTTTCTGTTTTTAATTATTATTACCCTACTCTTCATGTTTTACCCTTCCATAAGAGATTAAAAAGTCCTAATTTATTGTAATTGGTTAGATAGATCTGGCAGTACTCTAAATTCCACATAGACAGTGTCCATAAATAAATAAATTTACTCAGATTAAAAATGTTAGTTCAACCTATATGAAATGGCTTCCTATATGAGTTTATCTATCTGCTTCAGGTATCGAATCATTTTTATATTACAACTACTGCTGTGCTTTGTAAGTTCTTTAATAACTGAAGGAGTCCACACCTCTTCGCACTCTGCAAATATTATACTTCACTGATACTTGTGTGCTACATTGTGTTACATAGAGGGTGTTTCTGTTGTCTGCTTTCTGGCGAGTTAATTTGATTCTTTTACCCTCCATTTCCTCCAAGGTAATTGATTTCTCCAACAGTTTTATTTCATTTAATTTGACGTCATGTTGGTCCAGCGGTTCTGTAATTTTTTTCAGTTGTTGAACATAATTTTTCTCATCAGTTGGACTCATTGGTTCCGGGTCATGCGGCGTCCTTACTCGTTTGGTCCAGAGACCAGAAAATTTCAGGAAACATACTCCACATAATATCATTTCTAGAGGTGTAACTGCTTATTGTATTATTTTTTAAACGATGAAGAAATTGATGAAGGAAAGAAAAAAACAAGGCTGACGGATTGGTAAGGTTGAAAATTTAAAAAACTTGAAATTCTGAATGAATTTATTAAACGTTTTTTAATGCACATTCAATGATGACCCCAATTGTAGGTTATGCAGTTAGACTGTCAAACTGCAACCCATATCATCGAATGCTAAACAACCGCTAAATGAATACATAACCTGGTTACAAAGAAAACCCAATGAAAGGAATTGTAGCTACGACAGTCTATGACCTAGTACTTTTTAAAGAAGGTTCGAATTGTCAGACTAAGGAACTAGAAAAGTACAATAAACCAGAATGTGCAGTGCTTGGGGAACATAACACAGACTTCTTTTTTTACAAAAGATAGTTCCAGCTCATAGTTAGCCGTTTTCAAGCTTCAGCGGCATTAAAAACCAGCTTCTCATTGGAACGTCGCATTGGCGAGGGATCGGCGGGTTCACTCTTACCATTCATGTAGAGAGACGTAAATTGTAAATTCGTTCAATCTGATGACGAGCTATAAGCTTGAAATATGGTTTGGTGAAAACAACTAACTGTGAGTAGGAACTACGTTTTTAAACATATTGAACAACTCGCTCACTCCATCATTTATCATTTCCACACTTCCTAGACTCCTTTCATCATCATCATCCGTTTTGCCCATATAATTGGTTTTCATTAAATATCATACTTGAAGTTAACGCCGAAGTATAAATGACAATCAATAGTTATTTCTGTTAAAATATTATATAATGTGATTCGACAATAGATCATACACGATTGATAGTAGGGCATATAGTTTTGGGCATGGCACCCGTATGGTAGGTATTCTAGCAAGGTTAGAACTCTTCTCATGATAGCATCTTCATAAAAACTGTACTTAAAATCATACCGAACCTTATTTTCTATAGTTATGTGGTAGATATGTATAGAATGTAATCTAATGATGTCAAACCTTGATGAGATATTGAAATATCTTACACACGTAAATAAATTTAGGAAATTTTTTTGGCTGATACGTGGTCTCTACCAAAGTTGTTGAGTAGGCGAACGACATGATAAATCTAGTCCTAATGTACAGTTCATAGACTCTATTAAGCCCTATCTTCAATAGGACATTATAATGCTCATATCAACAAAGGCTTTCTTAGGTAATCTCCAGTTTCAAATCGAAATTATACTTTTGAGACCTTGGTGCTAACAACTTCAAATTATGCACGGATGGCTTCATCGTTTGAATGAAAAAATCGAACTCGTCCGTCCTGTAATTGAGAAATTGTTGTTATTTATATCTCTAATGCTGTTTCGACCCTGCGAAAAAAAAGAATGGGTTAAAGGGTGACGACATTCGGCCGTAATAAAATAGGGAACTAATCCCCAAAGGTTTTTCATATGTTAATGAAGATAAGGGCCCGTCTTGTGTCAGAACACTCGAACGAATGGCCACTCAAAATCCAATGGGTTATTATCATGTATTAACTCTGGAAGGAGACATCTCACGGTTAATATAATCCTCCTGTATTGTTTAGCAGGCGTTCAAATGGATTAAATGGATATATATACAAAAAGGATAGACACTTTTTTATGTAAATGTTAACCGTTCATCACCCCAGAGCCGTGGTACGATTGATAGGCAAGCTGTCTCTTTGAACCGCCACTATGCTTGTCGCACAATATTAACGACTGCAGCATGGTATTAATTCTAAATTTAATATGGCATTTGTGGTAAATATTAAACCTTAAGCCTTAACACTCGGGAAATCAAGTAACAATTTTCGTTTCATCGTGAACGAACTAGCACTTCGCAAGAATATGTGTCACTTTGGAGAAATTGGAAACGCACAGAATAATATAAAAATCATTTGATTCTCCCAGTCACGGATTTTTGCCACGTAAGTTACTCAATTTTTGTCTATAAATGATAATATATAATGTTAAAAGTTGTACAATAGGTCACAAAATATAATCAAATTAATTATTATGTTCCAACAGCCCTACATGCAACTTTGTAGTCTTTATTATTTTTATGTTATAAAGTATTAATAATAGAGAAATAATTAATTAATAGTAACAATTATTACCATAATATTAACCCTAACTTCACTATTTTATCATTCAATTAATTAAGGTTTTAAGTTGAGATAAAAGGAAGGGGATCGAAGTCACGATAGGTAGAGTAGAGGGCGTATCTAGCCGAGGAGGTCGTGAGTTCGTATCCCGCTCGTGACACTGACACTTTTTTATTACTTAAAACCTTAATTAATTGATTGAAATTTATTATGAATTTATTATTGAAATTATGTTTACTATTGTAGTAATAATGGTTAGTATTAATTAATTACATCTGTACTATTAACACACCAACGTCCCATCGCCGCTCACCTCTTTTTAATTTGAATTTTCCCTCCTTTTTTTAAATACAATTAGTTTGTAAAAAGCGTAAAGTAAGTTAAAGAAAATAGTTTTGTGGCGGAATTTTCTTATATGACAAATTACACTACACACCAGAACATATTTCTTAATTTGTTTTTATAGTTTTAAATTTTCATAGAAAACACTCTTGTTTATAATTAAAGAAATAATTGACTGTAATTCGGTCAGAATTGTACTGATAGCAGGGGGCTTGATTTGTAGACGGTATCGCGTAACTTATTAGTCAGTAAGCTGCCGTTAAGTAATCTGGAAAACAAAGACCGTAATTGTGATTGTCTTCGTCGAGAAGTGACTGTTGGCTTGTTTGCTACATTCCCAGTGTATCTGAAACCGCTGTGGAGAGCCACTCGACGAAAATGGTTCGGAAACTTTCGAGTGGGCATTTCAGAAGAGCACCATCTGCTGTGTCGATCGCGCTTTCCAAGCCGGTCGTATTGTTTTTGGCCCGTCCTTTGTTGTCTCGCTGGTTAAATGTTACAGTTTAAATATCCTCCTTGAGCCTGTTTTCTCCCCTACCGGCCGCCCGTTTCGTGCTTTGTTACCTTATTACAAACGATGAAGGAATTAGCCTTGCAAGGCGAAGTCGTTGGACCGTTAAACTCAAGTTGAAGTCCTGAAATTAAAAAAAGGGTGCTTGATATTCGTTAATTTGTAGCACTCGTTACTTTGGACTGTTCGTTTGTCTTTGTACAAATATTCTAATGTATGAAGTAGCATTTTCAACGCGTTAACACTGCTCTTATTTTTTCAGGGAGGGGACACTTCTCCTCACTATATAAATAATAAATTGGTTTCACATCAACATAAAACTAAATTAAATGGTGTGCTGATTAACTTTTTATCACACAATAATAACCACAATAAAACAGTAGCATGTACATAATTTCAAAAATAGCTAAAACTAGCTTCATAATTTTTATTTTTTTAATTAAAAATATTAATAAATAGGAGAAATGGAATAATAATAAAAATCTCCTTAAAAATAAAAAGTTTTCCTCGTCAATTTCCCACTGTTGGACTATCTTAAAAGATGTAAATCCCATTTATAGAAGGGTGTGAATGCAAACACAAACAACTTTTTTTAAGATTATTTTTATTTTTTAAATTTAATGATTGCAAACTATAATATTAATAAAAATATAAAAACTTGGAAAACTCTGCCTGTTTTCGCTGTTGAAATGAATTTATATTAAAATGTTTAAAAGTGTGAACCGACCACTTACCTGCCGGTTGACAACTGCTCAGGTGGTAGAACTACCGGATGCACTTCGTAAGACCGTAAGTTCGCATCCCACCCGTGATCTGCAATTTTGGGGATGCAGAAGTGTATTTTTACGAAGCGCCATGCTCACCTGCTCAAATTGACTCTGGCGACTTTTTTGACAATTCCAGGTGGATACGCGGATAGTTGTACGGATTACGCTGACATAGATTTTATAAAACATTGTAATTAGATAATAAATAACAGATTTATTATTAAACATTAAAAACCAAAACTAAAACAATATTGATTGACATAAATATCATTTCTCATCAGTGAATTTTTTTAGCATTATTCATTTGATAACGAAAATAATTTATTGTTATGGAAATTCATTTATTTATAACACTGTAAAGTTTCAATTAAGTCCTTTAAATGTTTAAGATGGAGTTCATTTTTAAATAGAAAATAGCACCGGAGTCCATTTTAGCAGGTTAAGCAGCATTGTTTTTTATATTTTTTTTTAATTTTCAATCAATGTCGAAATATGCACCACCCTGGATATACATCTAAAACAAAAAAAAAATACCTGACCGGGTGACCGACTTAGGTGCACCTCCCACTTTTTAATGAAGGTTAGTTTGAAAAAATACACGTATTTTATGGTTTCTGAGGTACTTTTGCTAATATAAATTGATTTTTTTTGTCTAAATATTGTATAATGCACCAACAAACGTTTTTTGTTCAAATGGAACCCTATTATTTTTCCACAGTTTTGTTAGTCAATATTTATTCTCGATTTTGTATGAAAAATAATGACAAAAAAGAGGGAAAATTCAAAATTTTGCCAAATATTTTTTTAATTTTTTTTATGGCTGTGCTTGGAAATTTTTCGGTATTTCCCCGGCGAGCTTTTTAACGCGGAATTATTGGCAAAAGTGTCGATTAGCCCTTTCTCCGTCTAGGGACAAAAGGGCCTTTTTTAACCAGATCTACCGCATGCCGTTGACGTAATGAGTGGGGAAACGTGACAAAAGGGCTCTGTTGCATTTCACCCTCGGACGCCCCGGGGTGTTTCAGGGTGCGATTCACTCGTCCTGCCCCAGAAACTAAATTTTAACGGATCCTCTTACATTTAACAATACACGAAAAATTTAATTATAAACACAACAATTGTTTACACTAATTAAACTTTAGCGTCTGTCAAATAAATTTTTGTAAATAGAATCTACTGTTAATTATTCAACCTAGCTGCCAAAGTATAGTGTATTTTCATTTTATAATATTTAATTGCATAAGGTAAAACATTTTCTTTATAACCAATTTTTGTTAATAAAAATGCCACTAATTTTCGTTAACATTTTATTTCTTGGATATTCCTATTGTGCAATACATGGTATTAAATGTGTTTAAAGTGAAAATCGACCAATGATGACCCCAATGAAATTATTGGGGGGGGGGCATCGGACATTTCGTCACGTATTATAAAATCTTCAAATTTTAATAGACAAATACTTTTTTCAGATACATATTAAGATTTATGTTGGATACAGTAATGGTCCACATTAACAGCTCGATAGATAATCGTTTATTTATCTTTTCTTTTACATACAGATTGCAACCTGACTTTTTTGACAAGACATAGGTCTTATAATCTTCTGCAAAATTGACGATTTCGTCTTTTGTTTTGCCTGCCACTGGGTTTGCGGGGGAAAACTTTTAAAAACCCAGCTGTGGTTTAAGGCTTCTGTTAGTTTGAGTCACCATTTTGACAGATAAAATTTTTGAAATAATTTATATGTACATAGATATAAATAATTTATATAAATTAATTGGTGACTCCAATCCACTGGGACACTAACTTCCCATCTCAAACCCAAATTTTCCATTTTTCAATGGATATATATATTGAACGTCCATTATAAAATGTAAAATTCAGAAAGGTGGGTTTGAGATGGGAAGTTCGTGTCCCAGTAGATTGAAGTCACCATAGCTCAAGTTGCCGAGTAGCGGCATATTTAGCCGATGGTCGTAGGTTCGAATCCCGCTTGTGACATTGACTTTTTTATCTCAACTAAAAACCTTCATTAATTGAATGGTATATATAATTAGAATAAATAAATATAATGATTAGACTGTGTAAATAAATAGAATAATAAATGGAATAAATAAGTAATTAATTACATGTATGTGCCAATGCCGTGTAAGAAAAAAAAATAATTAAAAAAAAATGAAACGTTAATAAAATAAATTTAGGAAAATTCAAAATTAAAATAGATGAAGGGAGAAATTCATAGGAGACTTACCACCTTCCTTCAGATGCCAATTCCCCTAATCTCGTCGCAGAATATCCGATTAATTCAGGTGGAATGGATCGATGCAGCAGTACAGAGGGTTTTTCGTGGTCGTGCGATTAGAGACTTTTTTATTAATACGAGAGAAAAGCATGAGAAAAGAGAGACGTGAGAACCTTTCTATCATAGGAGTAGAACAGGACTGGCTTTGCAAGGAGCGTGGGAGTAGGATTGGGGATTACAATAATCCAAAACAAAGTATATTTTAAAAAAATGAGAGCTGGCGCCAACATACATAATAAATAAATCTGGGGGGGGCCTTGATGGCCGCAACGGTTTAGACGTTGGCACAGCTCACATCACATCAAGGTAAAGGTTCCGGGTTCGAATCGAACCCGACATAGTTACAAATGGGTTTTTTTTTTCAAAAACGCCGGCACCCCGAGGGTTTAAATGACTTCTGCTGTTGTGAACCTCGTAAAAAGTTTTTAAAAAATTTTTGTCACATTTCATTTGATTTCCAAGTGACAATGTCATGATTTAGACTTCGTGATTGACAGCAAAAAAAATAAAAGAGTATAGGTAAGAGACAGTCGGGAGTGGTGGACAGTAATCCCGGGTAGAGGAGAGACAAGAGAAGTGTGTGATCCTCAAAAGTGTGGTATTCCTGAAATGGAATGCTTCGGTCCATTGCAGATAGACTAAAATAGCGAGTTCATATCCACCCTTGTTATAAATGGTCTGGCAAACGCTTTGTAAGAAATTACTGTTTATTTAAATTTATAAAAAATCTTAATTGTCTGTTTAAAATTTTAAAGGAAATTTATTTATTCTAATTATTATTTTCTTGTGCATTTAATAAATCTTTTTTAATCTTTAATTAAATTTTATTATAAGAAGGCACCTGATCGGCTGTAATCAGGTTCGATCAAGACCTCTGGGGTCTCCATTTCCCATAACCAGGATTCAGAGTCGGGCCCGTCTTGTCGAATCGAGAAAAGATCGTAACAAAATTATAAAAAATAAATAAATCTGCACATGCGTACACAAATAAATAGTGATGGCTTACATATGCTAAAGAACACACATGTATCTAAACTCTAAGAATAAACAAATAATTAAGTAGATAAATAATGTAACCTGTGTGGACATGTGTATACAGTACTATCTATGCTCTAAGACAAAATAAATAATTAAATAGATAATTAAATGTAACACATGTGGATACGTGTATACACAAATTATTTAGTGCAGGATTGTTTTTAATCGTTTGTGCTTTCATGGAATCAGGGTGTCGTAATTTCCAATCGAACAGTACAGGAGGTTCTTTTTTGAAACGAGTTTACAATGAAGATTGATGCTTTGTGCTTTCACAGCGTCGTAAATCCAAAATATGTCACATTCGTTGCGGAGTTGGTCTAACCGTCGGTCTGTCTGCAAGATGATGTGACTAGTCTTAAGAATTTGTTCTGCATCTTTTGTATTTTAAGCAGATTTGTTTTACATGTAAAACTCCATACCGGGCAAGCGTAAAGCGGCATGTTTTTGACAACCGGCCCACACTAAAATCTACAAAAGTTAAAATTAACATTTCTTACAATGCCCCAGAATGAGAAAAATATATTTCAAATACAAAAATGGAAATATATTGACATCTTCATCATTATTCTTGGTGTCAGACTTCAACTAATTTGAAGGTATATTCACATATTTACCATAATTCATTGTTCACCTAAGAAATTGAAAAATAGGATGTTTATCTTATTTGGAAGTACTATTGTAGTATAATGAGGTACAAACGGAACAATCGGTAAGAATGTTGCCCAAAATCCGTAAATAGTAATACGTATTTTGATGTCAGATCGTCTCACTTATTCAGTAAGAAAATTAATTTAAAAAAAGATAAATTGTGATAAGAACTTGGTTCAAAGGTTTTGACACTTAGTAGTTTAATGTTCCTCACCAACAAAAAAAATAAAATAAAAACCATTCTAAAAATAAATAACAAACCATCATCCTTGATGACTAGTTATTGATGACTATAAACCTATCTCTTTATACATAGAAAAAATAAATCATTATGAAAATGGAAATGCGACTGAAAATCACAATTTGTTCCAAATCTACCACGAAAAAGTCAATTATCTTTGTAACGGAAATTTCCTCAAAATTAAAAATTCATCACTCACAAATACTACAACAAGATCTCACAATTACACCCTAAACCAATCTAAAGAAAACTCAGACAATCAATCACTTGTGATATACAGAATTTCAGAAACCATACATATAATTCAGATTCAATAACCCAACAGAAGTTAGATTGTAGAAATGAATCCAGAACTGGAGCAAGTCTTCTAATTACACCAGATATAACAACGATGAATATACTTTCAACAAACGTAAGACAGTAGACAGAGAAATGAAAATGAATAGAAGAAAATTCAAAGAAAAAATGTATATTTATTTAGGTTCAAACCGACACAAACGGATAGGTTCAACATAAAACTTCTCTTTTGTTAGTTTTATTAAATTTTAAGCATCTTAATTACTGGATATTTACATTCGATAAAAATTATTTGCGATCTTTAAAGCTCTATATACATTGTCGGTTTATACATTAGTTTTCAACCATGATCGATAAGTCATAATTGACCGAATTAATTATTTTAATTAATTATTCTTTTCATTTCATTGAAACCGCGATAGCTCAAGTGGTTGGAGGAGTAGCATAGGGGGCCGAAGGTCGTGGGTTCGAATTCCGCTCGTGAAAGTAATTTTTTTATCTCAACCAAAAACCTTAGATTAATTTGAAAATTAGTCTTAAGACTTAGATGCAGAGGCCGCTGTTGGTCAAAACAGATTGATTACAGTTTTGAGTCATCCTTAAAATCCCCTTTATAATGTACAAATATTTTTTTATTTGAAATATTTTTTACTCATTCTGGAACCGAAAAGAATGTTTGTTAACTTTGTAAATTTTAATCTGGGCTATTATTCTAAGTGATATAAATCTTAATTTGTATCTGAAAAAATTATTTGTCATCCGAGTCATTTAGTATTAAAATCTTGTATTTTGTTTGATGTAGTCTCTGAAGATATGACCAAAGCCATGTACGTTTTTGGTGTTTCTTCATCCGATGGCCTTCAATCTATCGTTAGTTCGTAATTTTCTTTGATTTTATTTTTTTTTTATACAAATTTCATGTCATGTACGTTTACAAAAGCCATCTACTGCTAACCAATTTTTTTTTATACGAGAGCTTTTAATAAATTTTCAAATCACTTACGTAATGCTCAGTTCATGCGTTTACATCTAGCTTTGAGGACATCCTTTTGTTTTCGACATTAGTCTTTAGCTTGATCTAAGTGGTGAAAGGAAGAGTTGTTCTGGATAGGTTATTAAGATGAATTAAGTTGCATCTCTTCTAGCGCGACTGGGCCGGGTTTGGGACGAGATGTGGATAGATGGTTGATTAATGACACGGTTTGAATTGGAAAGATTATGTTTCGTGGAGGTATGATAAGTTGACAGTCCCGAATAGTATTATTTACTGGAGGTATGTGTGCAGTGAAAGTAGACAGGAGTGAGTTTTGCGGCGAAGTGTAAAAGCTATCTATGCATGTATTGAGATTTTTATAAGTCCTTGATTTTTTATTGCCGGACCGAGGGTTTTACAATCTGAGGATGGGTAAAGAGTGGGATTAACTATAACGGTATCAATATTGTTAGACTAGGGCACAATAAAGAAAATGTTTTTCTAAAACCTACGTCTCACCGGACCGTCCCTCACGTTGTCCAAATAATCATTAACTAACGGGCAATAAACACCACACATTGTTAGAAATGATCGTTGGCTTATTTACAAGTTTTGGGATTCGGTGGAAGATCAGCAGTGTAACTTTTGCAGTGCAAGAAACCAAGTTTGCTTCAGCAACAAAAAAAATTACTTTGAAAAATCGCTTTCTAAGATAAAATGTGAAGATCAGTTATCTAGAATGCATACTAGCCTTCGAGTCATGCCCGATCAATACTCCATGGTCTGCGAAATGATGAACCTGCGGTTTGGTCATTGTCTATCATTTGGTGTCCAACGTCGAAATGAGTGAGAACGTGCTAGCATGTGCATACCAAAATGTTCGGTAACATGCACATAATACTGTTCAAACTGAAGAGACCTGGCGGGGTTGTTCAATATTACTCTATAATTAACTTATTCTATTGAACCTATCTTCTGAACGTGTTTTTTTTTTTTTAATTTTTATTTTTTTGTGACTGATTGTTTAATATTTGTTGGATTTGTGAGGAGCGGTCAAGAATGAAACCGTTTAGAATAACATTTTTTGCCTCGTTTCGACCTATATTCGGATCATCTTCAGGACATAAAGTGTGGTGCAGTTCTGTGGCGTCATATTGGTGTTGTGTGAAATTGTTGTTAACTGTGTTTGTGCTTATAACAATTTCACACAACAAATGAAAAAAACGAGTTGTTCTAAACTGTCTCGTTATTGACCGTTTCTCATTAATTCAAGGAAGGTACTTAACTTTTTAAACCTCTGTTCTACCAGTTCACGTTGCTCAGTAAAAAAAAGATGAAGTAGCAGAGAACAAGGGTATAATACACATAATATGTGAGTCCTGAACTTAATTAAAGGGGAAAATGATTTAGAAGGGGAGGATTTCTGATTCAGTTGAGTAATCCATAAGTAAGTAATAATAAGATAAATCTATAAACCTGCTGTGCTGGACTTCAACCGATTTTTGGTAGATACATCTTCACCAGCAAATAAATAAACAAATTTTAGCTATAAAAAAATAACTAATTGAACTTAACTTTCTATGATTACAACGTAATTTTTAATTGCCATGGATTTTACAAATTAAATTAAGCACAGTGGTGAGTATTACAAGTTAGGATAGAATATGAAGATGGGTTTGAAGGGTGAATAATTTCAAATAAAGGCAGAGCTTAACATTACGACTGAATTTCGCCATGGCTTGATAAACACATCATTGGTCATAAAAGGCAAATCAATCTGGAAATTTTCCGTCCTTGGAAGAGAAGAGAGACCGAATTCAAATTAGCCTATCCCCCATACCTCTTTTTGCTACGGATTAAAACAAAGTGGAATTCTCGTTTGTTGAATACCGGTTGAAATCTTAAACGAAGATATTGGCGGAACTGACGGCTCGGTCAGTCCAGCTGTTCATTGCATAGCGGGCAGGCTCTCTTGGGACAAAATGGCACAGGTTCAATGTCGATGAAGCGAGACTGAAGGTCGCCACGAGAACCAGAGTGGGAAATGGCCACGCCTTTGAATTACACTTCGGTAAATCTCACGAACAACCTCACCGTATCGAATTATAACTGACAAATACTCACGTGTATTTTAATAGCTGGGGGGCGTGTAGGAAGCAGTTTCATTTTTACTCTCTTATTACATCACTGCTGTTGTCTCCGCACTAACCAGGACATTCTAATTTGACTTTTTTATTATGGTACAATTCAATCCGTACTTTCCTGGTGCAATGAACTTTATTCTCAATGTACGTGTGCATGTTTAGGCCATTTAATGACTTAATGATTAATATTTTGAAGAACAGCGGAACAGCAACAGTATAATTGAAAGGTGAAAGTACATCTCATAAAGAAATGATGAAGGGTTCAGAATGATAAAAGCAACAGAAAATGTTAATGACAACAGTAAACTGTAGCATAAGTATAATCCAAGCCTTAGTGGATCAGAAGCAAACTCTACATTGTGGACTTTTGTTAGATTTAGAAAATCTGTAAGAATTGTATTTAGTCATTTCCCATCATGGCTCGCTCTATCATCTCTAGTTTTGTCTTAGATGCGTTTTGGCTTTCTGGATTTTTTGATGTCGTGTAGTAATATACAATAATATATAATGGGGGGGGGCGTCGGTGGCCGCGAGGTTTCGTCTTTGACACGGCGCTTATCTCTGTAAAGTCAAGGTCCCCCGGGTTCAAATCCAGCGGTCCTGCATTCGAACCCGACATACTTACAAATGTTTTTTTTTTTTTTCAAAAGCATCGGCACCCTGAGGGTTTATATGAAAAATTAAAAAAAAAAATAATATATAAGGCATAATGTTCAACGGTTCTAATATACTGTGCCATTTCGGAGCTATCAAATCCCCCGTTCTTACAGCACATTGGTGAGTCCTAGTTCATCAAGGAACTCGATAGTAGGCACGGTTTGAGTGGTTGATTTTCTTTTATGGTTACCTCGTACTCCAAGCCACTAGATGCTTTGTTGTCTTCTTTTGTTTTGCAGAACCTGCACGTGCCGTGCTATGATAAGCCAATCTTCTTCAAATGCCCATTCGGTCTGCAGTGTCTTTTAAAGAATCATGTTAGCGTTCCAAGTAACGTACATGGTACCAAATAAAACATATTTTATTCCTTTAATTGTTTAAATAAATAATACACTTTATTAAAGAAATCTA
>CM077103.1:32416600-32432365 GCA_039619505.1 Cimex hemipterus | reverse complement strand
AGTACGATTTTCATCAATCCTGATTGTTAAACAAACAAAAAATTAAAATTATTAATCATCGTTAAGAAATTATTATATTTAGTGTTGAAAAACTCAAATGGTAGAGCAGTGCCATATTAGCCGAAGGTCGTAGGTTCGAATACCACTCGAGGCGCTACCTTTACCATTACAACCAAAACTAAAATAATTAGTTAAGAAATTCGTTGGAGTCGTGTGGAGCGGTGAAGAACGAGGTAGTTTAGAAAAACATCTTTTACATATTTCTGCCGACGTTTATTCGGGGGAAGAAGAATAATACAACATTAACGTTAAAGTACTACCACACAAATAAATATTTATAATAATATTTTTAAAAAACATTTACGGTCTGGAAAGTTTGGCCGGAATTTTTCGGCTTAGATTTCATCGTCCAAGGATCCTGAATTTCGTTCGTAAGTGTCGTAGTCCGTCCCCGACCTTCTTACAAGGCTAAGGCCGAAAATTCCACCACGAAATACTACAAAGTCGAACCGTAGCCTCATAATCGTTTCTTTAAAGCAGAAAAATGAAGAAAACGTCAGTTTTTCATGTAATCGCTAAGCAATTTTTCGAACAAGGTGAACTTCACGTTTTTACCAATTGGAATGTCGACGGTCTCGTCTCCCCGACATTGGTCGCATGAAAATTTAGAAGGATCGAAAATCTGGGCCATATGAAGGCAGATGTTTAAGGGCGATTATCCCCTTAATAGGGCAAGAACGCCTCCGTCAAAAGGGGAACCGGGGTGCAGTCAACCCTCCCCAAACACGCCCATCAACACAACAGTGATTTACCGCAGTAATGTACTACCCAATATAGCACAGCGATTATTTACCAACCCCTCCTCTTCACACCCCTTAATTAACGTTGATTAACTTGTGACCTGTCTCATCACTTTTATCCTTCTACCAATTCTATCTTTTAAAGTAATTATTTAAAATTTTTTGCAATTATTGGAAAAGTGAAGGATTAATTAATTCAATCTTGAAAGTAAGTTGCATCTAATGTCCTCATGTAATAATTAAAATATTAATTATGATACAGCTTATTTATACAGGCTTATTTCTTAATTTTCTTAATTGTAGTTTATCTCTCTCTTTCTCTCTCTCTCTCTCTCTCTCTCTCTCGCTCGCTCCCTCCCTCTCTCTCTCTCCCTCCCTCTAATGAAATCTACTAATAAAGTAACTAATAAACTTGTAAAGCTGGGATCACTTGAGTCGAGGTTATTCCTTGATTTGACCACTTAGTTCATGGATTGAATTGACGAAGTAATTCCTACTGAAGAGGACCCATGCATGAGGTCGGAAATTTTCTGCTGCAGTTTATGTCCAACAACCTATAATATACAAATAATAACGATAAAATAAACAGCAAACATTTAGTTATTTTAAAAAATTGCCTTCTCTTTGCTTGAACGTAATACTTATTTATGTTCGCTCATGAAAAACAGACGAAACCATTAGACTTATAAGATGCTACCAAAAGCTCTCCATATGATTTGACGAAGACCAAATTGACCTACCCTTAAACAATAAATCAACCAAATAATTTAATAATAATAATGGCCTGGTTTTAACTTAACCCAAACTGATCTCAACATTCCATTTATTCAACACCCGATACCTAAAATTCCACTCCGCCCTTTCAACTTTATTCAACGTCTATTCAATCACCTAAACGTCTGAAAAGGAAGTAAAGAAAGATTTTTTTCAAAAAGAACTTAATGAAGCGCAGGGTAAAACGTGATATTGGAGTAACGAGGTGATGTCTCTCAAGTATATATTAAAGGCAATAAGCATACATCCTTACCATTGGTCTGCTAGTCTTATTATTTTGATCTGGCAGACATATTTGAATATCTGATACCTTCAATAGTTACTACGTTGATATAAAACGCCTACGCAGAGCATGGCAAAATGCTTAACTGCTTGAATTGTCAGACAAGTATTATGATACGTTAAATTATATTTATTTGTACATCATGGCATATTTGAGTGTAAGTCTTGTACAACAGATCCCGATTACAACCGAAGGAAAGCCCGAGAAGTTTTGATTGAGCAATTTGCCGTCACTAAGCGCAACAAAAGTCATTTCGCAAAGAGAAAGGCTGACTCCTGGGGGTTATATTTTGTGGGATCGTCCCCCCAGGGTTTTACAAGCCGACCCCTCGAAATAGAGGCCCCTGTTTGCCAGTGTGCCATTCGTGGTGCTTTCCTCACTCGCTCCATCTCCCTCCATCCTTCTCTGTCTCTCCCTTCACAAGGGAGATAGATCATCTCTTCCTTTCACATCACCGACACACATACACACGTGTGCATCTGCTCCGAGGCCCGACTCATAGAAATCCGACTGCTCCCTCCCCCCGCAGGACGCAGTTTAAACAGACGATTGTCAGCCATCTTGACAAAATGGCCTGGATACCTAAACTACTCCCTTTGTTGTAATAGCAGATTTCAATGACTTTTTCGGATGAAAGCTTGCGGGTTTTCTCCAGCCAACCCATTCAAGACACTTTAATCATAATACCTGATTTCTTTTGGATTGACGTACCTCATAAACGTGATCACTGACATAAAGATCTCGATATTCATCATATTTGTCCTAGATCATGTATTTATGACGTTTGATACTCCTGATACTCCTATCATGTAAATGTATTGTATAATTCAAATATATAATAGTCAAATGATAATTTACTATTATTATTGGTATTAACTATACATCTATGGCCATGAGAAATTTATAATTTTTCGTTATAATTGTAAACATATATATGGTTTTACATTTTATTGATTTAATAAAAAAGTTTTACACAATAAAAATTGAAAGAAAATAGGAACTTGGCCTTCAACCGTGGTATTTGGCGGAAGATGAATTTCGGTGGGACAATTTTCCTTCAACGCTAACAAATAGTGATTAAATCATTAACCCACCAGTTATCATAATCAGCAAATTTCACATAACATTTCCGTAATCAATTATTAACCATAAATAAGTATTTTTATATCCACAAAATTAATTCCAAGTGTACTTTCCCCACAAAGTGACCTCGATAATGAGCCCATTTTTCTTCTTTTTTTCGCGTGAAAGGCATTGGAGTACATTGAAAGTGTTTTAAATCGGTCGTTTTAAATTACGTAATGTACAATTAAATTTGATTTCTTTACTACTGTCATAAATCTTGGGTAGAGATTATCTATCTACCGTTTGTTGTTATAAGCACCTTATTCTTCTTTTCTTTTCTTAAATATATATAGTTATTGGTGGACTCAATATTTCTAACAATATAAAAAATATTTGACCAATTGGTCAGGTTTCCTCTGCATTTGTGAATATTTATTTTAACTCGCCCTCGATCGTTGTTTTGAATACTTAAAAATTTCGATTTAACAGCAAAATAATCTTGACGCAGCTCAGAGTCAACAGTCAACAGGAAAAAAGTGAAATTTTTGTACGCCCGAAATGATAATTTTTCAAAGCATATTTTAGATGAAAGGTGAAATGCTGGCAATCACAACAGAATTTATCTCCGAAACTCCATTCACTTAGCTGTTAAATACTATCACGCGAGCTCATTTCTCAACTTTGCAAAGTGAAAAACAAAAAACAAAAACTCTAGATTATTCAAAAAATGTTTAAAATATATGCAATATAAAATACATACATTTAATATATCTATATTGTTTGTTTTACAAACATGTCATATATTATTCTGTAGGCGTAAACAGAGAGAAATTATCAAAAATAATAAAACACACCATTAATAAATAATAAAATTCAGAAAGCAAAAAAAATATTAAATGCAACGTTTTAGATTTATCAATGGTTATTATCAATTAATACGTTTAGTTATGCAAGCACAAATTTTTATAAACAAAGGTTGATGAATGATAAGAGTTTGGACTTGAATTTTTATGAACACAAATTTAAACATTGAGAATTTTCAGACAAACATTTAACATTTGTTTTCAGAACTTTATTAAGAAAAATTATCTGTAATTATATTTGACTTGATTGAATATTACAAGGCGTAACTGTAGTGTTTTTTAAAATCATCTAGCTGGATGGGAATGTCAAGATGTCAAAGAATACAGAAATTAGAACACTGACAAATATAGAAAAGATGAGAAATGCACTCCAGAATGAAAAATACTGGACGGTGAAAATTGCCAAAGTTTGTTCAGGATACTATCCAGTTGTTTGCTTTCCGCTAACGGTATAGAAGTCCAGGAAAGGCAATAATAGAGTAAATAGTGCTCCTATTGAAGAGACGTCCAATTTGCTCATATGTCCCAGTTTCCCGATTGACATCGCAGTCCTACTATGTTTAGTCCATCGGTTTCCCATTACAAGCCTCGTATGCCGAAGGTGACAAAGCTTTGACTACCTGCGCCCCTCGTCATTCTTGTAATGAGACGGAGGGCAGAATGGAATCTTGTCAACACATCCCCCTCCTTCTGGGCCGTTCTGCCCTTTCATTCAAATCAGTGCACCTGGAAGTCGAAAAGAATTTATCGCCGAATCAGGCCTGGTGTCATGGAGAAAGTTGTAGATGCGCGAGTCAAAAGGAATCAAGAAACGGCAAAAGAAAGATGTACGCATTCTCCTCAGACGATGGCTGTCGCTAGAACAACGAATATTATAAAAATTTAAATTCTGCTTGAATTTTTGGAAAATCGCATATTTACAATTCTCTTCTATCTTTTAATTCTTCCTCTTGGAGTTAAAACTGATGGTTTTCTACAAATTCACGCAGAATGTTTGGTAGGTAGATAGGGAGATTGAGAGAGAGAGAGAGAGAGAGAGAGAGAGAGAGAGAGAGAGAGAGAGAAGGGCAAACTAAACAAAAGATGAAATATAAAGTGAGAACTAGAGTAAATGGTGTAGAATAAATAAAGAAGAATCAATAGAGAAGAAACAATAAAAGTGTAAAACAGTGAGATAGATGGATTGGCAGTAAGAAATAGAGGACAAAAACGAGTGTATACGCTAAAAATAAGAAATTGTGAGTATTCGTGGAGGGAAGATAAGGACAAAAGAGCGAGGTATATTCTGTATGTAATAGAGTAATCATATATTATAAAAATAGTAAAACAAAATCAGTGGGTATAATAAAAAGAGCATAAGAGAGTAAGAAAATTAACTAAAAAGCAAGAGAGAAAAATTGAAGGTTATCGTTTTAAAAATATCAATTGGACTAAGAGAAAAGAAGGAGAGAAAGTGAGAGGTAGAGAATTCAATAAAGTGCGATGGAAAAAGTCAAGGATAGAATGGAGAGCGAGAGAGAGGGAGAGAGAGAGAGAAGATTCAGAGAAAGCCAAATACAACGATAGGTAGATAATGCATAGAGATAGTTAGATAAAGAGATGAGACAAACAGATAGAGACAGCTAGAGAGAAAATATATAAACGTAATGAATAAATTTCGGCTGAAAGGAAAAAAGGTGAAGAACAGAGATAGAATAAATAGGAGCGGAGAGCAACAGTGAGAATAAGAGAGGAAGAAACAAGTGTGCGATAACAAATGTTGAGATTAAAAGGAAGAAAGAGAGATAAAAGGGAAAGCAAAGGTTAAATAGAAAAAAGGGAGACAAAGACAGAAAGAGAGAGAGAGAGAGAACTACGGACAAAAATAAGGGAGAGAGAGACTGACAGAGAGAAAATAAATGAGAAAAATAAAGATACATAGTGAAAAAAACTAAGCGAGATTAATGAAAAGAGAACAAAACTTCATAAGAATGTAAAAACATAACGTATATAATGAGGGAGAAAGAAAAGAAATGAAAAAATACTAACGACGTAAGAGAAGAGTACATAGAGGGAATTCCATAAAAATAGAGGAAAGAAAATAAAGAGAAGGGGAAAACATGAAAATAGAGAAATCGTACATATAGACAAAATACTACAAAGGCATAAATAGAGAAAAGAATTATATAAAACGAGAGTA
Source organism: Cimex hemipterus (assembly GCA_039619505.1). Lineage (NCBI taxonomy): Eukaryota > Metazoa > Arthropoda > Insecta > Hemiptera > Cimicidae > Cimex > Cimex hemipterus. The sequence goes on along the minus strand of CM077103.1, from coordinate 32,426,401 downwards.
AAGGATAGAGATAAGACAGCAGCAGATTGTGCGATATCGTAAGAGGTTAGATAGTAAAATGAAAGAGCATCAAGATAAAGTTAGAAAAAACTTAAAGGGATAAATCAATAGTACATAAGAGAAAAAGAGGGAAATGTCATTGTCTATAATTACACTACTGGAAAGTCGTGCAAAATTATTTTTCGGACTTTCGAGCACTACATTGAGATTGAAAAGTAGGACTAGATTTCAATGTCGGTTCTGGGGGAAATATTGATGAGGTCTGTTTACACATTAAACAATAAAAAACGAGGATGAACACGTCAGAATTATGAATTGTCATTGTGTATTTTCTTGTAATTACCAAATGGGCGCAATCCTTTTTCTCCAACCCATGGACTGATGTTATTTGGTACAATTATACCAACTTTAAAGCAAGGACAAACTCGATGTTATTTTCTGTCTAAACTTCCTACAAAATTAATGCTATAGTCTAGATAGGATTCACAATTGCTCTTTTCAACTGTCTTGATGTTTAATTTATAATTAAATTAGTATTTGTCAGTTTTAATTGGAACGTTCTGCCCAAAAGCAGGTTTGATTTAACTAAGCCAGCAAACTGTTGTCTCTAATTGCTAACGTCATCTCAGCTCCAACTCGGCTTTAATAACTACTTTCTATGCTTTTTTTTAATTGACGTGCGCACGTCGAAACCCCTGTCAGTGAGCCTGAAACGATATAAAACTCGTTGTGTTGCCCGTTTCAGTGAATAAATATTCGCAGAACCGGCTGAGTTTGACGTTGGTCAAGGTTTAGAACAACGCCCTGTCACCGGCAGACGTTGGGGTGCGTTTTTCGCCGAGGGCCCACCTTTGTTGGAACGTTTGAAAAGAGACCGGGTCGCCCCCAATTAACTTAGCCTTGCCCACAGACCACTTTTTAACGATCGGCCTAAAATGTAGGCCAGGAAAGAAAAGTCATCAGGTGCATTTTTTCACATAGAAAGTAATGAAAATAGTAGAACAAAACTATTTGAGAAACTATACATCCAGGGATTAATAGAAATGATAAATGCTGGAATGAGGGTGTTGTTCAATCTTTTAAAAAAAATCCTACTTAAAGTAAGTTGTTTTCTACGATCCGAGCCTACAGTACATCATCAGGTTGTCGAACTCCTTCGTTGAGATGTAGGCTTGAAATCCGGATCGTTGAAAACAATTTACTGAGAGGAACTATCTTTTTAAAATGATACAACAGAGATTTTCCAGACTAGATGGACACTTTTAATTTTACTTTTTTCAATAAAGCGCACTATTATATTGAATGAAAACCAGCATGTTTTAGCTTAAAAAGTTATAAGAAGTAGTGAAAAAACGCGGATCCATTAGACACTAATAATAAGTCGTCCGCTTAATGGGAATGTAGCCCGGAACAGAGGCATGTTTATCCTAAATGTTTATCCAAGGACCATCGCTGAAATTTACGGCAGATCAACTAAATATAGGAAGTACTAGGACTAGAACAATACTAAATAGTTTCAAAACGCTTTTTGAAGTAATTATTTGGTGACATTAAAGTTTCCATTTTAATCCTTATTCGACTCAGGTGTAAGGGATTCATAAATTGTTGTTTACTTTGACTAATCCTTTATTTAATTACACATAGCAACTAACTCTGCTTTCCATTTTATAAATTCCACTCAAAATATCGGAAGAAAAAATTGTCATTCGTGATCTACTGAGGTACAACAGGAAAAAAACTAAGTACAAAGGCGACAGACAAGGAAATTTGTGCAGTGGAAGGTAAAGATGTCGGGCATCGAAACACTGCGGCGTTTTAAGGCGGTTTAATTCTGGAAATAACTCCCTTCGAGATGAGTCTAAATCTGGTCGCCCTTGATTGGAGGATGATGCTGAATTACTCGAGTCCGTGAATAAGTATGCCACCACTCGAGGATTGCCGTCCAAACGGGGTATCAAATGCAACGGTAAGCTGCCCTTTAAAAATCTTAATGACCGAACGTACGACCCAGATCAGATCCTCATGACTTGTCAGCTGCCCAAGCCGAACAACGAGTAAAAGTTTTCAAACGATGAAAAATGTATATTCAAAAAAGAAATCCTATCAACCGAAAACTGTGGGTACAGCAAGGCTAACAGGTACGCCGGGATCGATTTGGAAAAACCATTATGCTTTGTTTTTGGTGGAATTAGGAGGTTCCAGATATTAGGACTATTGGTGCAGAATAAATAACCCGAAAGAGTATAAGTCGATTAAAAAAAAAAAGGAGAAATGAAGGATGTCTGTTGAATCACTTGAACTCGTGAGACGACAATGAAGATGATCAGGATGATCGGGGACTGAACTGAGGACACAAATGTTCAACAACTCCCCACCGGCCAACAAGGCGTAATGTGAGAGTTTATCCCCGACCAATCTCGACCATTCAGCTTGGAGTAAAGAAATCAAGGCATTTTTGAAGTTGTAACGTCAGAGAAGGCAACAGTTATTTCCTTTGTTGTGAGGCTAATTCGGTTTTTCAAATCGTTTCGACCGTTTTGCTCGGGTTTCCTCCAAGGGATAATCCCTCTTTTAAGGGTCGCCCCTACCTGAAAGCCGGACTGAAAAGGTCGTTATGGACTCGGGGCCTATTAGAGAGCAAATAGGGGATAAACAGTGCAACAATAAACGCCTTTGCGATGTTTTTTTCTGCCGCGGGAAATTGCCAAGGTTCCAGGATGATTTCGACAAACTAAAACTGCCTTTGGATCATGTGGCGTCCAACGGGGTGGTTGTGGGAACATGGCGGAAATAAGTCAAACCGACCCCTTTCAGTCAGGGTGTTTAAAATTCAAAGGGTGAATTTAGGGTGAGCTTTATTCCCATGATGGTGAAGCAAGAAGTCAATGCTAACGATATAACATTTTTTCAACGACGGCACCCTAATTACCTTAATAATTGTTAAACGTACAAGTTGTTAATTACATTGTTGACAAACTGAAATTGCGAATAGTTTGTTAGGTATAGAGCGAAATAAAGAGCTGAGAATTATCAAAACTGAAAGGACTTTTATGCTTTCTACGTTGTAATAAAATAGTAGAAAGATCTGCAAGGTAAATAGCATATAAATTTCAACTTTTCGGTAAAAAATGCATTAAATAAACATGGTTAAAAAACCTTTGATGTTATATGTATTAAAATATAAAATAAAATAATTTTTTTTCAACCATTAAAGAACAGAAAATATGTAACATTTCAAATAGGATGAAGATTGGGGTGGTGTAAGTGATATCAGAAATTACCGAACAGCTTCTTCGTTTTCTTTTCAGTCGACAAAATATCTCCAAATATCACAGGATGATGGACCGCTCAATATTGCCAAAATGTTGGTACAGCCGACAAAACTAAAGTCCTGTATTGATTCAGTGAAGTCTAGTGGTTTATCTTAGTCTTCTCAATTTTAAAGCTAGCATTTGAATAAGTTGAATGCAATTTCTCAACTTAGTATCTCTGGATTAATGATATCCTTTATCCGACAGTGCAGTTCATCGAATGATGAAACAGACGTACGTATAAAATTTAAAATAGTTGTGTTCAAGACATCTTACTTTTTCAAAGAAGCAGTTAAAACGTTACTATCCTCATCTATTTTCTGTTTTTTAAGATTTAGTTGGTTAGATTATTTTCGGCCTAATAAACAGACAACAGCCAAAACAGCCATCCATGATCAAAGAAACCACAGTGATGAAAAATGTCCAGTGTGAAAGGCCACTCCATTTCTCAGACAATGGAAAATATTGAAGATGATGTGCATGTAATGACAAAGTAATTGCAAAAACCGCAGACGAGAATATTCAGGAATTTCTTTTGAATTCAAATTGTCAAACAATAAAAAATATTTGAAACTTTAATGTTCAAAATAAAATATAAGATTAACAGCTAGTTATTCAAATATCGTGAGATGCGGTCTGGTGTGATGTAGGTATCAGAAAACATTTTCTTTATCGTGCCAACGTTTCGATCTTTTATTGAGATCATCTTCAGCGTTCAAAGTGTTTGTCTTCTGTGTAATTGTACCATTCTTGCGTGTCGTGTTGAGAATGCTCATCATATTTAGCTTCAATTGTATAATATTATAATAATGTAAACAGCGAGAACTTGCGGATTTGAATGTTTTCAGACAAAAAGCTTTTGATGCGATCTTTATATTTAAGCTACGGCTGAATTATTACTGTTAAGTTCAAATTCACAAATAATACAAAATATTTATAGTTTTAATGACAACATGAAAAAATAAACGATGAGAAAAAATGGATGATAAAGGTCAGGAGCGAAAGGCCTGAGAACAGAAAAAATATTATATGAGTGTCCAATTACTTAAACAATAGCAAATATTTTTAAAACATTAGAAATAAACGAAAAATAGCTTTTTGGTCCGAACGTATCCACATTGTTTCTTTATATACAGTATTTTTGCGCATGTCAAACCGAATATTTAGTAAAAAAAACATAATATTTCATTTATTGACAATAAGTGAATAAATGTAAATTATACGTTATAAAACTGGTTTAATAATAAAATATAAATATTATAACAAACCTGTCAGCTCAATTGTTAAATTAAGGAGTTGTTGTCCAAACAGGCTGAGAGTTTTGAAACTGCCGTTTGATAAATTATCACAAAAGGCCATTTGATACAAAAAGTTTTGCAAATGTAAAACTTCGGCTTTGTTATGTAATAAAATAATATATCCAATCTTAGCTGCTTGTAAAACAGATTGAAGAAATCATGGACTTGGAACTAGTCATAGTGCAAAAAAAATTTTAAAAATGATTTATTATTGTCAAGAAAATCAATGAAAATTTACAGCCTTCCTTCAAGCTACAAAAGGATAACTTGGGTTTATAAATGTGCAAACAATAATAAAGAAAGCTATATATTGGATATAGAAATAGGGAAATAGACAGACCGTGGCATAGAAGAGGTTTGGTGCTCTATTAAAATGTCTGGGAAAAAGAGAAGCATTATGTGATGCACAGCCAATGAGCAAAGAAAAAAAGCTTTAAACAAAGCACTTTTGGCTTGGAAGAATGAAATTCAACGGCATGGTGGTAACAAACAGCTCAATTAACTGTGGCCTAGTAAACTATCAAACAGACATGAACTAAAACTGTGACGATTTATCTTTACCATGTTGCAAATATATTTTTAAAATATTTCATTTTTGACACCGAAATTATGCCAGTTTGGAATAATCGATATTTCGGTACATTCAGGACTCTCCTTACCCGGTTCTCCTTGAGTCTTTGTATAAAAATCGAAACCCGCAACCGTTGGGCAGGCTTCAAAGTCGGTCATTTGGACCAAAGGGGGAGAAATGAGGGTTTAAACCGAAGTGAACAATGAATAGATTATAATGAAAATAGACATGACACTTTTAACAGAACAGAAAGTAAAGGATCCATTTGGACTATTCACCTCCTTACTTAAACCTTCAAATAATTAACTTCAAGTTACACTTACCTACTTTTTATTCACATTTGAGCTTTTTCCGTGTGGTCTGGGAAGTGATGAGCTTCTAATTTGGTCGTAACTGAAAATTTGGTTGGCATTTCGCCATCTTCAGTGTTGAAATGGAGATACATAAGAAGATTTTTTTTATTATTTCTAGTTTCTCTATTAAAAAAACAAAAAATGATAGATAGCTATCATTATTGTTCAAATAATTTGTAAGTTCATGTTTGGCTTATATTTGGGCAGAAGAAAATGTTTCACCCGGAATGAACCCAAAGAAAGAAATCGTCTGAAGACCACGTCTTTGGATTTGAAATCTCCAAACCAAATTCAAAATTCGCCATGCCTTTTTGAAAAAATTTAAGCTCACGGCCGTGAAAGGAACTGGCGGAATGTAGGCGACGACAATGGATTAAATCATGCGAAGGAGGCAGATGCTAGAACCCGTCGGCCAGGGAGAGAAGACCGATTGTCCCGGACCACTTGTAAAAACAGGAAGGAGAAGGTAAAACGGGAAGAAATAATTTCTATTGTCGTCCTGGCTTAAAAGGGTGGCCCAATCAGCTTGATTTATTTCTAGAAGAATTGTAAGCAGGCAAAGAAATGAAGAATTGCTGTGGAAGTCAAGGAATCAATTTTTTTTACAATAGGCATTTATAGATTTGAGATCTACTGGAGGGCACCTCGAGATATTCATAGAGTAAAGATCTCATCTCTTAGAACAAAAGAAAATTCGTCGTAAAATTGAATGTTGAGTTGATGGTCGCTATGGTTTTTGAAAAACTCTGATTTTTTAATTGGAAATATCTTTCTCAACGCAGCTTAAACGATCTCTAGATGAAACATCAAACAACCTGAAGAAAAATAGGATTTTTTTACTTTCTTTTTTTTTTTTTTTGATAAACGAAGAATATAAGTTTATTTGATTCTTAATTGACAGCCTACCAAGGAACAGATTTTCAAAAATGTTATATCTGCCATCAAAGTTAAAATTTAATAATGGGTACTAGTCCGCAAGTAGGTGAACACTATGAATTGGGAACACATACTGTTCCTCACTGAAGATGGCACGCATTGCTTAGAATTTTAGACGAACCGAAAAACTTCTCTCAAGGTCCAAATGTTGTGAAAGGCTATTAACACAGGGTAGATGCAATAATAGAACTTCTTGAGGTAGCTTCCAAATATCCTAATGTTTTAAACAAAACAATTCACAATGTCACGAGCAGCTCCTCTGCCACTTGAGCTATCGTGACAGAGGCGTATTTAGTCGAAGGTCGTGGATTCAAATCCCGCTTGTGATTTTTTCTATTTAACCTATATCTTCCATAAAGTTTAATTAATTGAAAGAAGTTATTTGGTCAATCGAACCACGAAATATAATCGATTATTAATTCTGTTAATATTATAAAAGATACAGGATTTGGCCAGGATTGCAAGGAAAAAGTTGATTAAACTTGAACTTCCACTTTCCCAACTTTCACCTGTTAGTTGTTTTTAGGTTCATATCTGTTATTTCTTTGTAATTATAATAATAGAAATATCTTTGCACTCTTTTTAGGCGTTTCAAAAGAAGGATCAATATAGGCTTGAAACGCAAACGATGAAGTGAATTATTTTAGTTGTCTTCTCCGCTTACTCCTGACTAATTTCCATCGAACACGAATAAAGAACTGGCGGTCACCCTCAATAAAAACATTATTGTTTTAAAGTAATATATTATTTTTTATTAACATATAAAACGTTGATTAGATCATATTTAGTTTCTAAGCTTCTGTCGATACGATGACCATCCCTTTCGTTTCATCACTCTTCGCATCCTTTCCTTCATCCAATAACCAATGTTGGAAAGTTTATTCCTCCATGCTTATATAATAAATACATGCAAATTTACTTTTTTTCTGTATTTTTTAATCTTCCGAAATGATGATAAAATCTAGGAAAAATCCGACAAATATAAACGTAAAACAATAAGCTTAACCATCCGTGACCCGAACGTCTATACTGTCTCTAAGAAAAGTTTTTCATGTCTTTTCCACGTTGCACAAAACCTTCCTCCTAATTTGTACTCTATTCCTTTCCAGCTGAACTCCGTCCCCAAAGGATACGTCAGATGTGTTCCCACAAGCGCAATTTGGTGGTGGAATCTTGGCTGTCCTGTGGAGGTAGTTAGCCCCTGAACGGACCATGTCCAGTCAAAATGGTGGTCATGTTGGGACTAAATGGGACTTTTTTTATTTCTACCCTAGAGTGAACTAAAGGAAAAAGTTTTGTTTGTTCTGCTTCTCCCAATTCAGGTTTCATTCGTTGATGGCCTTACAGCTGGTTCTTAATGAAACTTTTAGGGATTTTCATGATCTTCGCTTCCGAGAAGTCGTTTGTCGATGCGATCTTAGCAAGATGACCCGCTTCTTCATTACCTTCTAATTCGTCTTGCGCCTTGATTCAACTTAAATATGTACCGATTCCTTGTTTTGCTACGTTATATATGTTTCTTGTTTCCTCGGTCAAGTAATCCAGCTTGCCCATGTTCTTCAACCACTTAACTCAGTTCAGCGCCTTGACAATGGCTAGTTGTTCATTGAGTCTGAAATCAGCCTGAAAAATTAGATGCTGTTGATTGTAAACCACAAATGCGGCTCCCTCACTTTGTTTTTACTATGAACAAACATTGTGATTGTTGCTTGGTGAACTGTTATGTGCAACATAGGTTGCACACCTTGTGTTGAGAGTAAATATATTTATTAGCGTGAATGTGTGATGTGAGGAGGTTGATAGGGTACCCGTTATTCCGCATTCAATTAGGTTACTTGTATAACATGTGTAAGGGGTGACGGAGGAATATCAAAATACTGAGTACTCCATCACCCTAATTGAACGAATGGTATGTAAATATAAATGAGTATATTTAAGAATTAACCTGAGTACTAATGGTTTTGGAACTGCTTGCTTGACTTAACAGCTCCCATCGATTAACCCAGATTAGACTGAGGTATGTTCTGAGTGCCAACATTCGGGAGGGTGATTCTCGATTCTGCCGGCAGTTTACAGTATATATCAAAAGCTGGAATGTATATGTATGCGGATTTCAGCCTATGTAAAATCCAAAATGTTTACACAATGCAAGCTTCTCTGTAACTCAGGGTCTCGTCAATAGTGGATAAAATAACATACATAAATTCACAGAAAGAAGATAAAAATAAGCATTCACACTACTCCAGAGGATTCTGGATTTTCATCGGGGTAATAGGAGATATGACCCTCCATTCATGCTAATGAATTACGTATGTAAATGTGCACTGTTTAGTAACCGTTAATTAATGATTATTTGGAGATCATAAGTTGCGGACTGGTGTGACGTAGTTTTAGAAAAACATGTCCTTTATCGTGCCAACGTTTCGATCATTATTGAGATCATCATCAAGTGTTTGTTTTCTGGGTAGATGTGCCATTCTTGCGTGTCGTGTTGAGAATGTCCATCATATTTAGCAATGTTAGTAAGACTAATAATTCATCATATGTTACATGTAATTGTATAATTTAAACAAAATCAATTGCAAATTATAAACTGGCCCTGATGATGATCTCAGTAAAGATCGAAACATTGGCACGATAAAGAAAATATTTTTTTAAACTACGTCACAACAGACCGCATCTCACGATCTCCAAATAATAACTAAAACACATTCATCCTTACTGATACATGAGATTTCGTGTAATTGTTATAAACAAAACTGGATTTTTTTATGCGTGAGCATTTTTATTATCTATTAACCTATTTCTTTATATTTTATCTTGTTCTAATATAAATATTATTATGATCGTATTTAGTTACTGACCCCTCCTAACAGAGAAACAGGAAACACGTTGTCCCTCATTTAAATCACCTTTCTCGTATGAACGAAAATGCCCCAAGGCAAAGTTAATTTTATTATTAAGTTCGTAGACCCGGCTATTCCTGTCGGTTCCAACGGCGAAAAATTGAGTTTATTATCTTCGGTGTCAGCAGGTTAATCGAACTTGATCAATATTATATTTGATACCTGTGTTGGCCGAATAATAAATGACAGGTTAATCGTTTTCTCTTTTCTTCCGGACTCTCGTGAATAGGAACATTAAAACGCCCACAATAACTCTCATGCCTTGGTATTTATTTGAATTATTGAAACACAGATCCGCGTTGTGAATACTAACGAAATATGTATTTATTCGCAAATCCTAAAGCTCTCTTTACAATTTACAGTAATAATTTGTTTCTCCTTGGATTTGTAAACCACACGAGATGGTTTAAACTTATACGAGTTTTT
>CM077103.1:32396905-32416200 GCA_039619505.1 Cimex hemipterus | reverse complement strand
ATGTGTATAAGAGACAGCTCTCTCTCTCTCTCTCTCTCTCTCTCTCTCTCTCTCTCTCTCTCTCTCCCTCCGCCTCCTCCTCCTCCTCCTCTCTCCCACTAAAAACAAATGATTATTTTTTTAATCACTCAATATCTTCATACCGAACCGTGCAAACATGCCATTGTCCTTCAAAAGTTCACTCAATCGTGGATCAAGAGAGAGAGGCTTAGCTCATGTGTTTTCCTTCTTTTTCTGGTATACGCAAATTTTGTTTTAAACTTCAGTCATTTACGCCCCGATCTGGTTGCTGACTCTTTTCTTCTATAAACAGTAGCAGATACCATCTGGGGCGGCTGGACTTCCGGGGAGGGGTGGGTGAAGCCCGTGAGAGTTGGCCTGTGTGTGTCCATGGGGATTGACACAGTTACCCATAGGAGACAGACTGACCACCTCTCCCCCTGAATTCACCCAAGCCGAGAAGGGTATCTGAGAATGCACAGCTTCATTCTGAGGTATGTGCGAAGGTCACCCAGCCGCGGATTCGTCCCTTGAGATTACTGGTCGGGATGGGAGCCTGAACGGCCATCTCGTCTGTTTTATACACCCAGAGGAGCCATACCCCATTAAATGCGGGACTACGGTAATAATGGGTGGGACAATGTGTCAGTGGCGGGGGGTGCAACTTGAAAAGGTGAGCCTCTTGTCCTCGGTCACTTCCCTTTCTCAATCCAGGTCCTTCGGCATACTTCCTTGAGATATATCCCAGTCTTTGGATGCAAGACACAACATAATGGTGTAGCCTTGGAATCGTGGCACCTTCTCTAAATCACAAGCTGGATTAGTGCCGCCCACCAGAACGGCAACATCAGAGGCACACGAGGGGTAGAGTACCAGATCCTGTCTGCACAGACGGGAGAAGGTGCGTAACCATCCGGGGTAGCAGAAAATGTTCCAATCCAAACCCTGCTACATTGGAATGGACTCCCAGTGACTTCGTAGCAAGGTTCCTCGCGAGAACTTAGTGTGAAGCTCGGGGGCGCTGTTTCCGAGGGCTGCGTTTCTCTAGGGAGTGGTTAGACATTCCATGGACGATCCGGTAGTTCTTACTCTGAAAGAGCCCCAATACTCTGGAAGATAGAGTCGCCTTCTCTATCTACGGAGCTCGGCGGGACGACCCAGGCTGATGCATTTCAGCCACTCGTGGCCGGGGTGGCTTCTACACCAAAACTTGCGGCTTTAACAACCATCCAGTCACGAGCGGAGGTGTGTCATCTCTCATCTTTCGAATCAAATCGTCCGGTAGGGCCGAATGGCTAGGTACGGACTTTAAAGATACTCATGTCCTTTTAAAAGATTGAGAGACACGGTAAAGAAATGACTCTCTTTTTCTAAATGTGTAGATGTCCTAAAATGCTTGCCTCTCGTTTGTTTCTGAGGTTTTTAACTAAAGAATAGTCGCAAAACACACAATACATTTATGTATATCATGATTCGATATGAATACAGAAATCTGATAACATCACTCTCCCGGAGTACTCGATCTTCCTCGGGACGGGATTAAACTTCTTACCATTCATCAAATATCAACAATTTTATTTAGTACTATTTGCAGAACGGTTAAATGAACAGGATTCAAGGTGGATAAAAAATTATCAGCACTGACACAAACATAAATTGTTGTGGCACTTCCCTGAAGAAACACAGTCCAAATGTCCATAATTTTTTTTTTATTAAAAACAAAAACAATAATTAGAAGTTATGTTATACACTGTAAGTATTAGAATAAAAACAATTTTCTATGTTTTCAATTACTCTTTTCAGACTCTTCCTGGTATAAAATAAAGTGTTTTTGTTTCAAAGCTATCTCAATGTTATAAAGTCTATTACGTCTGGGTTAATTGAGGAAAACTGAATTCTTTAAATTCTTGAAGAATATATCATTTACAATCTGAAACTTTTAAAAAAACTAAATAACAAATTATCTATAAAAAGTGTTAAAAATGTATTATTTATTATGTAACTAAATTCATCAGGTAATCGGACGGTTTCAAGGCAATATGCAAACTTCTGCAGCCTCGAGGTTCAATTGGCAGTGGGTTAGACGATGATAATCTTAAAACAATAATAACATGATTAGAGACTACATTATGTATAGTAATTGAGAAATACTATAAATATAAATATCAGTAGGATAAATTCATGATAAAATTTATTAAAAACTTATTCACCAAGATGATCGGATGCTTTCAAGACAAATTTCGTACTTAGAAGTGAAACATCTGCAGCCTAGGTGGTGTAGCCTAGATTAAGACAATATCATTTTAGTATGTAAGTTAGTGTAACAAGAGAAGATTGAAATTAATCCGAATTTTACCCACGCTGAGTTCACACTGTACCTGAAAACTATTTGAATAATATAGATTATGGATTCTTGCAAATATGTGAATCTTATTTGGTAGGGGTCTATCAAGAAATTGATCCATGAGGTAATCCGATGATTTCATTGCAAATTGCACACTTCTCAGTTTGATGTAGAAGTTCTCCGGCCTCGAAGATGAATTAGCCGAGGATGATACGGTGATAATCCAATATCATTTTCATTCTTGCAGCTAAGATTTTGTTCGCGGTGATCCGTGGGTGAACTGCATTCTGACAAGGTAAAGGTTAAAAAAAAGATAAACTCTGTCTCGCATAAATCATCCTGACGAATATTGTCGTTAAATAATTACATTTATATGACTATGAACTTTTCGGGCTGTTTTTCAATTTAAATAAAATGTCTCGACAGGTTGTTGTTTAGGTTTAGGTTGAATAAGAGAAAAATCTTTTTGTTTAACAATTTTGTTATGAACATCTTTTTTAATTTTGCTTTAATTTAAAAAATTTTAATTCAATTTTATCCAATATTGTATGACTCACAACTGAATATTTTACCCCCTAGATGGAAACGATAAAAAAATAACCAATTTGTCAATTCCAAAGCTGAAAATATATAGAAACCGATAGATATCTCGTTTTGTGTTTACTTTTATGTACATTTGGATTGAATGTATTTATTAGTCTTCAATTCAAAAAGAAAAAAGTACGATTATCAAATAATTACATTATATCGATATAATTATTTTTTAAGTTTGAAAACAATTTAAATTCAGTCTCGATCTCATGTTTGCGTTTTAAATTTAAGGCGAAATTACATAGTCGCAACTGTACATTTCCTAATGGGAAAACACTACTTTAAATTATGTATAATTGAAAAAGTTCGTTTTGTTAACTACAGTTATTATGAAATTAAACCACGAGAGATAATCGGATGATTCCAAGGCAAATCCCACGCTTCTGACTTCGAAGTAAAATTTCAGCAACCTCGGAGTTGATATGATGATGGTGGTTTAATTTGTTAAGGTTGAGTTTCATCCTCACACTCCAGAATTTCATCAAGGCAAACCACCTTGAAAGAAAAACATTCTGGCATTACAATAATAAATCATTTGTAATTATCAATTATTATTTAAAGATCGGGAGATGCGGATTGGTGTGATGTAGGTTGTGAACAGATTTTCTTTATTGTGCCAAAGTTTCGATCATTATTGAGATCATCTTCAAGGCCTGTTTGTAACTTTTGTAATTAAAACGGTTTAAATTATAAAAAAATAACATATGAATACGATTTATTATTCTCACTAACATTCTCACACGACATACATTATTGACACGATGGCACTGAAAAAACGTTCTTAACCTACATCACGCATGTCACGATCGTTAAACTATCAGTAATTAACGGTCACTAAATATTTCATCTTATTAGTTATGCAGTTATAAAAAAAAATTTTAATTTGCAACAATTTAGCATTTAGGCTTTTTTCATAAAAATAAAAGTTTTTAAACTTAACCTTATTTAAACTTTTTATTGATAAAAGTATTTACGACTTTGGAAAATTTTAGATTCTAAACTGTACATAAATAGCAACCAGATGTTTCATATTCTTCAACGGTAATATTCATTCGAAACCTAACAAAAAATAAATTAAGAAATATTGACGAAGTAAATATTGGCAATAATAATTATGTAAGGTTTATTATAAAAATTACCCCACAAGACGTTAAAATTTCGAGGGAAATTGCATAATTGCTAATTGGACGAAGGGACCTCCTGGAACCTCGATGCTAAATTGGCTGAGGCCTGATCTCATATTAATTGTAAATAAACATTCCAAACTGTTTTAAAATGGACTATAAATTAAGGATAATTGATAAAGCATGTTTTTTAACAACAGTAAAGTATTTTGATTCAATTAGCCCCTGAGATATTGAATTTCCAAATCGCAGTATTCTCGAAGTAGAACCACCTTCCTATAACCTCAAGGTTGATTCGGTTCAGGCTAATATGATAATATTTTATCATTTATGAGGGTAGTTGTAAAAAATTTTTCCATTTTCATTTTTTAATTGTCCTCTTTTTTACTTAAAATTTTTTGGAGTTTAGGAAATTTATGCGCTTGTCAATATCTACATTTTTAAAAGCGTAAATAACATATTTATGTTTGTTTAAATTAGTTTTATTAATATCCAAATGCAATAAGGACATTTGGTTATAATCAGTTGTTTGTTTAATATTTTATCAGCATTTTTTTAATATATATGCTTTTTAAAATTGGTCAGTTTTTCAAATCTAAAACGTGTGGCTTTTTTTAAATTTGGTACACGATATGTTTAAATGTTTTGTCATCATCACTATGGTTTTTTGGATGATTTCTAAGGTTTTTCATTCATTACAATGAACTGAGTAATTGAGATTTTTTGTTTTCGTATACATTATTGGAGTTTGATTTGATTTTGTGGTTGAAATACAATTTTTTTAGAATCAACCCCATATTTTAAATGTTCCATTTTCCGTTATATTTTTTTATGTAAATACGTGAAAAGAATTTTTTTTATCATTTTATTTTTTGTTTTGAGCTATGTCCAATGTTTCTGTAAATCTATTCTATTTATTAATTCTGATCGTAAACGCATTGGGGTTTATAACTTTTACGACTCTGATTACTAATAACTTCTTTATCGAAGGTAGATAATTGAAGTCGCCAATTAAACTCTATACCGCTTTTTGAAATCTTAGGCGTATTTATGGAAAAACTTAGTCTCAAGAATTACAACTTTTCTCCGTTTCGATCGTTTACGTAGGGACTATGATCTCTACATAGTTTTTAATCATGTTTTTTACATTTTACAGTTGGCGATCATAGTGGCATTAACTGCAAACGTACGCCATCTCTGAGTCCAGCAGTACAACTAGTGTGATCGGTGCCTCTTTCATTTTTATACAGGTGGCGCAATAATCGGAATGATAGCTAGTTGTTTTTTTCTTCTTTTCGAATTGATGTTAATAATGGGTAATTCCTATTTGAGCCGAGATAATAGAAAGTATACAGTTACGAATTAACATATCGCAACCTTCATGTATTCACATCTGACCTTTGCCGTCATTGGGATTTTCTGCATACAAACTTTTTCCGTCTTGGAAAATTCAATAATGCATGTTTATTTCGTATTCATCTGTATAAACTACCCATTCGTTACCTACTGAAAATAAAATCTGTGTGCCCTGGTAATGTATAAAATGCAACTGAATATATTAAAGGTTTGGCAATTTGTACCGGAATGTAATTACTAAGGAAAGCTTAACAATAATTCAAATAGAATAACTCAAAATAACAATAAACAGTTTGTTTTTCTGCACGATTTTATCATTAGTTTTGTATCAAATAGAACATACGACTTTAATCAGCTTATCAAATCTGCATATATGTCATTAAATTCCAGCACCCTCATGATTGTTTGAATTATTTAATTTTAAATATTAAAATCTCAAGAAATTCAATGACAGAATATTAAATGTTAAATGTAGCTAACGAGATTAAAATTTCAGGATAATAAATATTGAAAAATTTGAACTCTTATGCTTCCAATTTCTATTAAAAGTCGTCTTACTACGCATAAAATGATATTTTTTATACAATGCAATTCCAAGATACGCCAAATAATCTAGGTAATTTACCGCAATTTTGGTCAGATTAAAAGATTTAATTATTGAAAAATGACAAAGATTTCTGGTAGACCTCGAGAAGAAATCTCCCAATATGTCCAAAACGTTTTAACAAATATTAATATGAGATTACAATTTCTGGAAAACCAAAATTGAAAAATTTGAACTTTTATGTGTACAACTTTGGTGAAAAGCCTGTATGACAATGAATAAACCAACTTTCAGTTTTTATTAACTGTCATTTTCAGTTGGTTTTGTTATACTTTTTATATTCATTAAAATGAATAGAGAGGGAGGGAAAGACATAGTGAAAAATGGGAAGAAGAGAAACGTTGTACATAAAAAATATCATGAGAGAAAACGTGAAAACTAGAGATATGGGGAGATAGTTAGATAGATGACCGGATAGAGAGAAAGGTAGAGGAGGAAAAGTGAAAGAGAGTAAAGGATGTGAGAGAGTGAGAGGGAGAGAGAGAGAGAGATGTGGAAAGATAAAGTGAAAAAGAGGAATAAGAGGAAAGTAAAAAGCAAAAACGAGCATAAAAGAGAAAGAAAGTAAAATGGATAGAGAAGTAGATAGATGGATGGATAGATAGGGAGGGAGAAGAATATGAAAGGATGAGATAAAGATAGAGAAAGATACAGAGAGAGACAGACAGATAGACAAATGTGCGTGAGTCTACGTTTTTTATATTTCCTTTTATGATTATACTAAACTAGTTTATCAGCGACCCCTCGGATTGTCTACGATCTTCCTACAACATAATTATTGCAGAAGATCGATTGTAGAAGGGAATAATTCCGTCCATCTTCCATTTATTTGTTTATAAATAAATGTATTGGCAAGATGTTTTAAATTTTACATTGACAGCATAATACATACTAAAATCTCATCTATGTTGGTTTTAACAGGCTAGACAGAGGGTTAAATTCGACCAGATATGGGCAGTATTCCTCATCACCAATTTGGCCCTTGGATTTGTCTGACACTCATATGTGCGAACATTAGACGCCTGTCATAATCAAATTTCCGAACTTCATGGTCAAGATGAACGCGGTACGGCTTAAAATTATAAGTACGGAAAATATCTCTAATTTTATTTTTTTAAACCTAAAACCCTTCTAACATTTAGGAGAGAGGGTTTTCGTGAACAACCAATAATTGTCATGAGAATTTTTTATTAAAATGAAGCCTTTTTATCTTTGTACATTTATTCAATTTTAAAATTCAAATTTAAGCATACGTTTGAATATAACGTACATATAAATACGCTTATAATAGCAGATAATATGTTCTAAATTGTCCACTCACATCCACGAGGACATCTCCATCAGGAGAAACAAAACAAGGTCACCGATTTTAATAATGTCAAAGAAGATCTATGAAAGGTTTTTTTTAGAATAGTAGATTACAACGTCAAAGTGTCTGCCTAAATCATTGGTTTTTGACTCATCCATGTAATGCCCCCACACGTTTGCATTTAAAATGTATATTTTCCATTCTGAGGTCAGTAAAGAATCACAGTTACTGTGAATAATACAAATCTTAATTTGAACGTGAAAAAGAATTTGTAATCTGAGCAATTTGGCATTTAAAACATGTTTTTTGCTTTAATTAGACCTTGAAGCCTTACATTGAGTAAATTTATATTACCATTTTTATTGTTGATGTCGTTGCTTGATTTCTACAGGAATAAAACGATCATCTCTCAGAGATGTGATGGCGACCTGATCTCGAAGAAAGTTGAAACTTAAAAAGGTATAACTCAAAATAAAATCAAACCACCTGAACGCTAGAAAGAAACTTTACAGAAAGGCCAACAAAGAAGAGATTAACTATACAAACATTTATTTACCAAGTCCAATTGTAAACACAAATGGGAGATTTTATCTGTGTTTTTCTCCCTCTAAAACTTTAAAATGGACTACAATTGTTGTAAATTAATCGTTGGAGGATTGCCTAGCAGATAATTCAAAATTTTAAGTGTGGCCATTTTTTCTGCCTCTGAGTGTAGTACGTCTGCTTCTCACATTGAATCTTCAAGCCAAAAGATTAAAAACAAGCTCGCCGTTCTAATAGTACCAATCTTAATTTTTCACGCAGTGTTGAAACTTGTTATTATATCTTACATTGGCTTTTTTTAATGGTACGAGATGCTCGTAGATGCATTTGAATACCTCAGTTTGTTCAGTAACTCTTGTATAACCCAAAGTTCTGTTAACGTTTTAAGAAGTTTTTATTAACGAAATCTTCCTTGAAATGTGAAAATATATTAGAAAATTTAGAATTGAATCAAAATCAGTAAGCTGTAAATTAAAAGAATTTGAAAAAAAAGTTTAATCTTAGAAACTGAACAGATTAGATTAGATTTTATACATTTGCACACAGAACACACTCCTCCAGGGCCGCTGGATTCGAACACGGGACCTTTACCTTACAGTGATGTGCGCCGTGTTACGCCAAAAACCGTTGCGGCCCCCACCGCCCCAACGATCCACTGTTACCACTCTTCTTATCTTCCAGTCTTATATAATGACATTTCTACCTTTGAATCAAACCGAAAAAAATTGCAAATAGTTGTTATATACATTGGATTCTCCAAGGGAATTGATTATGTTGAACATTGTGTAGTACTTCTAAAACTCCAAGAATTTGGCTTTAGTAATCCTATTCTCCTGTGGTTTCATAACCACTATCCAGGAGCATCTTGAGCTCAATGAAGAAAAGTGCAAAATGTGGGAGATGAAAACTGAACGAGGACAAATGCATCCGACAAACAGCCTTACCCATGTTTATACACTATCAGTACAGAACTACCGACATCTTTACACGTAAAATACGTTTAGATGACAGCAAAATGACATGGAATCCTCAACTCGAATCAGTCGACAAGAAGTAACTAGACGATTTAGATAGCTGGGAAGGCTCATAGGACATGTGGGGAAAAAACAAGCTAACTCTGTATATAACATTATACTTCGACCTGTTTGAACATTCGGCGCCATCTAATGTCCAATGAATCCAAGCATTCCAATTCAAAATTTTCAACAGAATTCTCTAAATTCCTTAGTATGGCTCGAAGCACTCTATCCACAATGACCTTCACATGACTTCCTCAAAGTATTGATCCGTCCAGCTTCATAACTTTAACTACAATCTTTCAACCCATCCTAACCTCTCAAATGCTTTTCACTACTTCTCATCCCAATAATCCTCCACGTCGCTTCAAACAACGGTGACCGTTTTGTTATTTACGCTTGGAGTTACTATGTTCAGAGTGAAAATATTCCAATAAGGTGTCAAACTTATAAAACCATTTTTTTTTTCAAAACATTTCTCTTTCAACTCCAGGTCTTGAGGAAGTCATCAAAACACTATAGAAAACTTGATTTGGTTACTTTTTGTCTTAAGAAACTAAGTTATAAATATTTCCTTCTTATCAGAATGCACTACTCAGTTTATTTGTTGCGTGGTTTTAACTAGTTTTACGACTGATTTGATGAACGCCATAGCTTGAGCAATTACAGGAAACGAGAAACCCAACAACGATTTCATTCATTATACACGTCGTGTGTGGTAACACCGCAAGATATTTCCACTTACAAAATTATTTCAATTTTGCTTGTTATGTCAAGTTTCATCGCAATTTGGGCTGATATTTCATAATTTTGTAGAAATTTGCATAGCACCAATAGTTTTACCTTTTGTCAAAGTGATCCCTAACCATCCCTAAATGCTATGTTTGAACGAGTTTAGTTGCAACGAGGTAGGGAAGCCCTTCATTTTTAATAGCCTTTTTTATTTTTTTTACGAGGGTTCGCAAAGATGAGTGTTGTGTAAACGCCTAAACCGTTGCAGCCACCGAAGCCTGAGAGAACTTATTTAACTTATTATTAAACTCCAAATGTTTAAAAAAACACCATCATCAAAACAAATCTTCTGCCACGGCGATCTAAACTTGTTAGACATTTACAATATCTGTAGCAATTGAAGCTGTTCATCATTTTCCCAGTTATACTCTTGTTCGCCAAACCTGTTAGCAAGAGTGATATGATAAAAGCGGAGGAATTTTTCCTGATTGAAACTTACTATCTTTGGTCTGTTCGGTCTTGCTCCAAGTCTAGACCAATACTGACCAACAGTCTACTAAAGACTGAGACGAAGATAAACACTTCTGACACCAACAGATCAAAAGGAAATTAGCCTTATAGCCTTATAGATACTGAAACCATCCCTAGAACACCAACCCCTACCAGCCGAGAGTCTCTCCGCCCAATAATTAATTTATTAATTATGTACATTGTTATGTAGTCGTTTATATTAGTAATTTAATAATTATTTATTTACCAATTGATTATTTGTTATAAATACATATTTATTTATTGACTATTTATATTGAACTTTGCTTATTAACATTTGTACATTTATACTGGTCGTTCCGGGGGTGCCTGGTCGGCCGACTTGGGGTGTTCCATACGCAAAGGCCAAATGGTCCCCGGGAAGTGGGGAGGATGTGGACTTTTCCAGGGGTATGTATTGTAATGTACGGTTTTTATCCACATCCCCTAACGCTACCTAAATTAGGTGTATTGGGAAGTGCCTTTTGGAGTTGGCCCAGGACGGTTGACGCGGATCGTTGGGGTGGTGCGAGTTGTCACCAACAAAATGACATTGCCTGAATCTCTTTATGCCAGTGTAAAAAAATGTTCATTTTTGTTAGCAGAAATTTGACATTCAGATGCGCCTTATACCTTAACCTAACAAAACTATTCATCACTTAGTCAAGTGTTAAGCTTAACATTTGATTCAGTTTTTCAAAAGATGGCCTGAACCGAAATATATTCAGACTGTAAACATTTTTTTTTTTCATGCAATATTGCATAACCCCGTTGGAATTCGTACGAATACACCTACACCCACTGTTAAAACAAGGCCACCTGTTTTTAAAATTGCAAAAATTTCCCGTGGGGTATAATAAAGAATTATTTGGTAATAAACACGGAACTCCGGTCGATGCGGATGGGTCGGCCAAGGTACGTTTAAAGAGATCCATATATTAAAGATAATTTTCCCAGATGGAATTCCTGTCTACGGAGGAGCGACATCATTATTCGGACCTTGAATCCTTTCCTTCTGAATTAAAAACTTCGTTCTCCAAGCGACTTTCTTCCTTGACAGGCTCAGTGCCGTATCGTTTTATTTATTAATAGGCTGATTTGATTTTTGGTACTGATGAATTTTTTGTTCATCCAACCTCGTACCGTTTTCCGTTTTAATATTTATTATTATAATCGCGGTAAAGCGTTAAAACGGTTTTACTCCTGGAAATGTTAGAAATAGGCTCCTTGAGTAAGACGTTAAGAAAGTTCATATATTGAGATCGGTGTAACAAAGAGAACAGTCCATAAAATTGGAAAAGGCATTGTTAATGAACACGAGAAAAATGGATTATCCAATATCTTAGGTAATATAGAAGGTACACTTTGATTAACCATTGCAATTCTGAAGCCCATGAAACCATGACATTCTCTCGCTGCCCTCAATTTTACAATCGTCTAATGAAGTATAGACTACAAAAAACCAATAACCTTTATTATTTAAAAAATGATCGGCTATAACACCTATACATGGTCCTTCATATTCATTAAAAGGAAGCAATACTTTTGTTTTGATAATTTTTTCTGTGATATTTTAATATTTAATATTAAAGAATACTGATTTTTCTTCTAATTTTTCTTGTTTTTATCGTTTGACAAGGACATATAATTGGAAGATCTTAAATAAATTTAACCGACCTCAATATCATCAGCGTAAATGAAACTTAAATTTAAATTGCAAATGGTAAAAGGAAAAATTATGAAGAACAGAAAATCGGTCTAGACAATCAAAATTAACAAATGAATTTTTGTTTTCTGAGAATGATCCATCGTAAGTTAGTTTGATTTTTCTTGCCATCTGGACCAGCCCAGTACAGAAGAAGTGTTTATTCTTAGCTTAACTTTTCTTTTAAGAATTATTTATCATAGGAATTTATTTCACTTTACGTTATTTACCTACCTAACAACACACCATTTAACAGAATTCGTAAATAGTACCTCAAGTCTACAGTATTCAAGGTTATAGTTATTTGGTGGTATTGTGGTTACTAGAATGTACCAGTATATGTTGGTCGTTCTAAATAGAACGAAAAGTTATTATCTATTTATTAAATGAAATGTCTAACTCATAATTTATGAATAGTACCAGTAACAGAATAAATAAATAGCCTGATTTTAATTGTATCTTGGTGATTATACTTGAATATTGGTAAAATCAAACATTCCATCCATCTAAATTGAAATCTAAAATAATCTAAATTGAAGTAAAAAGGAGTTATAAAAAGTTAGGAGTAGCAGCAGAAATTTATGTGAACAAACAAAAATAGAATTTATTTTCGGTTGCTTTGCGATTTGTTGAACCTTAATCTTCGGTTTGACCTTCTTGATTAGCCTGGGCCGCTCAACTACACTGTACAAGTCTTTAGTATTTGAGGTCTATTTCTGCAAAGGAAAATGTAAATATCTTAGAATATGCCTGGTCAGTTTTTTTATATTGCCACTTGTTATAAATAATTATAAATACCATAGTACATGAAATGATCTTTTAAATGATTTTAGGGGGTGGACGAAAGATTCATCCCAAATTTTCTGAATATTTCACACTCAATCCTAGGAAAAATAATGTGGTTTAAAAGTAGTTTCTTTTTAAATAGTTTTTAAGTTGCCCCAGTGGTTCTTTTAGAGAACTCGAGGGTTGATCATAAAACCCCGTCTTTATAGCCCACATATTCCAGTTAATAATCAATGGCACAAAATGAATAAAAACATTTATATATACTGAGTAAAATATCTCTATAATTGATTTTATATCAGTTTTGGACTTATATCAGCTCAAATCTGCAATGCATGTATGTACATAAACACAAGTTCGGAGTTGAGCCTATCACTTCTCCCAGTCCACCGGCAATTCCAACTTCTGTAATTTACAACCAATTACCGACAGGCGTCGAGAATAATTCGGTCTCATCCGCCCAGCCGCCGAGGTTGGACTCTGAGGGCTACCAGATAGATCATACAGCTAATATATAGCACTCTCTCTCGTTGTTAAACACAATCACATACCATAACCCAGTATAGTGGTGGTGAACCCGATATTCTTCCATCACCCATTACAGTATTCAGCCATCAGCTCTCTTACACTACATATTTACACCAATAAATAGAATCAATATCAACACATGCTAGGTAAATAAAACTATCGGTTTTATATACAATAAAAGAACCATGTGGCCTCCAAAAATCGAAACATGGGTCCGGATACTCGCAGCTGTATGGTATGGTAAAAAAGGCGGTCGTTGTCAAGTTCGATTTTTATATCTTGGCATTCCTGCGCGTTCTGTTTAACCAAAGAATTGCACCTTCAATTAAGTGGGAACAAAGAGCAACCTTTCTCTGCCGGACACATACGCGGGCTTTGGCCCAGAAGTAAGTGTCCGTGTCATGGGTTATTTCTAATCGGGTAAGATGGCTCCTCGTCTTCGAATCAGGTCCTCCTAAGATCACCTATCGATAGTGCTCTTGATAAGTGAAAGCTTGTCCGATGCTGCAACCTTCTTTTAATCCTTTTAATCATTATTTTTATTGCATTTTTAGCATTAGATTGGTTCAGTTCGGAGGTTAAGACATCCCAGCCTTAACAGCATCGTCGTTCCTTTCGTTACCCTCCAGATCACTTGTCCAGATACCCCTTGAATCGCCCAAGCGCGTGCCAAACGTACATTCTCGCTAAACGCTACAGTATGGTGGGAGCGGCCATGAAGTGGACCCACCCTCAGTGTAAATGATATCAGCCTTCAATATTATAATTTTATGTTTAAAAATGTCAAGTTTTTGGTCAATTAAAAAGAAAAAGAAAGTTCAGCTAGATTTAAAAATTTAATAATTTCAGTTAGTTTGAAGATTAAAATTCCCATTTTGAATAGGCGGGTAATAGATATCGTTCTATTTTCAATACAATTTCATTAAATTCAGTACGTTTAAAACCATAAGTTTCAACATTGGAACAAGATGTTCACATAAATGTTAACCTTACCAATTGACACTAATTATTACAAATCTTGATTAGGGGAATATACTGGGTGTATCAACTTGTGTCCACCCATTTAATTCTGAAAGGATTAATTTAGAAAAAACTTTTTCATATACGAATCTCAAGTTAATTTTGGCTAATCGCGTGGTTGTAACAGATTTAACATAACTTTCTCAACTTTCTGGGAAATGACACTAACATTGTTATTGTAAAAGAAAACCTCATATTTTTATTGTATCATATGATTCTAGAGCTTATTTTAAGAGACTTTTACTCAGAAGAAAATTCTGATAAAATCGACCATTTCTGAGTTATATCCGATTTCTTTTCTTTTGCAAACAAAATATATATCTCAATTGTTTTGACCGAATTTGGTATTATCTTCCATTTTGTTTTAGATTCCTTATCTAATTGTAAATGCGTATTAAAAATCTAAATGTTTCGAATTCTGTTATGTCTAGTTAAATTTGGAATGCCCAAGAGCTCTCTTATTGTAATTTTTGTTATTGTAATCTTCTCGAAATTAATCCTCTTGAAATCATTTGGAGTCTATGGCACAATAATGTATATCTGAATATTCATTTCATATTCTCCTTTACAACAAACATGTATACAAGCGCCGAAAAGAGAGATATGCTTGTTGCTTTTGTTGATCCTGGGCAAAGTTCTTTCTCTTCAAAAATTGACATAAGTCTAAAAACAATCCCATGATCCCTACCCTACGATTCCAATCGTAAATTAACTTGGTAATGCTAATAGTTTTCGAAATAAACGGGGAGGACAATCTTGTAACAAAAGGCTCCTCTCATTCCTTGAAGAAGGAAAAGTTTTCCTTTTATCAAATCGACCTCTACAAAATTATAAAATTTTTGGTATGTAACAAGCTTCAAAATCAAACGTAAGCCATTTTCAAGAGTTGAGAGGCCGAATTTACTGTAGTCTAGGTAAAGGTAGCGATTTGTGTTAAGTGTTTTCAGTTTAAGTTCATTCCGTAAAAAATAAATTAAGTTTTAATTAGCTTATAATAAAAGTATCACTTAAGGATTATTACTGAATTAATTTATTTTTATTTTCTTTAAATCTAACGTTCATTAGACCATTTGTTTTTATTGTGTACTTGACCTATTACTTTTATTTTTTTCTGTACATTTATTATCAAATAAAATGATACAATAGTATAAAACAATTTTGTAAGTGAAAGTTTAAATTTTTTTAATATATGACAAGTACACAAATAAATTTTGATAGACCCTTAACTCTTATCAAAAATTCAACTCTCTTTATATTTAAATGATTACAACAAGAAAACTAAACGAAGACTCATTATTGTTAAAAACTACACCGTTGGTACAAGCTTATATTTTTTTTACATTATAAAATAATTTGGGAAAAATTATAATTATGAATCATATACATAACATCATCTTATAAATAAATAAGTTATATTTCATAGATAGGTATATGTACTAATTTTCTTCTATCATACTGTTTCAGATTAAAATATTCAAATATATCTGACTTTTCACACACTAACATTAAAGTTTCAAATAAATTCCCCAATTACTGAAGTTGGAATATTTAAAATTTCTTACAGTTCCTTTGAACATTAAAAGAACTATTAAAAATAATTGTTACAAAATTTTTCGCAAGTTATTTAATGCTAAAATGTTTACTCACACAAATACCAAAATATCTTTTAAAAAATGTGGTTTTTCTCTGAACTACAACATCGGCCACCCTTAATAACTCGACTAACCAACGAAAGTTCTATAATTATGTAAATTTGAACGATCTTGACTCACGACTTTCACAGAAACGGAACATCCAATTAATGTCGCGGTGGAAAATTAAAAGACGAAGGTCAAAAAATGCTTGCTAAAAAATCTAAAATATTAGGAGATATGAAAAAGTGGAATTAGAAAACCTTTCGAAATAGAAAAATATTATATCCTTACGATTCAACCAACCAAACCTTAATTTCTTTAATGATTTTTGACAGTACAATATTTGTTATTATTTTAAGGACAAATTTAACTCTTTGTTTAAAAATCGATAATTTTATAAGTAATTTTTTGATGGAGTTGTTTTCAGTTAATATGCAATTGTTTACTTAATCAGTTTTATTCCATATAAATTTTTTACACTACTCAAAAATTTATTCTATTATGTATCTTTGATTCTGTATGACTCCAGCCTTCAACACAAGGAAAATTCTTTCAGAGGACTGGCCCGAAAGGCATGGAAAACACTCAACAGTAAATATGAACATACAACAGAAATTAATTATTTTTAAGTGTCATTTCTCTTGACTTTTACACTATCAACCCTCAAGGTGCCGGTGTTTAAAAAAAAAAACTTTAAAAAATCCAGCTGTCATACATTCGAACCCGGGGCCATTGCCTCACAGTGATGATCGCCGTGTCAACGCCTAAGCAGTGGCGGCCACCGACGAACTTTTTTTGTGGTTTTATCGTATTATAACATTGTCATATCATTAGGTTTAAATGTTTTTTTGTGTCTATGGAAAGAATTGTTATTATAGCAGGTTTTTCATGTTTAACTTACACAGGCCCATCACTGAAGATGGAAAAATACTTAAATACGTCTGACAGACCAACATGTAGAAAAAAGGCAGATCAGGATGATCATATTTTGTATGATCATATACATGCCCAAATTTGAATGTCCAATTTGATGGCTGATGGCTTAATTAAACACGGTAGGAAATTATCATTGATCAACACGAAATTTAATCATTTACCGCGTGCTATAAATAATTCAAAGAAGGTCCACAAGGTCACTGTTTACGTCTCTTACATTTTATCACTATATATGATATATATACTATATATACATTACGTAGTAAAAAATTAAGCTTTGTTGATAAATTATCATACACTACATAGTTATTGAACATATATTAAAAACACTTAATAGTGAAACGGGGAAAATGGAAACATCCTATTGGAATGTTAACTTTTGGCAAGGATTCATTCTTCTCTTCTCGGTTTCCCTCTCGTTCATTAACAATCTCGATCGGAACGCGACGAGGACGTCAAATTTTGTTTCGTCCTGGAAACAAGGATCCTTGAGAGTTTTTATTGTTATTGGACACTGGTCCTTGAAGTGTATTGGATCATACGATGATCTTACGTCTCCTCAGTACTACGGTCTTCCTATTTTCATTGGGAAACATTGTGGCAACAACCTTTCAAACAAGAACTGGGTCAATTGTCGTGGAATGGTTTTCATAAAACATTATATCCAAAATTATTTGTTACTACGTTAATGAATATGGCGTAATTTTACTATTGCCTCTGTCTTGCCATAAATGTACCATGTTATACTTAATGATAAATAAAAAATTTGTTGAAAAGCTAAAATTAAAAAGGTTTATTTTTATGGGCATGGCGTTTACTTAATAAATTCGTATTGACATGACTCAAATAGTCAACTAAATAATTCGCGTCGGGTTTTCAATTAAAGCTTTCAGCAACTAACAAAACCAAACAAACTTTTTATGTTCTGGTCTCGCTGTGCAACCAAATTCGTTCTCAATGGCCAATTCAATAAATGAAGGGATGAAAACGCTTACTTTTCGAAAACGAGGAGATGCCTTCTTGTTTGGACACTTGATGTGACTGTTTACTTGGGCTTTCGGACTGTAAAACAATTCGATAAGTAGATGCTGCCAATCACATAAACCACTTTTAACGATACTGAGCGTGTGTTTTAAGAACTAAGTAGTTTGTGCTACGTTTCGTGGTACATGTCAAAGTCTGTAGTTGTAATTACAGTAGAGGGGGATCTGGGAGAAGGAAGCAACATCAACACTCTTGACTATCGAGAAGGTTGAACGCCGAAAAGTAGCGTCTTTTTATTAATTTTATTATTATTACAATGATAACCTAGGGTTATTATTTTTTGGATTGGAGAATCTTTTTGTTTCTAAGTAAATACATTAACTTAAGGATTGGTGATCGGACAGGAAAAATACGACGGAAGATGTCGGTTTTCATCAGGGCGTGTCAGTCGGTGATTGTGGAAGCTGAGAGCACCCCCTTCCTAGTATGCGAAGAAGGTCCTTGAAATGAACAGGAAAGGAGAAGTAGTATATAAGTGAAAGGCTCCCCCATAACCTGGTCTCAGTTGCTCTGTTTCGAATCAAGCCGATATGATTAGGACTGTAAGTACTTTCGTTGATTATGAAATATTTTAAGTATTATTTTAAGAGATGACCTTGTGTTGAATAGTTATAGCAGGTTATTTATACTGTTTATCTTTTTAGGTTTTTATATTAGCTCTAGCAGCCTACGTAGCGGCACAATACCGCGACGATCCCAGGAATGCTGCCATTCTCACAGAATCGAGATACCTCAACGGCGATGGAAAATTCGGCGCAGCTTATACTCAGGAAGACGGAGTAGAATTCAAAGAAGAATCCGACCCCGATGGCACCAGGAGGGGAACTTACAGCTACGTCGACCCATCCGGCCAAAGGAGGACGGTCTCTTATACCGCGGGAAAGAACGGATTCCAAGCTTCAGGAGACCATCTCCCGGTCGGGCCCAACCGTCAGCCCCCGACCCCCGGATACACTCCCCTCCCACAGTACAACCCTCCTCCACAACAACAGTACAGGGCTCAACCCCAGCAATATCCTGCACCTGTCCAAGAATACAGAGCCCAGCCCCAATACCAACCACAACCACAATACCAGTCAAGACCCCAACCCCAGTACCAGCCAAGACCCCAACCCCAACCACAGTACCAGCCAAGACCTCAACCTCAGCCACAATATCAACCTCAACCGCAATACCAGCCCCAAGTCCCCAGGTACACCACCACCCCTGCCCCTCACAGGTTTTTTCCTCCAGGAAAACTCAGCCTGAACAGATCACCCGATGGATTCAGCTACACCTTCAACAAAGCTTAAACTGTATTAAATGTTAATATTTATATGCAAAACGTTTAGTCATAAAATATAATTGTTAAGTTTGTACTTAATACTGGTTCATTTTATAAACAATCCTCATTCCTTTTATTTAATTAAAATGCTACAAAAACGTGTTTTGATAAAGTAAACAACTTAAGTTTTTTCGATATATATATATATATATATATATATATATATATATA
>CM077103.1:32373584-32396505 GCA_039619505.1 Cimex hemipterus | reverse complement strand
TACCATAAAAATATGATTAAAGGAAGTTAAATTTACCAGTACGTTACTTTATCACTTCTTTTCACGTACATATTTTCACATAAGAAACCAAAAATTACATATAAAAAATAAAAATAAGGCTATATACTGTAGTCAATAAGAAATAGTAAAAGTAATAAAATTCTAATTACACGATTATGATTTAAACTCCCAAAGTTGTGATTCTTCGGGCTGAATGAAGGGAAAAATATGAATTCTACCAATATTTTTTTTGTTAACATACTGATGTGAAATTTGTATGAATATTCAGGGTGCCATAGGATATCAACTTACTACTGTACCTTATTGTCGGGTTTTTTTAACCAAAAGCCCCACATTCAAACACTGAAATGATTGCATCCAATTTAAAAAATCGTCTTCACCCGACTGAGGATTGGTCATACGCGGTTGATACACGGGCACCTGTTCGATGTGTCCCACTTACTAGAGGCATGTCATGCTTTGGCTCCATACAGAGAGCGTGTAGGCATGCCTCTCGGACACGGTAGCGAGTTTCAGGGTCCCTTGTTCCGCCTTTTTGGTAATGGGGATTTTTGTATATAGTATATGGTCTCCAAAATATGTGTTTTGTGTTTCTGTGTTTTGTATGAATAAGTGAATTTATTAGAGGAATGGGGGAGGGCTGATGGTGGAATAGCAATACCAACGACCCTCGCGCTGTGTTCATGACTTGGCTCGATGGCGGAATATTTATAAAAGTACCCTACCGACCCCTTAGATTAGTTTGTTATTGTGTGTAGGTCGATGGAGGAATATTGAGTCCTCCGTCCACCAAATAGATAGGCGTGAGTGTATTTATTTGTATTTATTTTCGCATGCGCTTTGGGCTAAAATTACCAAGCTGTCGGATGCCCCTGTCCAATAAAAATACAATAATGTAGGTAATTAAAGTAAATTTGGATGCCATGTAGAAATAAACTTCAAAAAATCGAAAAAATTAACTTTATTTATTTATGCTTTAAGAAATTTTTGACTTCATTTGTGGTAGAATAAGTTAATATTTCTTTTATAAATTCATCCTTCGTTGGTCGTAAATATTATGAGAATCTAGTTAAGAGCTAGCCTCTGCCACACGACGTGTTTTTTTTCCAAGTTTATTATGGTCTTATAATTTTCATTAGTTTTATTGTTGAATTAAAACAGCCCTAGAGCTTCCAGTGGGCATGAATAGTATAAAACAATTATAATTTGCAAACCAAAATTTCATTTTAACTTAGCATTTTGGCACCCTGTGTATATTATGTATTGTATTCTTTATACGTACATACAACTGTAAAAAGATCATATATGGAAAATAATGTTTAATATTTTATCTTGAAAAATTTACCGAGAGAACAAGAAGACACTTCTTGAAATCCATGTTTCTTACACACTGGCTGTACTTTGCATAGTTATTTAGATATCCATATATTTATGTTCGTACTAATAGAGGTCCAGACGTCTTCCTTTGCATTTTTTATTTGTTAATTTGAAAACTTACCAATTAATTGTACAGACTTTTGAAACGAATCCCCTGGCTTATGTGTGGGTGATTAGACAGATAAATATTGCTTGTTATTATAATTTTTTTTCCAGTTCGTATACATCTTATGTTTTATCTTGTTGCAAGGTAACGACAAAGTGTAACATTTATCAGATTTTTTCTTATGCCTATCTGTTTAAAATTAATCACATTCTTCATAATTTCAAACCATTTAATTGACTATTGAATGTTAACCTTTTGTATAATATAATGTTTATTATTTTAGTAGTGTGTGATGTACCCAAATTGTGAGTAATATTTGGTGGAGTGTATTAATGGCCGATGGTAATTAAAAGACTAGTTGTATTTTTAATTTGGCAAGTTGCATAATCATGATTTTGTGAGCAATAAATGAATAATCAAGTTCGTAAACACTTACCAGACTGACGGACGATGCCCATGCCTTAATGTGTTTAGTGCTATTTTTATTAATTTTTCCTTTAAAAAAAAAATATATATATACACACACACACCTTTATATCCCTACCTATCTTCATAAACATTTTATGTGTTTCAATTTATGCAAGTAATAAAATATATAATTAAAAAATTGATTTATTCTCGATATTTTGTTTCAGAATTGTTTTACATAATATGATCGGCCTGAGTGAACAACTGTATTACCTGTTGTTGCTCGATAAATTTTAATAAAATTGTGGAATTTATAATTAAATGGTAAGTTTACGAATTTTTCGAATTGTTGTTGATGTTTGAGGTTTAATTATACCGAATTTCCCTTTGTTTCCTGAGTTTGTATGGATTATTCCTTGATCGTTGAACAGCGCTGAATAATTTTTCCCCAAATATCAGCAGTAGTATTATTCTTTAAAATAAAATGCAAGGTCAGGACTTTTGTAGGATCGCTCAAATCACTTGTAGACGAAAAATCGACAACGCTAATTTTAAATCTTTAATTGATTATATATAAAAATTATAATTAATGCAAAAAACGCCTCTTATTTGCTTATTTTATTGAGCCTTTTCGTGAAGGGTAACTTTTACTAATGACCGTTATTAATAATAACTAATCACTTTCTTTTTCCTGCAGCTCCTAATTCACGAAACCATAAGGCAACAATTAAAAATATATTTACGTGTTTTGGCGATTTGTTTGTTGGTATGTTTGCATTTGAGAAAACTTCCATTTTTGAAAATCCACCCGTTCATTGGGATAAGTTTGGATTTTTGAATTTTATTCAGGTATTTTGTATGGTTAATAATTATTGTTGAAACTTGAAACGGAAAGATTATCAGCAATAAATGAATAAATTGAATTCAATTTTTGATTTTTTAATGGTATAAATATATTTTTGTATATTTAACGGTATATAAGAATACTGAATTGATATTATTGTTTTAATATTAGAGCATAACTAACAAATGTATACGAGAAGATGGTTTACACATAAAATATTTTAATGCCTACAGAAATAATCAATATATACTAAAAACCTTTATTTTTTTAGGAACTGGAAAGGAAATGGAAATAATGAAGTAAACAATATTTTTTTAAAAAAGTCTATTTGAATTTAAATAGATGTTTGTATTAACATAAGCACCAAGTTTTGTGTCTTTGTATCATCATCATAATCACGTATAAAACAAAGAAAAAAGTCAATGGAGAAAAATAATTTATTTGACCCCGGAGAGGGTTTACCGAAGGCTGTCGATCTGCCTTTAATTCTTCGAAATTGTAAACTAAATACCTAACCTAAATTAACGAGATCAGTACCTAGCGTCGAAGGAATAGTGACCGTTTCCGTTGGGCAAGCTGTTTGGGTGAGCCTGTTGGTACGCTTGGGGCTGATATTGGGACTGGGGTGGTGCATAGGCGGGTTGTTGGTAAGCTTGAGGTTGGGGACGGTAAGCAGGGCCGGCTTGTGGTACGTATGCGGGCTGCGGTGTTCCCTGGGGAGCGTACGCTGCCTGTGGTGGCGCGGCTTGGGGTTGCGGGGCAGGTCCGACGGGAAGATGGTCTCCAGAGGCCTGGAAGCCGTCTTTGCCAGCGGTGTACGTG
This sequence comes from Cimex hemipterus, assembly GCA_039619505.1. Lineage (NCBI taxonomy): Eukaryota > Metazoa > Arthropoda > Insecta > Hemiptera > Cimicidae > Cimex > Cimex hemipterus. The sequence continues at coordinate 32,392,927 of CM077103.1, read as the reverse complement.
ACTGTCCTCCTCTGTCCGGTGGGGTCGACGTAGCTGTAAGATCCCCTCCTGGTTCCATCGGGGGAAGCTTCTTCCTTGAACTGGACTCCGTCGTCTTGGGTGTAGGACGCTCCGAATTTTCCGTCACCGTTCAAATACCTCTGTTCAGTAAGGATGGCGGCGTTCTTTGGGTCGGTGACGTATTGTTCGTGTTGCTGGCTGCGGTACTGGGGTGGCGTGGGGCGGAAGAAGGATTGTTGTTGAGCCTGGTAGTAATCCTGGGGTTGGTACTCTTGCGGTTGTTGGAACTGTTGCGGTTGTTGATACTGTTGCTGATGCAATTGTTGTTGGGGTTCGCCTGAGTAGTCTTCAGCCTCGGTGTGCTTGTAAGGATCTTCGTATTTGGCAGGGTTGTAAGAGCCATCATCGTTATCGCTGCTGCTCAACGGCACTCGAGCCAAACAGAGGCCCAAAAGTCCACAAAAGACGTAAACCTAATTGAAAATAAAATAATCATCATACATACCGAATAATTTTAAAATGTCAAGGAAGAAGACGCTTTGAAAAACTGGGAAAAAATGTTTTTAAAGAAAAAACGCCTGAACGACAAAATTGTGCTTAACGCAATATCTACAAGTCGATTTCTGTTATTCACTTTTTGACCGCCAATTCCCGCTGTGTACCAAGTGAAAAGTGTTTCGATCGATACATCTAACAATCATTTGTTGAATAATTTTGTCTAGAGTTTATTTAAAATATTCTGAGGAACTTGAATCATTTTCTTTAGTTACATGTAAAATGCAACACCACGCATAATATAAATAGAACACAGGAATTGATAATTGATCACTGTTGTAATGTTTTTCGTTCAATTTTCCAATTATGATATGTGAAGAACGCACAGAAGTTAAATTTCTCCCATAAGAAGAATGCAATATGTTATCCTTCAACCTTATTGTAAAGTACTTCTTTCTAAAAGAAACAATGTTGAAGCAGATTGCTAAACTTTAAAATACACAATGCAAAATCACAAAATACTGTAGATCCATTCTTAAGGCAAAATATTTTTCGATTAAAACTTCGTTCTTGGAGCGTTCAAATCACCCGAAACTGTGGTATCCCATTGCTAAGTTATCGTTCCTTGCAGAATTGAGCTAAAGACGCCTTAGACTAGGCGAACCGGAAAAAAAGTGACTCAGTTTGGTTCAAGGGCGAATACAAGAAATCAAAACCGGTGTCCGTTATCCACTTTTACGTCCGATTCGAATCACGTTTTGCCCATAAAATCAAACTGGCTATATTACTCGATTAAATCAATCTCCCGGGTCAATCCGTCCGTTAACGCGTCACTACACCCCAGCTTTTTAATCATACTTACGGATTTCATGTTCGCTGGAGATCTCACTTGAAGTGCAACTCGGAAATGGGTTGAAAAGTCGGCCCCGTGGATATTTATAGCCCGCCGAGGAGGGATTATGGTCTTGCACACAAATGGTAGTAGGGGTACAGAACCAATGCCAACCGGGCGGGTTTGCTATTGTTCCCTCTGCCACGCCTGCCCTCAGCCAGTACTTTTTCGAAAATTTTCGATTTATTTCCGGTTCCTTTTTTGGCCTCCAGGAAATCGATTTATTAACAAAGCAAATATTTAATTCATAAACTGATTAGCGCGCAATTTTCATAATAAAACTTGTCTGCCTTTCCTCGCGATTTCGGTCTGTAGGACGCGTTCCGGCTTCTCACATCTTCAGTGTGGTGGTGTGTTCAAAAAATTATGAATTCTCGTAACTTGCTAATACTAAAAATTCTATTTTGTACACCAAGGGGTGCAATCCATAACAATTTTATTAACTTACAAAGAAAATTGTGTTTTCTACTACATTGACTTTTTGTATGTATTGTATATACAATGCATAGTAAAAAAACTGATAACAAATGGATCCATATTGATGTTTTCATTAAAAACATATAAGTAATTACTATCTTTCTAACCGTTATTATTTGTTGTTTTAATTTATAGATACGATTAGTATAATGAGATTCTAAAACTTCTATATGCCTTCCGTCAAGCTCCAAGACTTTAGCTTGCGTGCTGCAATCTACCAGGAAAGCCTGATGACAAGTCTGGAAGAAAATTAAATCTCGAAAATCCATAAGCAAATAAAAACAAAAATATAAAAATAGACCGGTCCATTGAAAAAACCACGAAATATGAAGGGAATAGAAAACAACCCAATAATATAAGGCAGAAAAAGGTTTCAACTAAAAGTTTTGTTTGTTTTTATTACCGTTTATGGTTATTACAACTCAGAAGAAATATTCCTTGCCTTCTTGGTATCGGTTAATTTCAGATTTTGTCATAATAAATCTATAATTAAATTGTCAATATCAATCTTTTTCTTTTATATACTACATTTTTACATGTGCGAAAAACGATAATAAAAAATAATCGTATGTTTTTTATGATGGTAAACCGGCCTGCTTGAATTTAGTGGAACACTGACAATCCAAAGATTGCTAATTTTTCATAATAATGTTGCTTTTTAAAAATAATTATTAATATTAAGCCTTATCGTGGTGACACGAGTTTTTAAGTGCTCACATCTTTGAGCGATCTGCAATTCAGATAAGGTCACTAACCACCCGCATAATTATGAAACCAGCATTTCAGCATTAGCAATTATGCCTTCCAAGGGCAATTTTAATATATTTATACCGTAAATTTGATTTGTTTTTATTTTTTAGTTGAAAAAAAAAAGCTGCCATGCTAAGTATTGGTTGTTTGGTAGTTTCTAATCATCCCGGTCCTTTATGTTCTCTCTCCGTTTCTATAAGCATACATAAATAAAGAAGTTAAGACGATCATCATTTAAATTTGTCCTGCATTGGATATTTTTGTTTTTAATAAGTCCAACAATCTATTAGGTTTCGTCATTTTCTTATTTTGTTCGTGATTATCTGTTTGTTTTTTTATTTAAAGAAGGAAAATTTGTTTGGAGCGATAATTTTTCATTCATGCACCGAATAAATTCTTCAGTCTAAACTATTTTAAATCATATGCCCCTTTGTTCTATTGGTAAGCGTTTAAAGGTCATATTGTCAGATTTTTCTTTGTCCAACGCTTCTCGAACTGACAACCTTAGACACTCAAAAGTTCTTCTTGCGTCATCCCAGTTCAATTTGGCTATAAAATGTAACTTTCTCACTGCCCTTCATTTCACGAATGATTTCATCTCGCTTAATCCACTTGTGAACAGATAGACTTTTTTCTTTCGCCAGATCGCGGATGCGTCACGGATGAATACACTTATGGATACCATAACCTTTTACTTTCAGATAAATATTTTAAATTGATTTTTTTTATAACGAACTATTTATATTTTCTTTATAAAATAGGAGTAATATTTTTTTAAATAAAATACTTTTATTTGTTTAAATACAGTGAAAATCGATTAACTTCAACCTTTTTAAAGGATCAACACGTAAGTAGAAACATCAAACGTTTTCCATAAATTTTTGTATATAATTTCAAGCGGCCATTCTTTTATGAAGGTGTGGAATGGAATTTCTATTAAAAGGTTATTCATTCAAAACGTGGAATGTAAAGACCTCTTTATTCTGAAGATCTACAGCCCTGCTTAGCCATTCATTTTTCAATCTGGACACCACTAATTTAAATTTTATTGGGGTAGAAATTGTGACTGTCTGGTAGATGCTTTCCATAACTTAGCCCTAAGTAAGCAAGTTGCTCTGTCCTGTCTCATTTCTGATGTGGGTTTTTTTCTTTTAAAAAAATATATTTATATTCACCTGGTTTCACTGTTTTCCTCTTCATTATATTTCTTGAGACAGATTTTCTTCACAAATTCCGAGGCGGGTTTGTTCTTTATATCACACATTTTCGGTTGAGTTTCTGCTTTATCTCCCGATCGATAGGATCTGAGAATCTAAACAAATTGCAATTTAGATATTACAATCGTTTACATTTAATAGAGCCTTTTCCTTATTTTAATCCTTTCACTTTTTACTCCTCATTCTTATATTAAAATATGTCTTCCATTGTTTATACATTTTAATTTATTTTTCCTTTCATCTAAAAAAAATTGTCCGCCATGAAAGTAATAACATAATTATAAAATTTAATTCACTAGTTATCGTGGTCCGCTTGACCAATTAATAATTTATAATCAGTTAGATGGGCCGTTGCTCTATGGTTAGAGTAGATAGGCTCAAGAGGTAGAGTAGCGGCCTATCTAGCCGAAGGTCGTAGGTTCGAATCCCGCTCGTGACACTGACTTTTTTTATTTCAACTTAAAACCTTAATTAATTGAAAGATATAAAATTTAAATGAATATAAACAACACTTAACATTCTTTAACATACCACATTCAAGAATATAAAGAAGAAGAAAACAGGATTGCTTAATAGACACCCTTGTCTCACACCGCTTTTAATTTCTTTTAAAAATCCGAAATATAATTTTAATATTGTATAGCTGAAACTGTAAAACCAAAAATGATTTTAGGATTTCCAATAAACTTATTCTCTTTCTTATAAAATTTATAAGCAACAATTTTTCAGGAATACTAGAAAATATTTCTAACGAGGACCAGAAACCGTTTAATTTTGTTACATGCGATTGAATTGAATAAGGCAACAGGCAAGCGGCCGAATTGCCATTTCCCACACGGTTACACGAACGAAGCCGGGTCTCCTTGCCGCTAATTGTTCAGGAAGGAAGGAAGTGAAAAACTGACGGCAAAGTGAAAAATCTTAAATGCGAAAATCAACATAATCGCCCTGGTTAATGTCAAAGGTTGTGGATTAGAGGAAAGGAAAAAAACGACATTGATGTCTTGGATTAAGAACGAAGCTGAAATCCGACCCCATTAGTTTTCATTTATTGTATCATAACAATTAAAACGCACGCGTTAAAAACGAACACTTTAGAGGAGGAAAAAATAAGAAAATACTTAAACGATACTTAACTGGATAAAAGAAAATTAAACAGCACGTAGTGTTTACCACGGAAATGTATCAATAATAATCAAATTTAATTAACTTTTGTTTAAATCAAGGTGATGGATAAACTCATTGCTCTTTTCATTGAATAATTTAAATTTTTTTAAACCATAAAGATTCATGCTTTTAATACAAGATAAGATCGGTTTCATTCGTAATTACATTTCTCCTTCGATTTCTCGCGAACTTGCTTAAATATTTAAATTATTTCCCCCGCATTCTTAGTTTTTTTCGTCTAGTTATATTGGGTAAGGGGATATTAGGAAATTTTGATTTGAGTTCTCGCTGATCTTGAAACCGAAACAGTTACATAAGTAATTAATAAGAATAACCACATGCATGAACCTTTTTTTACGAAACATTCATTATGTGTCAATATGTTAACGGCATTTTTTTAATATTATCACATTTCAATGGGGAGCTGCAACGGTAAAGTGTAGGCTGACACGACGCCCATCAATATAAGGTAAAAGCCCTTGCATTCGAACCTGACATACTCATATTTATTTTCCAAAAACAACGACACCCTGAGGGTTGATATGACCTCTGCTGTTGCGAACCTGCGAAAATCCCGATTCAATAATTGGTTGATTAGATATGACGAGACTACGATATGACGCGTAGCGTGAAAGTGGAAACGTTGATTTAAATTTAATTTTTTCCCAATTTTCATTACGAAAAACATTTCTTACTCTTACTGTGTGTCACCCTCAGCTGGGTCCCGAAATGTACGAGCAGAGGGCAACGAGAGAGCAATATCCTTGCAAAGGAAAGGGGGCTACTGTCAAGTTACTTGCTGAACTAGGGCTCACCGGTGTGCTGCAAGTACAATAGCTTCGACCGTATATAATTGGATACAATAACTCTTAAATAGAACAGTATATTACATGCCATGAACATTCTATTCTTATTACGTCCTATTTTTACTGACTTATCGAGTAAAATATTTCGTATTAAACACCATCATCCTCCCTCGCTTTCTCTATCTCCCTATTTCTCTTATTTATCTGACTTTTGCTTTCCCTTCTATCTCTCCCTCCATTCTAGCCTAGGTTTTTCTCTATCTTTCTTCATTTAAATCTCTTATATTTGATATCTGCACTCTTGTCTCTGTCTCTCGTATTTCCACTGTTAACCATTCATTCTCTCCATTTTCTTCTACCTCTTTCTCTTGCAGCCTAAATTTATTCATTTCGTTTGTACGTCTCTCTCTCTCTCTCTCTCTCTCTCTCTCTCTCTCTCTCACACACACACACACACACACACACACACACACACACACACACACACGCAAGCTCGCTCTCCCTCTCACCCTTTTTTTATATACCTATCTGGTTTTCTCTGAATTTTCTCTCGTTCTTTCTCACTCTCCACTCTATCCTTGACTTTTTCTATCCCGCTTTATTTCATTCTCTACCTCTCACTTTCTCTCTTTCTTTTTCTTACTCCCGTTGAGATTAGTTTTTTTTTTTTTTTTTTTTGTAAGCGATAGCCTTCAATTTTTCTCTCTCGCCTATTAATTTAATTAAAATTTTAAACGCTTAATTCTCTTGCTCTATTTCCCCTTTTTGCTTACACCCATTGACAATTAGCCAAACTAGTTTAATCACTTAAAAATATTATATATATTTAATAATTAGTAAATAATTTATTATTAAATGAATAAATTAACTATTTATGGGAAAAATTAAAATTTTAAAGCTGGATCACTCCGGTCGATGTTATACTGCGATTGACCTGCTAATTAATGTCGAGATTATTGAGATATCCTTAGGCAACCACAATAATCTTTCTACCCCTTGAAAAAATTTAGAATAATCCAAAATAATGTAAAATTTAATAAAATTGTAGAAAAAATACATATTGATAAGCTGTTACATGAATATACGTGCCTTATTTTGTCAAAAATAAGACCAATAGGAGTGTTATATACATGACGATGGCAAAACAACAGAAATTAAAAGCTAGCCCAGGACAAATGCAATAAATTATTAATAATAGTCCACCATCCAGCAAGGTCGTTGTATTTGTCGTTTCGCTTGCTTGGCCATCAGCTATGTGGCCGCTAATCTGCCGTACGTTATCTACTTTTGAAATGGCCGTAATCACTCACAACGTCTATTATTCAAGAGTCATTTCTCTGGAAAGGGAGGTCGAAATTTGTCGCCAAGCCTTCCTTCTTTCATTTTCTGAAACGAAATGAGAAAAATTCTGATAAAGGTACATATAAGTAAACGAAAAAATATTCAAAATGTGTCTTTCTTCAGGGGGACATCAATTCTCTAACAAAGGCCATGGTATAGTCAAATCATAGAAAATTGTTATACTTAAATTAATTATTTTGAGAAATACAGTGAGGTGAGAAGTATCTATTCTAAGTTAGCTGTTTGTGTTTTTCGAATTTTGTTTGTTTAATAACAAACTTGTTGTTGTTAATTTGTTTTTCGATATTACTCTCTTGTTTGTCTCATTGTCAATTTGTTTTATGTTTTTTCTCAGGCAAGAATGGCCGTGTATTTAAGAGCCCACAAAAAAAAATGTTTTCATACATAAATTAACTTTATTACAAAATACGGAGAAAATGGGCTACGAACGACGGGTACGGGCCGGCCCATAGTTGCTCAGTTAATAGTCAAAAGTCAGCCATTTTTCTGTGTAAAGTATGCTACATGCTCATGTTTGAAGTTCTTTGTTTTAGGAAAATATAATCTACTTAATGAATATGTATGCTATCATCCGTTTGATATCACTTTTTTTAAATATTAATCATCCCAAGGTGGAAACAATCGAAAATATCCTCAGCCTGTGTTGTGATAACTATCTCTTAGGGAAATAAGACAAGACGGAGAAAGAATCCGAGAGGAAAAATCGTTTTAACCTTGCCACGTTCAAAAATGATTCTGTTTACGGACTGGCGAAAGATCAAAAAATGAAAAAGCAACGGGAAATGGGCAAAAAGAGGAAATATTGACCTAAATATTTCAGTTGAACAAACTAATTATGTAACCTTAGTTTTCCATCTTACACCCTTCACCGTTACAAAGCTTTCTAAACATACATATTTGCAATTGAATTAATAATTATAGGAAACGGCTAACCCGTCTCCCAACAAAAAACTCACTTATCTTCAGAACACAATCACACAAAAAAACATTTCTATGTCAAGATCAGATATCTTCTTCCGTATTCGTATTAATCTGCAGAGATGTTAGACATGCAAATGAAGCCCCCAGAAAGAACAAGCCTACAATTGCTTTTGGTACATGTAAGCGGTTAGACCTCTTGTTAGATGAGGAAATAGATTTTAAATCTGTTTTCCTTTAATGACTCTCTTTTTGAAAAAGTTGAAAGTGTAATATTTACAATAAGTCCTACTTGGCAGTACTAGACCAGTATACACGACGTGTCCAAAACCTGACAAGTTTATTATACAGCCAATAAGGATAAATAATATCACCTTAGTTTTTTTCTGATTTCTGACCACAAAACCTTTCTTCTTATTCTTTCAGAATCTGTTGTTAAGCTGTTTTAATGAACATTTGAGTTTAGTAACCAGGAAGGAACGGCGGTCAACATATAGATCTAATTTTAACCCCTTGAGGCTAGTCATTGTTTAGGAGTAACTTGGAAAGAGGGCAGGGCCAATAATGTAACCATGTTGTACATCTATTATATCTTATTAACAATATACTTCCTAATCACAGTAAGTTGTTTTCAACGACCGGATTGCAAGATTATAGCTCATCAATAGGTTGAAGAACTCAACCTGATGATGAGCTATAAACCCTATATCCGGAACGAAAACGACTTACTGTATGTAAGATGTTTTTAAATTTAAAAAATGTCTTTAAAAAGATTGAACAACACACTCACTCGTCCATTCATTATTTCTATTAATTTCCATAGGACCTAAAAATAACGAATGAAAAATCTTATTTTCTTATGATACAAATAAAACGGCTTTTATGATACGGTTGTGGTTTCCAAAACTCTGGCTAACTAGTACAATCTATAAAAATTAATTAAAGTTTAAATAATATAAACTTTAATAATGCTGAGGGTGTGTGTTTTAAAAATCGTCTGTATAGTCTTTCAGTTATTGAATTTTGAATTGTAGTAATTTTTAAACAATTAATTCATAATGAGAATGGGGATATTAATATCTCATGTCTTTTGGGGAAAAAAATGTATGAAACATTATTAGTTGATTATTATTATTTATTAACATCAAATCTGGTGGCTTTAGGCTGTAGAGAGTAATAAAAAGCTAACAAAATCTGATTTTTTTCAATTTAAAAAACCGAGCTTGCTAGAAACCGTCCTTGGGCAAGCCGTGATGATCGTTTATAAACAGACCCCCCCGGCGGTTCCCAAAACCGTGACAATTTCCAAATTATTAGGTCATTTTGCACGTCGGCAGGCACAACATGGGCTGTTAGATGTTTTCGATTTTGAGCATGAACGATCAGACTCCACAATGACAAACAATCGTGAAATCTTCGGCCGTTGAATTTTTTTTCCTGTGTGTATCAGCACGCATTCTTTCAGGGTCAGATTGATCACAACCTCTGAAACTGGAAACGGGAAATTATTGAATGAGATGAAGTAGAAACACGTTTGGAATAGTCCTGAAATATTCAATGTCAAATCTTTGTTTTTGTTTATTAAGAAAGTGAAACAAATGTTTTCGATGAAATAATCAAAGCTGTTAAACGCTAGCGTACAATTTGTGCGTCGCGCGACTGTACAACCCTTTTTAACACAAAAACTACCACAAGGACTGGTTTTAACAATTTCATTTTATATTTTTTACACCATGTTAAATGTGTACCCCACTCAAGTAATAACTTTTACAAAAAGTAGAGTTTAGCAATTTATTTTGTTTGTTTCATTAAGGCATTTTCAATGCTTTTTATGACACATTCTCAAAGTTGCAAGATGATACATACAATAGCAAATATAAAACTTCATCAGGATTTAGATTATATGCTCCTACTTAATTAAAACCATTAAATTTTACTTACTATAACACTCTTGCTTAATTATTTATGAAAATTTAACTTTTTCCATGTCGTCTATGGAATCATGGGTATGTCTATCCTCATTAGACTAGTCTGTCAGACGCATTGCTTCATCATCTTTAATGTTGTATAATTGAGATTAAACAGAATAATCATAAACAACCAAAACTATTCAAACAGCTTCGATCTGCATTTAATAAGACAAAAGGTTTCTGGTCAAATGGGTAGAGGAAAAATGACAAGAAAAGTGGTAAAACAGAATTAATGGGTAAGCTAACCATTCAGTACTTCCCGTCGGTTCGAGTTCAAACCCAAGTGAAATGGATCCTCCACGAGAAGTATGGGGATGTGCTCAAAAAAAGGGCACTCAAGTAACTGGATATCCACTCTCAATGACCTAGTCCAAAAGCCTCATCTCGACCAGACTTTTTTTTTTAAAGTTGTGATAGTACTGTAATTATTATGTTATTCATGATTATTTATTTTATTAGGTTTAGTTAAATTGCAATCCACTCATTGAATTTTGATACAAAATTTTAATATACAAATGTAAATATTTTATAAGCTTTTCTAGATACACTGTAAAAGGGGACTCCAGCAAAGGAAGATCCTTTAAATTAGTGTAAATATGTTTAAAAATATATTATCTACTTTTCTTTGGCCTCTCTTCATATATGTGACCAAATTAAGGCGTAAGGTAATTAAATCTCAGCAAAAATTATAATTTTCAGTGCCAAGTAGCTGTTTGTTCCACTGGTATGAGGTCTCGCTTAGGAGTGGGGTTGAGGAGGGAGAAAAAATATCTGCATTTTGTTTAAAACATTTACAAACTATAGTTTAGCCAGTATACCTTCATTTACTCACAATATCATTTCTTACTGTTGTATACTTCAATGATGATTCCCATTACCACTTAATAGTTGCTCATTTAATTCCAAGTCTTATTGCAACAATGAATTTTCTCATTTGGTTACCTGGTTTTGATTTGAGGTAAGCCCCCCCTTGTCTGCCCTCTTCACATCTTTTAAGCAAACGCAAAAAAAAAAAAAAAAAAAGCAGCTACTTTGAAAATTTGTCCACATTTTATTTATGTTTCATCTCTAGAATTACTTCATATAAGGAGAGGGGACTATTAGAATCTCATCTTCTAGTTCATAGAAGCTTTGTTCATCAAAAAGCTTTTATAATTTTAGGTAGATCGTATCCAACTACCCTGGCCTGTCTATTCTAGCTGGTTTGGAGTTTGGACTGTAAAGTGTGTTTTGGAATTTCACCATCTTCATTGGTTGCTTGAATATATGTAAATGTACCATTTATTTTTATGCACTAAATTTCTGTTGCATTTCTGGCCACATCCCTGGGCCCTCTTCAGAGCTCGTTATTCAGCTAAATGAAACTCAAATTTTATGATATTCAGCGAAAGCTCAATGATTAAAATATTTCATTGGTTTTGTGATTTTCATGGTATATTATGTAGAACTCAATTCATTTTTGTTGTTTGATTTATAGATGTTGCAGCCTATGTCGTGGAAAGAAAGACAAAAATAATATTGATGTTAATGAAATGTTAATAACTTAAATTTAACAAAAATTCTAAATTAAAATAAATGATGGGAAAGATTATAAGGAACTTACCACCTTCCTTCAAATGAAGGCTGCACGAAGCGAACGGGCCCGATTCCCCTGACCTTGGCGAAGATTGTAAGATGATTTCAGGTGGAAGAGATCAATGTTTGCACAGAGGGTTTTCAGAGATTCACGTGATTTTGGATCTTTTTTTATTAATAAAGGCGAGAATCATACGAGATTAAAGAGAGGTATTAGGACACTTTCTTTTGTAGAAGTAGAGCAGGAGTGGGACAGAAAGGAGCATGAGACGTATTTCAAAAATAAGATGGCTGGCAACAATTTAAAAAAACATCTCCAAGGGAGCTAAAATTATTTCATGGGTTTTTTCTTTTTTTACAATGGTTCTCACCAGAAGAGGTCATATAACCCTCAGCATTCAATGTTTTTGAAAAAAAAAAGCCCATTTGTAGTATGTTGGGTTCGAATGCAGGGCTGCTGGATTCCAACACGCGACCTTTACCTTATATATCATTACTTGATAAAGGCTTTTTTGTTTTTTCTTACATTCAGTGGCCACCAACACCCCCAATTATTTCATGTTGAACTGGCACTGGGTTACTTACTTTTGGTACAAACAGAGAGTAAAGATAACCCAACAAGTGCTGGTTCAACACGAGTTCACTAACTCAGACCAACATGAAGCATCAACTTTAAAATCATTTTATTTAGACATTTTAGACTTTATCACTATTTCTTATCCTTTTGAAATCATTAAAATATACCATTAAAATAATAGAAAAATCAATTATGAACAATTCCCCTTTACTACGAGAGTAAAACAGATCCCCCAGGAAATGATCTTATGTACAAAGACTACGTTTGCAGTTCACAGGAGCCTTATGTATGAAATTCATATTGCTGATGATTGAATAAAATAGAATTGAATAAGCCCAAACAGTTTATGTGAAATAATTTTACCTACCATGGTTATTTATACAACCCAAACCCAACATTTTCTCAAACTCAAATTTGAAATCTCTTTTGTTATAATAAACTTAATGCTGTTTTTTTTTTAGAAATTTTTGTTTCGTTAAAGACCATTGGTATGTTCGAATGATTCAGATCTCCCCTACTGGAGCATCTTGGCAAAACAGAGGTTGTTATCTGGGTACCTGGACACATAGGTCTGAAGGGTAACGAAAAGGTGGATGAAACAGCTAAGGCCAAAATGTTCCAACCTCCAGACTTAACCAACACAACCTGGACGTTGGATGGTAAAATAAATGCATTAAAAACATGATTAAAATAAAGTGGTAGCATAGTTGGACCAAATTGGTTGAGTTGATCTCACATATGCACTTATTCCTAGAAGTGAGGGGTCCGTTATCCTCACCGAATTAAGAACAGGCCATGCAAGGTTGGCACAAGGACAGTCACTTTTTGATCAACCCCCCCCCCTGCATGTGTCTGACATGTTAAGAAAGGTTGCTTGATGTATCCCACCTAATTGTAAGGTACAGTTCATTCTCTCCATACAGAAAGCACATAGGAATACCACTCGATATGAAAATTGTGCTTGAGCACAGCAGTATTTTGGTCTCGTTTTTGGAGGAAACAGGGTTGTTTATTGTTTATATTATATCTATTTATAACTGCTAGTAGGTGTTCAGAATGAATATATTTATTGGCGTGAATGGGCAATGGGATAGGTCTGACGGCAAATTATTGAGTACCCCATCAACCAACCGCCAATTAGATTAGTTACATGACCCTTGTGAAGGTTGATGAAGGAATATTGAGTACTCCTAACTGAGTGCATCGGATGTAAATAGAAAAAAATGTATTTACGAGAAGATTAGTGTGAATGGACTTAAGGAGTGATTGCGTTGAGTGCTGAAATGACCAGCTGTTGATAGCACCTAGAGCCCAACCTCAGTGGCTAGACGTTTAAGACCGCACACTGCCAACACCTGAGTGGATGATTCTCGAGGCCTGGCTGTAATTTACTGTAAATTGCAAATGCCGGAATTTCCAGTAGAATGTGAGAAATAGTTCGTAATAGACTCAACTCTGAGCCAACTGTGTATTTATACATGCATATGTATATTTGAGCGTATATAAATCAGTAATAAAAAACAAACTTAAATAATATACTTATATTAATTCATAAAATACTACATACACTTTTTTTTCATTCATCAGTATCTATTAAATGAAAGAAAAAATTCAAACACCATTTTTTTAATAATATTTTTTATTAGCAAACTAGATACAATGTTTACTAAATAGCATAAGGGCATTTTTCACAAACAGAGAGGAATTAAACAGCCCCTAGACAGGAAACAAAAGGTCCAATCGATATAAAAATTTACAATATTCTCTAAGCATACTAATTAGCTTTATCAACATATCAAAAGGTAAAAACAACACAAGAGGTAGGTAAAATTGGCTAAAAAACAATTAAAAATTAAAAATGGCAAACATTCTTAAAAGAAATTGCATCTGTGTGAAATTGTAAAAGATGAAACAAAATACCAACAAAATAAATATAATGAGCAAATATCATGGCAAGATAATATAATTTTTTTGTTCATTTTTTTTTATAAATCCTAACTTGTAATAACATATACAAATTGTTTATAATCATAAAAAATGGACTAAATTTACACACTAAAACAAAATAGATACACACAATTTTCAGTCATATATTGGGTTATAAAATGTATAATCTGTAAAACCCCACACGAGGTTTTACCTTAATATGTAAAGATAGCCGAATTCATTTTAAGACGAGGTGTGTGACTGGCGTAACACGGAAGACCTAAATCTCAATTTTTGTACTATTTCATACAGTCAACTACAACATTCACTAATTAATAATAAAAAATGAAATTTAAGAATCAGTCTAAGCGAAGACTCGAATTTGGAAGTCAATGCTTGTGAGGTGTAAAGAGTTTTTAAGAGTACATCTAAAATTATGTTACTACTTGAGATCAATATAAATTACAGAATAGGTGAAGGACTCTGATGGAACAATATAAATACGAACCAATTCATATATAAAAAAAATTACATAAACATTATAATATCAAAATCAGGAACTTTCTGTCAGTCAAACCAAGTTTCTACAAAATATAAAAATTGAACAAGACACACACGGTCTATATTATAAATACGGTAGGTTTTTCAAACCGTAACGTAACCATATATGTATATATTAGCAGTATGTGTACATTTTTCATAATCTTTCAACTGCTTATACATATCAGAATTCATAATTGCAAAATTATAAAACAAGTTGTAACAAAATCTTATTCAAATTTACAACTTCATTACATAATTGTGATGTCATGGGGCGATGGTGACTTTGATTTAAAATCTACCCTATAAAATATACTACAACACACGACTAAAAGATAAACACACAAAACAAATTGTAAAGCAAATCACAACTGTTAATAAATAACATACATTTATTATTTACTCAATAACCATAAATATCATAAATTGTTCCTAAAAACTCTTAAAACCACGCAAACAGTTGAATTTTTGAACTTTGGTAGTTAGTTGAGTTGCCTCTTAACTCAACTGTTTTTAGAGGAGAGAAATTTAAACAAAAATATATCTTCTAACTTTGCAAGTCGACAAAAAAATGATACTTTTTTTTACAATATTTACATAAGCCATTGGTTTGAAAACCACAAGCATCACACAAAAATGAGGGGTGTTTCCATCCATTGAATGGAATAATTTTAGAAAGAAAAAAAAAACAAAAAAAAAGAGGCACTTCAATATATATTTAAAGAATCTATTCATACACTACTAATTGCCGAGATTTTAATATTTTTTTGTGGTTGGATTATTTATAAAGGGTTTGGCATACATTTCAGTAGATTTAACATTTTCATTTATTTTAAAACCTATTTTTAAATGGAATGCATATCGTAATGTACACACTTTGCATCCCAAGTTTTGTTGTTTGTGTTATGTCTTGTGAAGAATATTTTTTCTTATTATTCACCACTTAGTGTCATTATTAACACTTTATAGTAAATTGTAAAAATTTAAGAATGTAAAAGTAGTAATGAAATAAAATTGAATACGTTAAGTACATAAAGTTTCTTAAAAATCTGTGTTTTATCTGCTTTAATATACAATTGGTTTGTCTGATCTCTTCTGATTACAATGAACTGAAAGTATTATATCACAACTAATATTTAGAATAATAAATTAAATTGAAATGATTGAAATTGGTTTATTTCAAGTTTTAGTAAAGTTTTTTATGTAGTAGAATGTTTTTTGAAAAATAATGGACAGATTTAATAAATATACAGTGAAAACTTCTAACTGGACTCATGCTGTTGATAGCTTCAACGGATTAGAATGTTTAAAGAGATATAAAAGCATGAGAATTCTAAGTTAAAGAACCAAAAAATGATAATGTATTTAGCCAGGGCAAGTTTTCAGTTTTAGTCCTTTTTTCCATTGACTAGAATCATTGAAAAATGATTGTCTATAGTTTTTAGTCAATTGTATTTTTGTAAGGAATCTGTTAATGATCAAAGGCACATTCTGTACCTGAATAACATTAAACTTCATAAGTTTTACTCTTTTTTTTTTTTTTATTGTCACACACCCCGTCTTCAACGTCATCGGATTTCATCCCTTGTGCTACCTACGTACAGAGACCGGTCGAGTCGACAACTTCCTGAGGTTTGTTGAAATGAGCCCTGAGGTGGAACATAAACTCCGTCCTGTCGGCAAAATCTTGGCGGCACATGAGGCAATAGTGGCGATCTGGGGCTGGGTAGGCGGGCGGTTGGTAGGGTGGCGGTGCTGCCTGGGCTTCCAAATGTGCGCGCGCGTGCACAGACCACTCCTCGCGTCCTGAGAGCACTCTACCGCACAACTCGCACGACCAAGTGCCCCCGACACCCTACAATTTGTATATTTCAGTTGAAAATCGTTTTAGCAAATTGAATTTCAACTTTTCTAGTAAAAATTATTAAATGAGTTAAAACTTACAAAATCAACCAAAAGCTGCTATAAAAATAAATAAATAAAAATATATAAATTCCATGGCTAAATTTTTAAATTAAAATAAAGTATTGATAAAATTGAAGGACGAGGAGTAAAGTATAGAAGGACGAGTACAAAAGAATGACTAAATCATACGTACTTAACGTTTTTTTGAAAATATTGGCACCCCGATGGGCCATTATAACTTTGAATTGAAAAAAAAGCTCATATTTTAAATTATAAGAATATAAATTAAAATATACTTCTTTTAAAGTAAACTAAATTAAAATGAGATCAGAAATTCAACAAAGCACTATAAAATCATTTAGTGATAGAATAAACTGTTTGCAATTTTAATCTATCACTAAATGATTTTCTGGTGTTTTAGTGAACTTTTCTTTCAAACTCTGAAATTTAAATAATTTTTATTAAAACTAATGAATTTCTGATCTCATTTAATTTAGTTTACATTAAAATAAGTGTGCTGTAATAAATGTGATAATAAACTACATACATATAGTTTGAAATGCAAAACAAAATTCAAGTTTTTTAGTATTTAATAGTAATTTAAGTATATAAAAAGTAACAAAATTGTTATATAAATGGCTCTTGTTTGATATGCCTCCCCCTCCCGGATCCCCTTTTGAGGGCTGGCCTAAAAGGCAAAAAAAAAGATTTTTTTTACAAGGGTTCGCAACAGCAGAGGTCATATAAACCCTCAGGGTGCCGGTATTTTTGAAAAAAAGCTCATTTGTAAGTATGTCAGGTTCAAATGCAGAGCCGCTGGATTCGAACCCGGGACCTTTACCTTACAGTGATGAGCGCCGTGTCAAGGACGAAACCTTGCGGCCACCGACACCCCCAAGATTATTGTTATTTTGTTAATACATTTCAAATTATGTTTCAACTTGAACTCCACAACGTGAAGTCTCGACCAAAAAAAGGTTGTCGGGTTCAGACTTTTGTTGACCGATACTGCTGATCTGAAGGTTCGCATGACAGATTTTGTTCGACCATTCAAAAACTGAATCATCATAACATGCTTTTAACTGTAATGCATTTGTCTCAGAACAGTACATTATAAATCCTGAGCTCTATTCAGAACAACTACAACAAACGTATGAGATACTACTAGTAATACCGGAAAAAGTAAAAAAAGGAGTAAAAATTGTTTCAACCAAAATGACAAAAATTGAATGGGAATCAGACAGATGCCTCTACATTAATTATAGCCTTGAACATATTTCCTCGATGAAAATAATTTGTTGGAAATCAAACAAATAATTTTAATATTGAAAGTAGTCATTTAGATTGAATATCGTTAATTTTTCATTGTTTTTGTTTGTTTAATTTAATTTCAAATAAGTATAATTCCAATTTTAATAATACTTTATATCAAGATTAAAAGTCCAAATACTCACAGGAAGACCATTGGGTGATGATGAACCTTCATCCTTTTCCTTCTTATCCTGCTGTTGAACCGAAGGTGGCGTGGGTGTCACCAAAGTTGGTGTTTTATTAACTTCCAGAGGGTGGTTTCTTTTAGCAAGTGGTGCCAAATTGGACGGTGTTATGTGTTTCAACTTGTTGACATGAATTACAAGTTTGTCACGCCTTGCAAACGCTTTTTTACACACTTCACACACATAAGGTTTTTCACCCGTATGAATCCTCATATGAATCACCTGCAAAAATAATGATATTAGCATCGTGTGTTATATTGTATTCGTAATTAAATATGAAGATAATAAATACCAATTTGTCTTTCCTAGCAAGCCCTTTTCCACATTCTGTACATGTGAAACTTTTGTTGTTGTTCTCCACCCTATGCTTCTGTTTTACAACAGATTGGACAGATGGTTGGGTCGTTTGAGTGCCGACAGCTTGTGCGGTCTTTTCTGCTGTTTCATTGTTATCAGTCGTGAATTGTTGGTTGCTTGGAAAAGCGACTTGGCTCGTATACTCGGGTGCCCTGTATTTAAAAAACAAAAAAAGATAAGATTTATGATTTCCACATTTTTGTAATTAAGCAAGTAAAGGTATCAGACCATGTTCCTATTGATCTGAGCACTCTAACTCCATCATCAAAGCCAAGCCCCTCATCAGCTACCATAGTAAAAGTATGCTGTTGTTCAGTGGTAGTCTGTTGATTTGTTGTCTGAGGCTGTGGAACTTGGGGTACTTTGAGAGTTGGAACATATTCCATTTTCTTCTGTTGGTTCTGTTGAAGTTGTTGCTGCTGTTGTTGCAGTGTGGCTGCATGTTGAGCCATCTGCTGTTGCATAACAGCATGTGCCTCTAAGTAGGCAACTTTCTGGGCCTCAGTCATCTTATCCATCTGTAAACCATTGTTATTATATTAAGCCAAGAAAAAACGTTTTAATATAGATTCTTTAACACATTAACTCCTTGCATCGATACCCTATGCTGAATTGATTTCAATTCTTTAAAATCACAAGGAAGAAATTTGTCTTGACAACTGCAGTCAATGTATTAAAATTGGAAAAATCAATATTTCACTATTATTTTGTTTATGACATATAGAATTGAAGAAAACTGTACTTTCTGATGAATATTATATAGTTTGATCACTTCTGATCATTTTAAAGATCCTGTCTTAGCTGTTTTGTTCTGTTAGATGTGTTTCCCTGTATGTATATTTTTAATTGTTATCAATATTTTCCAAGAATAATTAGTAGCAATAGAATGGCAATTTATTATAGTGCAATATAT
>CM077103.1:32260434-32373184 GCA_039619505.1 Cimex hemipterus | reverse complement strand
GTTATCAATATTTTCCAAGAATAATTAGTAGCAATAGAATGGCAATTTATTATAGTGCAATATATAATATTTTATATATATATATATATATAAAAGGGCAATAAAAATATTTGTTAAAATAACTTTCCTTTTATTTTTTATGAAACAAGAAAGTTATACTACAATCAACATTTATAAGTAAATGATATCAATAGAATATTTACTTTAAAATATATTCCTCTGCCTCTCCTATAAAATATCTAAGGAAAAAATACATTAATGGAATAAACAAACATTTTTGATAATCATCACCCCCACCATCAACTAATTCAAATTGCAATAATAAAAGATTGTTTTTTCTTTAAATAAGTAATACTATAAAATATAGAATATACTATAAGTATATTATGTTCTGTGTGAAGGTATGATGGTGTTTTGCTCAATAATTACTCCTTCATTTTTCTTTTAGGGTAATGTTAATATCCCCCACATAAAAGAAGACTGGTTACAAGAATCATAATTTAAACCAGATCCGGAAATGTATTGATGCCAATACAGTGATGAATGTCTTGTTCTCTTTTTATTATGCACAATGTTATACATGTACTATTGTTGTACCAATGTCGTACATTGTATTTTTTCTTATTGAAAAAAACCTATATTGTTTACATAAGGTCATATGTAACATTGATGACAAGCTCTCATGATAGAGAAAATGTGCAATTGGTAATCAAACAGAAGAAAATGCTTGAAAGCACGAAATTCGAGGTTTTCCTTATGCGCGGTGATGCTTGGTACATACACATCCCCCGTGAATAACTACAGTGAACTGTAAAAGTTTGTTATACAATTCATGTCGTATAAAGTGATCTTTTTAAACATTGTTCCAGTTTGAATCAAAGAAGAAGAAAATACAATGAATTTTTTTTTTAATATTAAGCTTCTCGTAAGACCATGTATGAAGATTGAAAATTACACAATCAATTCTTAAACATTTATTCATTAGATCCAAATTTTAAAAAATAAAAACATTAATGTGTGAAATAGACAGATATTCATTTGTTTATATTTTTGGGGATTGTTTATTTTTTTAATAACAATTTTATAAATGCAATTTTTTTTAAGCATGTTACAACAAAATTGTAAGATAAAACTTTTTTACTTTGTATTTAACTGCCATAAAAGTAGAATATTAATGAATATGCAATAAAAAATGTAGAAATTTATAAAATGTAAGTTTGAATTTATGTGAATTTTTTCTTAATGAGCAGCTTCCAATACGAAAAAGATATTAAACGAACTTAGCGCTTTACTAAGTAAGTTTTCTTGGAAGCTAAAGTTGGACAAACCCATGTCTCATCAATCTGGATTAATTAATTGCTCATGGAAGAATTTTATAAGAAGTATTTTGGACTTTATATATATATATATATAGTTCTTTAAAGAAAGTGAGAGAAATAAAGACATTATCACAAAGTAATTTTCAATTTCTGTATTTATTATTCATAATGAACATCTTGCTTATTGTCTATAACAATAACAAAGCTGGTAATTTAATTTTTTATATGAAAAACTTTCTGACTACATTAGATTCTTGTTATCTACACTTTCACTCATCCACAGTTGCCCTCCTAGTTGAGTTTTTCTTTCGATGTCATGCATAGGTTCATACCTCTGATGGAAACATGAACATTTCCTGTGTGGAAAACTTGATAAATATTCAAAAAAAAAAGGAAGTTGTTTACGTAAGTTCATGTTCATGAGGCTCATGTGATACGGAAAGTGTAGGATTGGTTTTCAAATAGAAGAAAACACTTCGACGCCTGAAATTCAAGGTATTTCCTTTTATACACGGTAACGTTTGATACACATCCCCCACAGATAATTACAGCTTACTTTTTAAATATTGTTCGTTTGACAAAATTAAAAATCAAACAAGAAGAAAATACAATTATCAAAATTATAAACTAGAGAAGCTTGCTTTTTTTTTTTTTTTTTAATATTAGCTTCTCATAAGGCAAAGTATGCAGCTTGAAAGTTCAAATCAATCAAAGAATCAATTCTTTAACATTTATTCACCAGATCTAAATTTTAAAAAAAGTATTAATGTGGGAAATAAATAGATTTTCATTTGTTTATATTTATGGAGATCGTTTATTTTTTTTTAATATAAAAGCAATTTTTTTAAGCTAATACAACAAAACTGCAAGAATAAAACGTTTTTTAATTAAACTGCCATAAAAGTAGAATATTAATGAATATGCAATAAAAAATGTAGAAATTAATAAAATATTGAAACTGTGAATTTATATGAATTTTTTTCTTAATGAGCGGCTTCCAACATGAAAAAGATATTAAACGAACTTAGTGCTTTACTAAGTAAGTTCACTCGGAAGCTAAAGTTGGACAAACCCATGTCTCATCAATCTTGATTAATTAACTGGTCTTGGAAGAATTTTATAAGAAGTATTTTGGACTTTCTATAATGAAAAATATATATATATATATACTCGTTTTAATAAAGTGAGTGTTTGGGTCTGGTTGGCCTTTGGTATAGGGCAAAGAAAAGGGGAAAAAAGAAATGAAAAAAGAAGAAGAGGCCCACCGGACGTTTCTGGGCTTAAAAGGGAGAAAAACAGGCTGAACTCACCTTCCCCCTTTTTTTGTTTACGTGGGCGTTTATGGAGTGATTTCAACGCTAGCGGGCCCGAGTCGCCATCGGAGCCGGGACGAGCGAAGCGGCGGCCAGACGAGAGTCGAAAAGGCGGCGAAGCGGCGGAGGCGGAGGTGAAGACGGTCGGAGGCGGCCCAAACTCGCTACCGGCGGACGGCGAAGCTGATCAATACACAAAGAGCAACCGGCTGCCTCGTCCAACCCCCTTCCAACTTCACGGACAGGCCGTTTACAGTTGCTCCACCGCGTGGGAGGGGGCTCCGCGGTCAAACTCAACTTAATTCAAGGCTTCAAGCTCAACACTGGGACTTGCCTGCTTAATTTTGACGATTCACAACAAATGAATCCTCTACAGAAGAGCAAATATTAAATTGGACGACTTTAGACATACAACTTCAGAGTTCGGGCTCGTTATTTCCATAGGATTGGCTACCAAGGGAAATACCGTTAGTTTAGTAAAAGTAGCCATTCTAATTTAAGTACCTAAGGGCTATAAATATCTCATTTAGACTCTCACAAAATGAAATAGTTACAAAAGACAAATATCGCTTCAAAAGGAGACTAAATAGGCCAACAGTAAAGTGTGTTTTCTTGGCGCCTCACGAACCCAACAAATTTTAAACAAGTTACTAAAAAACACATTAAAGTTTATTTTAAATAAATGGATTAAAAATTACCAAAAATGCAAAATGCATCATCAAACACTGTCCTAAAACAGAAAAACCTAGTTAGCAAGACTCCCTCAGCTATGCTGCTGTCAACACTCTCATTGAAGTCCTTTTTAAAAAGATAGTTCTTGCTTACAGTAAGTTCACACCATCATTCATCATTTTGCTAGTCAAAGCAGTAATGGCTTACCTACTGTGAGTAGGAACTATCTTTTTAAAAAGGATTGAACACCGCACTCACTCCAACATTCATCATTACTCTTATTGAAGCGTTCTTGTTAGAGAGATGTTGGAGAATTTCAGCGAAATGGTGGTTGTTGTCTTGGACACATAGGTCTGGAAGGGGTCTAAAAAGGCAGATGAAACACTAAAGCCGAGTCACAGCCTAACCAACTGACACTAAAAATGCATTAAATACATTATTAAAAGAAAGTGGCAGCATCGGTGGGCCAAATCAACATAGAAGCCCCCACGTATCACGAGCACAGTTGATAGGCGGCCCTTGGAGAAACTGACTCATAGAAGAAGGATCATCTCACCCAATTAAAGATAGGCTATATGAGGTTGACACATGGACATTACTTTTGAGTCAAAACTCACTTTGCACAAAGGTTGCATGATGAGTCTCAGCTAATAGAAGGATGTCATTCCTTGGCCTCTTACAGAAAGTATTTGGCTCTACTGTTTTTGGAGAAACACAGTTGTTTTGTTATACATAGTACTAGTGTGTGTTCAGAGAGAAGTATTTATTAGCGTGAATGTGAAATGGGAGAGGGCTGCTGGTGCAATATTGAGTGAACTAATCAACCTTTAATTAAATTAGTTTCATAATAAGTGCGGCGGGTAACAGAGAAATATCAAGTATGTACCCCACCACCCTAACTGAATGGTGCATAAATAAGAAAATATATTTAAGAGTGAGTGAGTGTGAAAGGATTTAAGGACTAATACCACTGAGTGCTGAAATGATCTAGCTGCTTACAGCACCCAGAGGCCAGAGCCCAACTTCAGTTTCTAGATGGATAAGCTCTGACTCCAGACTACTAACACCCAAAGGGTGATTCTGAAGGCCCACTAGTAACTTACTGTAAATTACAACTACTGGAATTGCCGGTAGACTGTAAGAAGTGATATTTCATGATTCTGGGCCTATTGTATGTTTGTACATGCGTGTACATAGCAGATTTGAGTGTACATCAAAAATCAAGCCTTGCAACGATTAAAATCCCCATTACAAATCAAACCTAAAAAATTACTTATACTTATACTACATACTAGTACCAAATTACGCTTGAGAACGACAGTGAGTATTTAGGTCTTCTGCTCATATTTTTGTTATGTTTTATTATTTTGTGTCCATTAGTGTGAGTTGAGAATGAATGTATTTAATAGCATGAATGTGTTGTGTGAGAGCCGATTGCAGAATATTGACTATCCTGAATGAATTGAATATAAAAAATATTTCCATTGGGGGCTAAAATGACCTAGCAGTTGAGCCCAACCTTCGTGGCTGAATGAATAAAACTGAGTCTGATGACTGACCCTAGCCTCCCAGCACCATGGCGGGTGATTCTAGAGGCCTGGTGGTAATTTATCGTATTATTTACTATAGTCCTAGAACAACGAACATTAATGAAATAATAACGCTTGTAAAATTTTTTGGTACAAACAGTAATCCAACCGTAATACCTAGCAAAGACACCCAAAAGACATTTTAAATTGGAAATTTATGGTTTTCTATATTAGCCAGAAAACGATGTAAGTTTGGGTGGTATAAATTTTTTGGTGGAAGGGGAACATGAAAAAGAGGCCAGGAGTGATGGTAGGAATCGAACCAACAACTATCGACAAACCGAGAGTCTAACACACTAACCACTCAGCTACCAAGGTCCCCCATACTGGACTTCATCATGATATTTATTAAAAAGTATAATTATCGTTTTTAATTTTTTATATTAATCCAGGGGGTAATATACACTCAGCTGAAGTTGCAGCAAAACAGTTTAAAAAATGTAATTAAGGAAAACAAAACATTCAAAAAAAATTTTAAACATAAATGATATAAGACTAATGCAAGGGACACTCGACAGGCAAGAAGCAAAAAATCATAAAGACAAAAGATGGTAAGGAAGGGCAGAGGTAGACACATAAAACATTCCCAATTAGATGTAGATACTGTGGCTGAATATTTTTCAGAAAAATGATTGTCATCATTTCACATAACTTTGCAAGTAATGCCAGACAGAAGGAGAAAAAAAAAGCGGTTCGTTGATGATGAGATGATAAAAGAAGGGTGTGGGAGGTGCCGAGATGACATTGTGCACAACCTCAGCTCAATAGATGGCAGTTAGAGCTTTTAAAGTGCAAAAAACCAGAAGAACAATATCGCTTGTCACACAACCTGAGGAATGTATAAACCTAAAAATATAACTAGTCACTAGTCTCAAAAAGGTGTGCACCATGTAAAAACCTTAACCACTTTACAGCCACTGAAACATTTTACAATGTTGATAAGCCTATCACCTTGCACTTTTCATCAGTGTTCCACATTTTACCAGAGGTTAGTTTTTTTTTAAAAAAATCATAATACTCCTCTTTATAATATTCTTGGTAGGCCTTTTGTATATTAAGAATTAAATGATCTTCACAGTTGTATGAAGTAGATTCACATAAAAAACTGACCACCCTCCACCATATTGGAGAATGCAGTCCCACCAGAGAAATGACCCAGCTTCTGTAAAATGATGATATTACCAGTACTAATGTTGTAAAAATGTAATAACTTTACATAGAAAAATATATCCTACTGCAGTTATAAGCAACACAACATAAAAACTATGTTTTCTCTGAAATATAGTTTGGGAAATCAATGTGGCTTTTGAATAGGAGGGAAAATAAATGATAATGCATAATAAACTAATGACACAATCTATTTTACATTTTTTCCTTAAACATGAAGCAGAAACTAAAAGGTGAAATGGATAATGAAATGTTGGATTAAAAAAATCTATTTTCTATTAATTATAACCATTACAATAAAACACATTTATGAAATTATATTATATTGAAACAGGAGATGTTTCCAGCATATATTTACAAAGAATAATTTAGTTTGGAGTTCCAGATTCTGAAGTTCCTAAACGTCGCGGATCTTGAGAAGGATAATGAATCGCCAATGGTGGCACTGTACCAGGAGGTGGAGGAGGGATAGGCTCCACAGAAGTCCCAGGTGGGCAAAGAGTGGCTGCAACAGTGGCAGCGGGAGTGTAAACCCTAAGTCCGGCAGCAGGAGGGAAGAAGAAATGGGCAGGAGGAGGAGGCGGCGGTGGTGGGGCAAACATCGGCGGAGTCATCATCGTAGGCTGCTGAGCGACCAATCCAGCCTCTGCCGTACCGGGTAGCAAGTTGAAAAAATTGTCTCTCAGTTCAACAGGTGGTGCCGGCAAAGCACCTGGCAAGCCAGGGACCGGTTCGTAAACGTCTTCGATTCCACCTGGGCCGCCCTGTCTACCCTGCGATTTGCCCCATTTTATATTAAGCCGTCTGCCACCCAAAATAAGCTTGTTGAACGTCTTCTCGGCAGCGCTCTCAGCTGGGTTACGATTCACGTATTGGATAAATGCACACATTTGCCTCGGAACCATCGTGATCGATCGTATCTCTCCAAACTGGTAAAAATAATCTCTGAAAAGAAAAATAAACAGTTTATAAAATTGCGCTACGATCTAATCTAAAAGAATTTCGCACTACAGTGAAATTCTGTGTTTAGAAACTGATCTTTTTCTTAAACATTTTGATTTTTGAACTAAATTAATTATTAAGTAAATATATTATATTTGGAGTGAATTATTTGTTATAACATGAATTGATAATTCAATAAAATTATTAAATTCTTATAATTACACACCTAAGTTCTTTTTCTCCAATCTTATCGCTCAAGTTTCCAACATACAAGGTAGTTATAGTTTTGTCCTCTGGTGGCTCAAGTTTAGGCATTGTCGAAGCTCTTCTCATCAATTTATTAGCAACTGGATCATTAACTCCATAATATCTAAATAGTAGATTTGATTAAAAATCAAATCAGTTAATTTTGCTCCTGTTTTATTATCCAAAACAAACCTGTCTTTGATATTTTGATCAGCAAGAGGATCATCAGGATCAGTGGGTGTTTCGTGCCTGTACGGGCATTCTTCACCTCGTCTACATTCGCCCTTGACCCAGAATGAGCAAATATGAGGCCTATTTCGCTTGTAATACGGAGTCGTTCTAGCCAATTTAAGTAGCATGTCATTCGCCGCTTGGCTCTTTCCACCGGCTACACACCCCGGTTGAGTTTTGTCTAATTTATTCATCTACAAAGGGAAAGGGTTATAACAAAATAATTTTCATCAAATTATACCAAACAATTTACCTCATTGTCAATATTCTGAATGTAGTATTCTTTGTTAACATCAGATCTAGGAATGTCATCTTTGATTTTCAAAGCGGCATCTCTAACTTGGATAGGCAGCCCGTATTCCAAGTCGAGAAGACAAGTCTGGCAAACGTTTTTCATCCGTGAACAAGTCTGGCAAACCTCCGTCTTCTTGTACCTCATCCGGGCGCCGGGACACCAACGGAATACGGTGAAAGGTCGAGAACATATTTTGCACTCTTTACCGTACTTCTCTTTTGACTGGAATAAACAAAAATATTAGTATCCCTTCAAATCGTAATATCAATACAGTTTTAAAAAGAGTTATATTAATTTTTTTAAACCTA
Source organism: Cimex hemipterus (assembly GCA_039619505.1). Classification (NCBI taxonomy): domain Eukaryota; kingdom Metazoa; phylum Arthropoda; class Insecta; order Hemiptera; family Cimicidae; genus Cimex; species Cimex hemipterus. Next base: position 32,365,102 of record CM077103.1, on the reverse strand, counting down.
CCATTCGTATATACGGGTTGTCTCCCAGGCATGTCTGACATAAAATCGGGAATTCCTGTGCTCAAAAAGACAGTATTAATTCAAAAATGAAATAAAATACGCTTGAATTTCAATTTTTTTTAATACTATTTTAGTTAAATTCGATAGTAACCTAAAGTAACGCGTCAAAAGTAAGCATCATTTACTTACAGAATCTTCCCAATTCTGTCTGTTGTAGGTGTTGGTCGACTTCGAAGTTGCCATCTGTTTAAGTTTTACAAATTAAAACGAACCTTTCGACACAAATTAGCGTTCTAATAAAAAGACACCTTTCATTTAACGGGTAGAACAAGAGTAAATGTCACCGACTATGATCGCAAAACATGAGCAAGGAGGAAAAATGGACTCAAACTCAAAGATACAATACTAATAGACTAGACACTAGAGCACAGCACTGGTCTCTAGTCATTCCCTGTCATCATTAGCTGACGAAAAAAGTACTTGACAAATACCGTACAAACTGCCAACAACTTACGATAAAAATTTTACGTTTATATTAACAAATTTACTTTATTTTTTACATATTCCCTTTTTCTATTAAACTAACTTGTTCGTATGAAATTTATATCAAACACATTTTGAAAACTACCATTACTATACCATTTCGTTATTTAATAAAGTTAATTTTTACAATATATGTACATAGTTGTTTATTTAAGTTACAATTTCTATATTATATAAAGCTTTGTAGGTTGTAGATATAAATTATTTTTTCATTTTCTACTCAATGCACAATGAACTAGAATGAACTGTAGTGTCCTTGTTGTTCAATTGTTCAGTCCCTCTCATCATTGGCTGACGAAAAGAAGTACTTGCCAACTACCATACAAACTGTAAACAATTCAAAATAAAAAATTTGCATTTAAAATAACAATTTACTTTATTTTTTATTATTATTTTTTTTACATATTTCCTTTTTCTTGTAAGTTAACTTATTTATATGAAATTTGGATTAAACATTTTTCAAAAACTACCTTAACAATTCTGTCCTTTTGTTATTTAATCAAGTTAATTTTTGATATGTTGTTTATAATCTTACATTTCAACTATGTTACATAAAGTTTTGTAGGTTTTAGATTTTTTTTTTCATTTTTGGTTCACTGAACTAGAGCTGCGTACTGTAGCCATTTTCTACATCAGGTTGGCATATTAGCTTTTATGATTATAATTTAATACATTTTTTTAAACAACAGATCTCTTTTCCAATATTTTGTATCTGTGCAGTAAACTAGTACATATCGAATTGCTGGTTTTACTATTATCTAAAAATAATTAGTTTATTTCCATTTTTTCAGAATATGTAGTCCAAAAAAAATTTTTTTTCAAAAACCTCCTCTAAAACTTAACTCTTACATTTCAGAATTGCAGGGGGCAGGACTTTGGAATTTGTTTCCGTTGGCTGTTTTTAGTTCCATGGTATCTGAGTTTTTAAAAGTGACATGAATCGTTTCCTTATTTTCAATTTTCCCTCTGTTTCTTCTTGTCTTCTTTCCGTTCTGCTTTTCTTTCTTAATAATTATTATACAGTGATTTTTGTTAATTGTAATTCCACTCATCCGTGGTTGTCTTCAGTTGAGATCTAAGGGGGAGTGGGAATGATATAGCTCAAATTTACCACAGAAGAAGACGGATAAGAGGATTTAATTTAAAAAAGGGAAGTTGAAAAGGTTGAAGGACAAAATCATAGAATATGATCCAATAGTGGAATAAAACATCAAAGTAGTACGACTGCTAACTCAAGCAATTGACCTACTCCAAGAAAATTTTCAGTTGTTGAAAAACCAGGAAAAGCATATTCAAATGAACTTTTTTTTCCATTTTGGAGGTGTGAAATGTACTGGGAAAGTTTGTGACACGAGTAGCCTGACTCCCTGTATACAAATATGTAGAGATTAGTGACCATTAATAGATAATTATTCAGATATCGTGAGATGCTGTCTGGTGTTAGTTTACATTTAGAAACATCGCATAAATTAACATTTCCACATTCTATATGTATTTTCTAAATGTAAACTATGTTTATAAATCCCAGGCCCTGAAGATGATCTCCATAAAAGATTGAAACGCGGCTCGATAAAGAAAATGTCTTTCTGATACCTGCTTCACACCAGACCGCATCTCACGAAATCTGAATAATAATTTCCTGTATACATTTTATACGTTTATAATGTTTTATTTTATTATAATATTATAATTTACCTATACGTTATGTATTTTAGTAAATTTGAGTTAATTATACATTAAAGTAAATAAATGACGCTCTTTCCCTAAAAGTGACGTTTCCTTGGCACATGAGAGGTGCCGTTATAAAAGTTGAGATTTTGTTTACAACCGGCTAGTGTTTGAGATGGGCCACGTGCGGAACCGCATTGTTTCGTTTTAACAATTCTTATAATTTAAACAATATTTACTTAAGTTGTTGAGTTAAATTTAAGTGCATACTGCAATTGTTTGGAGGAAGATTAAGTAAATTTGTTTATAAAAAATTTTAATCTTTTTTCGACAATAATTATGTTCAGAGGAAGAGGAGGTGGTATGTTTTTAAATTTTTATTTTCAAATCAAATTCATTACTTATAAATTTAAATTGTAAATAAATAAAACTTTAAGATAGTTTTTATTACACTAAATCTTTATTAATGAGAATAGCAATACCAAAATGTGCTGTTTTTTTCATTAACAAATATATATATGTATGATTTTTTATTGTAAGATGAATTTATTTTTTTAATGTAGTTAACGTTATTGGACATAAGTGTACAGTTTGATAAAATAACTTGAAAAATATATACTTCAATATATAGTGTTAACGCTAATTTACACAACAATTTAAGGACGATCTCCAAAATGTTTGCAGTTTAAAAAGTTATTTATATTGTTGACAGGCAGAGGAGGCGGAGGAAGAGGTGGCCGTCCGAGCGGTGGAGGCAGGGGAGGAGGACGATTTCAAGACATGGGCCCTCCTGACTCGGTAAGCCTTTGTGTTCTTACATAACCCTGTTTTGGTTCGTACATTTATCTCACTAGTCGTTCATTTCAGGTGATCCCACTCGGCAATTTTATACACCCGTGCCAAGATGACATCGTTGTCAAGGTGGGACTGAAGGAAGACGTTCCTTATTTCAATGCTCCTATATACACCGAGGACAAGAACCAGATCGGGAAAATTGATGAAATTTTTGGACCGGTTCATGATTATTTCGTATCGATCAAATTGGAAAACATGCAGGCTAAGAGTTTCGGAAGAAATGATACGGTAAAAACATTTTTTTAAATATATTATTTGAATTTTACTGCTAGCCTGAACTAATTGAGACTAGATCTGTTCAGTTTAGCCAAATAACCCTGGCATTTCCTGGTCAGTTCTCAGATTGTGATTGTGACAAACCGATTGAGAGATGAGCATGAAAAAAAATTCTTTTCATCAGAGAAATGGTAGAAATGATAAAGTTCATGAGAAAGATGCTGAGTGTACAAGTACCATGTCCATATATACAAACATTAGTCAGGATTCAATTAATTTTTTACTTACATCATATTTTTCTGTGATTTTTTTCTTTTTTTAACTAGAGTATTTCACCTACGAGGTTATTTGAACCCTCGAGGTGCTGGTGTTTTTGAAAACAAAGTCCATTTGTAAGTATGTGAGGTTTGAAGCAGAGTCGCTGGATTCAAATCTGGAACCTTTACAGCGATGAGCACCAAGTCAATGCCGAAACCTTTGTGGCCATTTACTGATCATTTTTGGTTTGCCTATCTTTGATCTTTCAGGTGTGTTTCTAGTAAGTGGACATTTTAATAAATGGACGACATGCCATTCCAAAGTAGTTTCCTTTTGTAGGCAGTTCAACTTAAGTCTGTCAAAGCTCAAAGGTGAAAGTGTATTTGGTCATCACTGACTATTTTTGTCACGCACATTACGACATATTACTATTTTTGGATTTTAATAATAATTACCTCCACTGAAGATAGCAAGAATCTTATATTCATTTGACTAACTAAAATGAGGATAAGTAGATGTTAAAATGTTCGGAAACATTTAAACTTCAGGTCCATCACTCTTAGAGCTCATGGGGAAACTTCACAATTTAATTATAAAATGCAAAGAAATCCACAGTAGTGTTTACAATGGGCCAGACCACAATAACTGACCATTAATAGCATTTACTTTTAACTGACAAATACAAAAAATTTATATTTATCTAACCCTACTTTCTTCTCCACCAACTGGAATGTGTTACAAAATTGGTTAAGAGTTTCTAAGACCCTATATCGATTTTTAACATGTATTTGTTATTTCTTAATGTGTGGTATTTAGTGACCGTTAGTCATTGATTATTCGGAGATTGTGAGATGAAGTCTGGTGTGATGTAGTTTATAGAAAAACATTTTCTTTATCGTGCCAACGATTTATCTTTATTGGGATCATCTTCAAGGGATTTACAAAAATTGTTAAATTTAACAAATACATATAGGATGTGGGGAAAAATGAATTTATACAATGCAAAAAAAAAAGAAAAAAAAATTATATTCAGTCAAAGTATTTGTACTCACTTAAAGTATTTGTTTTCTACGTAATTGTGTCATTCTTCTGTCATGTTGAGAGTCCCAGTGAGATATTGCTGTTTTATGTTTATATATGTTGGATTTTGAAAGGGGGGGGGATGAAGTCAGTATAGAAAGACATTTTTCTATAAAGCCGGCTTCTTTGAGGTGAAAGGAGCCGACAATGGGGAAAAAATGTTGGTAATGGTTTGGCTGGATTATCCTTTCAAGATTATATAGACAGGGATAATTAGGGAAAAGAAAGCCAAATTATTGAAGAATTAGACTGTAGAAATGTTTGATGTGTGATAGGTGTTTTTTATGTTATATGTTTTGTGTGAAGGGATGATGTATGTACGTTATCAATATTGAATTTTATTAATGATATTGGTTATAACCATTTCTAAAAAGTTACATTTATGTTTGTTTTGTTGTGGGTGTAACATTTTTGGATTGATGAAGTTGTGTTTCTGTTCAAAATGGTGGATAGCAAGTGCTGTAGGATTTTGCTTGGGTTTTTGTGCAATCATAAGTAAGTTGCTTTACTCTCTTATCCAGATATAGGGATGTAAAATCCTCTCACTCAAAGGAGCCGGTAGTGGGAAAAAACAATGGTTCGACCTGATTATCCTTTCAGGATTATATGAACAGATTAAATCACTAAACACCACACATTTATACATACTAGCATTCACTATGTTAATACTGAAGTAGATTGATGAATCAAATTATTAGGATATAATCATTAATAATAATTAGGATTATATTGGGTTGTCCGGAAAATAATGCAGGATTTTGGTATTAAACAAAAAAAAAAAAGAAACTAGTTACTTTAAAGCAATGTTCTTTAATCAAAATAATTTCCCATACTCTCAATACATTTCTCCCAATGTGTTGGTAACTTATTAATTCCGTCTGAGTAGAATTCAGAATTTTTAGAATTGATAAAGTCAATAAATGCATTTTCCAGTTCCGTTTGATTTTTGAATATTATGTGTTGTAAGTAGTGGTCCAGGTGTCTAAAAAAATGGTAGTCAGTAGGCGAGAGGTCCGGAGAGTAGGGTGGGTGAGGCAAAGTTTCATAGCCAAGCTCCAATAATTTTTGTGACGTTACACGTGACACATGTGGTCGAGCGTTGTCATGCAACAAACTTTTCCAATCGCCTTGAGGTGGTCAGCGACGGTCGTTTTACTGACTTTGAGTTGCTCTGCAAGTTCTCGAACAGTTGTTTTGGGGTTTTCTTCCACCACTGATCGCAGAACATCATCATTAAGAGAGGAAGGCCTTCCACGACCTTCTTCATCTTCAAGGCTGAAATCTCCCTCCCGAAATTTTTTAAACCACCTTTGCACAGTGCACTCATTAACACAACCCTCGCCCCAGACTTGGTTAATGTTTCTAGCCGTTTGGGCTCCGCTTCGGCCGAGTTTAAACTCGTAAAAGAAAATCGTACGAAATTCTCGCTTTGACATTATAAGGATGACTGAATTATTTCCAAGTAGCGGAATGCTACAGAGGTAAACAAACAATATCATTTGGAAGAGGATTAATAAGTGTTGACATTCATACAAATGAGTAATCCTGTAAACGTAAACAGAATATTTTATATAGATTTTTTTTAATGAAAACTTAAAATCATCATCATCAAAATTATTTTCCGGACAACCCAATATGATCAAACAATGTTACTGTTTTTGAAACAAAGTTTGCACATACTTAGATCCTGATTATTCACATGCTAGAGGGTGATCTGTTAAGGAATATTAAACAGCTTAACCAGACCCATCAGATTGGCCTGAAGTGTTTTTCAAGAGAGTCATTGATTTGTCCGTAGTTAAAGCATAATCAGAATTTTTACATTTTTTAGTTTTAGTAACTATATTTTCAAAAAATACTATAGAAATATTAATTTAATATGTATTATAATTTATTTTTTAAAAATTGTAACTTTTCTAGGTATACATAGACCCAAGGAAATTGCTGAAAGTCCAGAGGTTTTTACAAGGAAATTCAGGTGGCGGTCGTGGAAGGGGAGCAGGTGGTGGCCGTGGAGGAGGCGGTAGAGGCGGTGGAGGTGGATTCAAACGTGGTGGCGGAGGAGGTAGAGGCGGACGTGGGGGTGGTGATGGAGGCTTTAGAAGCGGACGAGGAGGAGGCGGCGGATTCAGAGGTGGCCGGGGAGGAGGTGGTGGAGGAGGAGGAGGCGGATTTAGAGGTGGCCGCGGAGGTGGATTTAAAAGGGACTCCAGAGGAGGAGGCGGATTCCGAAGATAAACTTAATTCATTTTATATAAATTTTTATTTTTCACTCTATGCATCAACTTGTATATACATTACTATATACATACATGTCTAACCATATTAGAATAAAATATGTTTTTATCTTTTTTTTTTGTTTTTAACGTACCCTTTTCACCTTTCACACTTATTTTTTATTCTATTATATTTATTTATTTTTATTATTATTTCAATTAATTATTAGTTTTATCTTGTTGAGTTGAGTCATTCCTGAAAGTCACGATAGATCAAGTGGTTAGAATAGCAGTAGTGGTATTGAGCCGAATGGTGTTTTCAAAACCCACTAGTGACTAACTTTTTCATCTCAATCAAGACCTTAGATAAAATAATAATTAAGTGAAATAATTGTACATGGTCAATTATGACCACTAAACATATATCAATTACTTTATTAATTTTTTTTTTAGTGGGGGTGCTTCAGTTGGTTGTTAATATTTTTCACTCCCTCAGTTTTGTAAAACTTCAACATCTTCAGTGTGTCAAAATTAATGTTTTTCATTGGCCATACCACTTTGCTTATATATTTAGTATTTTGGTATGTTTATTTACAGAATTATCCCTGTAAATGTCACACTCTTACCAGATATATTTTACATAAGTTATTGGTAAGTTCTGTAGTTTGTAAGTTTCAGGATAAATCAGACTGCCCCAGTTTCATAATGGTATTGCACTTTGATGGACTGTGCTATGAGCTGTTTGCCAAATAGTCAATGTTTTAATTCAATTGTCTTACAGGAAGCAGTTTTTGGGTGAATTGGTGTAAGTACTTAAAACTGGTTTCAAAATACGATTGACTTCTAAGATTGATATCCTCTGTATAGCGATAAAATGTTTAATGCCAGGGGCTGTCAAATTGCATTTTCATATTGCTTGATTTTTAAAAAAACTGTCGAATTGCATTTTCATATTGCTTGATTTTTAAAAAAACTGTCATCTATAAAAATGATGATTTTGGGATGTCCTAAATTTGGTTGTCTCAAATGATTTCTGCTCTCTGTGCAGCAAGGTAATAACATTGTAGTATACCCTTATGATTTTTCCTTCTTGAATTGTTGAGGTCGAAAACATCATTACTCTAAACAGTGTAGTATACCATATCTACATTACCCAAGTGAAGGTATTGATATAACATGCTAATCCACTGACTCGTGGTATCACGGTCTTTGTTCCCCAATACACAGTCAAGACTCATGTAGCTCACATTGCCAAGTTGCGTGTGGTTTGATTGGAAAATCAATCAGTTTTATATTTTCTGTTGGTGAAGTGCACTTCATTGTGTTCTCACCCTTCTATTTGGGGTTTCTTTCAAAGTGCAATAAAAGAAACAGAAGTCCTTGTAATTGTAAATATTTTTCAAAGACTAGGACACATAATTCAATGACAATTTGTATTCAGTTCTATGCAGAACAGGCTTAGATATATAATAAATTTTAGTAGATACTAAACTACTTTCCAATTTGGTGGAATTTTACATTCTTTTTTTTAATTATTGCACACTCCATGCAGTTTTATTATTATATTTTTCTTTTTTTCTAAATGTTATTATTATCCAGCGGCCCTACATTCGAACCCAACCTACTTACAAATTAATTTGATTAGAATTAATTAATTGGTCAAGCGGACCATGAAAGTAGTGAATTAAGATTGATATCCTTTTTTTTTTTTTTCGTGCGACTACACAACCATTGGCAATCTGATGGTTTATATGACCACTCTTGTTGCAAACCCTCCTTTAAAAAAATCCCTTCCCCCCTAATCCTCAGCAACCATATAGGAACTGGAATGTTAGTTAAGACACAAAACAACAAATCTCATGCGCACTTTTGAATGAAGTTTGGAGTATGGCAGATTCACCGGTATAGCGTCTCCTACAGTATGATGGGGAAGGGAAAGAGTTTTAAAAAAATCTGATTTTACCTTGTTTTTGACAAAAAAAAAGTGATGTACCCCTTCAAATGTTTTTGAAATAAACTAACCTTTTGTAAAAGAATCAATAACCACTTGTTTTTTGGTATAAACCCTAATAAGTTAAAAAAAAAAAGATAAAAGAAAAAATACAATTAAAATTTCGATCTGGCCTCTAATGTACCATTACTTCATAATAGGTATTAAACAAGTTCAGGAAACAACGAAAAAAAAACAAAAAAACTAATACCTAATTTAATAAATTTATTTATTTTTTGAAACAATTAATACAATATATATATCTGTATATTCATGTATGTATAATAAATTAATAATTATAGATATCTAAAGCTCAGATTACCAAATAAATGTAGGTTATTATAACGCAAGTCCTTTGTAGTCGACTTCACCGCTGGCAGTCCTGTCTTTAATGTGCTGCAGCGTGTTATTCAAATGTTTTGAAATCTGTTCAGTTTCATCGTTTGACCCAAGATTCGGTAACTCTTCTCTTATTTTTCCAATGAGCTGGTTCAAAATTGCTACGGTCACCTGGATAAAAAAATTGGCATCAATGTACAAATCTGATTATTTTATACATTTTACATACCATTTCATTTCCTTTTTCATAAAAATAGATGTAGTGATTGAGCAATTCGACAAACAGCTGCGTTTGAACTGACACGTCCATGCACTGATGAGCGATTCTCAAACCCTTCTTTAAAAAATCGAGAACCCTTTTGCCATCTTGTAACTAAAACAAACACAAAAATTTAAACTACTTTATTAAATAAATTAATAGTTTTATCGGGAGAACATAATCGTTTATCGTTTTGATCTACTTGGTTTTGCTTTCTGACAAAATTCCTGGCCTATGTATGATTTGTACATCACAGATGGTAGCAAAATACCAAAACACACTTATATGAAACTAAAAGTGATAATAAGGAGAATAATATGATGAGATCATAACTAAAATCAAATGTTCAATTTAATATCACCCTCTTCTCTTTATTTCTGCCTCGGTATGATATATATGGAGGCAATTTTTTTTTTTTTTTTTTTTTCGAATTAACAAGAACCAACTGAACAGAACAGTTACAGAAGATTGCGAAATGCATGCCTGATAATTGAATTGTATGATCAAGAAAAATCGTTGCTAACAAATGTCAATCAATTGAAATACCTGTTTGCCATCTGAAGTTTTGCCTGACCAAAACAAATGTGCTGCCGTTGACACAGCTCTACACTGATCCGGCTTTTTCAACAGCTTTGATGCGGCCAGTGCGCACTGGTTTCTTACTGGCTCCGTGTTCTCTTGTGAAAAACACGACATCCTTTCAAAAGACCCGACCAAAAGAGTTATTGCACCAAGCTGAGATTTGGAATCACAAACTTCTTCCTCATATAGGATAAACGCCTATAAAGAAAAAAATACATATATTCATTTTTGTTAGTTACTCTTAATTATTATTAATATTTTTTTTTACTACCTGGGATAAAAACTCATAAGCTATGCTCTCATAATTAGCAAAGCGTATTTCTCCAATCGCAAGTGTCCCTTGTAGAAATAGCCTAAGTGCAAGTTCAGCAAATTCTGCTTTTACGAGCTCCATAATCGTCTGGTGACAATACTGAAAGATCTTAAGACACTTTTTTTCCCAAAGTTCATCCTAAATATACATTTATATAAAAAATTTACATTCCAAAACACAAAGCTAAGTTTAATGTCCATTATAAAAAATACATACTTCTTGCTTAATTGCATTATACTTAAACGCCAGTTGGTAAGCTTGGAATATAAGAGGGGGCAGGGTGTATTTTATTCTCTTCTCTCCGCCTTTCAAAAAATGCTTCTTTGCACAGCTCAATATAAGATATTGTTGATCTGCTACATCTGATTTCAAATGATGCACAAACCTGTGAGAAACAAATTTATCAGCGAGTGAATGATTTAGTAAATGAGACTTCTTATGTACCGTACCTTCCAAGAAGTCCTTGTTCTTCGGCAAAATCTTCAGCATCCAGTTCAACCACATCTTTTTCATCTTCGTCATGAATAAGTGGAGCGATAATTGTCAATATTGAATCAACCTATCAAATTATTGTATTAATTTAATTATTTATTAAATGCAATTTGATTTGAGTCATATACTTCATTCTGCTCGCCGATGTAAGTATTGCTATTCAAGCAGTTTTCAATAATAGATGTAGCTATGCTTTTTCTTCCCTGCTGATCAAGAATATTAAGGAGAGGCGTAAAATGTTCTAACATGAGAACAGTTAATATATTGTTGTACGCCTGTATGGGAATGCAAAGAAGACGCATTAATTCTCGTGAAATCTGGCCGGCATATTCAACCCTTAAAGAACAAAAACAAAAAATTAGGTATTTACAAACAAATAAATAATATATTAAACAATTACTTTTTAAGTTGAACTCTTTCAAAATTTTCAAGTGTCGTTTGCAAAACTTTATCAACATAGTCTATCCTGTCTGAATAGCATTTTAAAGCCAGATTAGCTAATGAGACTTGAAGGGCAATCATATCTTCAGTCGGTAAATCAGTCCTTGTCTGTAATTAACATAAAATATTATGTGAATTTACGTTTTTAGATTCACGAACTTACTTGAATAATAGCAGAAACTTGGGTTGAAAAAATATCGAAAAGTTGTGAAACAGCTTGTGCATCGACAACATCTGGTCCGAGGGCATATCCGACCAACCTGTCAATTAGTGATATAACCACATTCTTCACGTTAACGCCAGGCTGAAGTTGTGCACAAGAACGTAGAAAAGGAGTAAGTGTGGCTAAATGAAATTCATCAGGAAAAACCTAGAAATACAAATTAAGTAAATTGAAAATTATCATGTTACATTGTCGTGTAAGGTCCCCCCACAGCAGTGCAGTGGTGGAAATTTAAAGGAAACTATATGAAATTGTTATTTATTTGATTTACTGCTATCTGAACAAAATATACATTGAGCAAATAGTAGTTATATACAGATCTGACAGACCAGGAGGCAGTGGGGAGAGAAATCAACCAGTGCGGGAACTAAATTTAATTATAATGGGCAAATCAATCATTTTAATGGTGTTGAAGGTAAGGGTGAGTTGTTGAGGATACAGTTAAGGCTGGTGGGTTAGGGTGGAGGGATAGTTTAGAATGGAAATTAGGAATTGTGTTCACATTTTCACGAATGGGTTTCTCTCAAATGACTAGTCTTTATGGAACATTTCATTGGTACGCAGACAGGGGCATTGAGGTATCCTCAAGGTCAAGAAGATGAGATTTAGATTGAAAGGATTAAATTCTTTGGATGTTGGATGATTTGGCTGAGCCCCACAGTTCGACTTTGTAAGTCTGTAGAATGTTTTGTAAGTGGTTAGTTTGATATATGCTGTGTTTGGTCCTGGTAGGTGTCTGAGTAGTCCATATCTTTTGTTAGCTTTTATCATTTTAATTTTGTGTTCAGGGGCATCGGTTGCTGCAACAGTTTAGCATTGGCACAACAAGGGCACTCTCAAACGACATGGCACAATCACACAGAAGACAAACACTTTGAGCCCTGAAAATGATCTCAATAAAAGGTCGAAACGTTGACACGATAAAGAAAATGTTTTTCTGATACCTACATCACACGATATCTGAATAATTGACACAACACTCATTAATGTTAAGATCCCAAGTTCTGGGGGAAAAAACACCACACCCTGAGGGTTCATATAACCTCTGCTGTTGCAAACTCTCGTAAAAGAAAGATAGAAGAAAAAACTTAGATGTGGGCACCACGTAAGTCTTCTCTCTAAGTAATGTGCAGTGATGGTAGAGTTGATGTTTGAGCATAAATGTAACATTAGTTTTTTAGATCGTTCAACCTGATCTGCCACCAGTCAGTAATAAGGTTCTGATGATTCTGTGGCTAGGATATGATTGGAGTGCTGATAAGATGTGGTATCCTCTGCATACGTTGTGATACTTTCTTGTGGGCCAACAAAATAAAATAATAAGAAATTAATTAAAATACCAACACCCAAAAATGTCAGAATGGATGGACATCGAAAATTATTAAGTAGAAACTGTCGTCTGAGGACTTTGAACTTGATAAAAAAAGTCTGTCAAACCAAGAACAGTCAAATCTAAGACAACTGAGCTAGAAATACAGAAAAACTCTGACAACAATGAGCCGAGAACAGATTAGCTAGGAAAGAAAAAAGTAGATCGGTGTGAGGACAATTGAACATAGGTGAATGGAATCCATTGTTGAGAAGACAATTCAACTAAGAAAAGTTAACTTGAGAGAGTAGTTGAATTAATAAAAATACTTAAAATACAGTTAACTCTTGAAAACTTCAAATCTCAGGGGGAAATCGAACAATTTGAATTATTACGGATTTTAAGTTATTACAGTTTGACTTATTTATCAAGAGGTGACTTTAAGGCAGGAGCAATGCAATAGGTGATGCAATATGAAGCATCTTTCATTGCCCAATAGGACTTTTTTGGCACCTTTATATACCACAGTACCTTTCTACAAAATGTAATCATGAGCTCTTCTGAGGAGGATGCCATAAGTGCTTACATAAGCGGAAACCAAAAAAGAAAAAATATTGCATACACCAATAAAATGGCAGTAATATTTTCAGCTTCATTCTTTTTGCTCTTTTTCCTTCCAACCTGTTCAACTATTTCGAAAAAAAAAAAAAAAAATAGCAGCTGAAACATTTTCCTGTAGTGATTCACAATCTGTGCCACCTCAACCACTATGATCTTAATAATAATCATTGACATTGCATCATGGTTGCACTGGTTTCATTGCTTACACAAGGAATACGCATAGAAAGCAATTTGGTGCCGACCTGCTTATCGCATTATTTGTCGCATCGCTTCACTGGGCACCCTGCTTAATGGGAATGTACGTTGATGCGACCATTTTGCTGAAAATGTTTAATCTGAGTATGGTTATTTCAGGTGTAATGTGATACTATTTATCCTATGATGTTAGCAACTATCAATTTTATTAATATACTCAAATCAGTTAATTAATTATAATAATTAGTTAATAATACACAAAATGAAACCATTTCAAAGAATGCATAATGTATAATAAAACTTGATTTATAAATACCTGAATAATGCATTCCATAAGGTATTCCTGAGCAATTGCATCTCTACAGCTTACAACTTGTTCCAAAATTCCAGGAAGCACAAGCTAGAGTATGAACAAAAGTTAATGCCATATTAAAAATTTTAATTTTATATTTATTTTTTTACCTTGCAGTATTTGTCAAGAGTGATTGATTCTAGTTGTGACAGCCGTACAAGATTGGTCCCGACTAAAAGCCTGAGTTCCTCCCTCTCTTTTTCCCGTCTCTCTCTTTCCCTCGAATGGCCCTGATGCTGCATTCTAACCCAAAGCTTGTTCATTTCAGCGAAATTCATTAAAATAAAATCAATCGAGTCTTGGACCTACAAAAACATTATTGAAATACGTTAAATTCCATGAAAACTAATAATACCTTTCCACCATTGACCTCATCAGGCGTGTCGGGCAATATATTTCTGACGCATTGCAGTAAATAATTTCTAAGAAACAACCCCCTTAGAGGATGCTGAACCCCACGGCACATCTCGACCAGATCTTTCATTATTGAAGGGCGAAGGCTGGGGTTAGTTTTCATATATATTAATCCCACAGTGATGAGCAAGTAACTAAAATAAATTGACTTATTAATTAACAATATAATTTTGTACAAACTAATTTAATCGACTTACAGTCTTGGAAGTATATTTGCAAAATACTGAACTATTTCATACAAGTCTGCGACTTTTCTTCCTTTTTGGTACTCATCAAGGAGATACAGTTCCAAGTGCCTGAGTTGATCTGAAATTGTCATATCTATATATCATTTTTAAGTTAAGGAAATTAAATTGACCCACTTTAATATAACGCAAAAATAACTGTAAATACACAACCAATATTAATTACATGTTTTATGTACTAATTTATTATAATTTAATATAATTCAGTGTATCCAGTTCTTTTCATATCCTAGATGAAAAACAGATTGAATTATATATAATAACTTTAAAAATATATATGCAACTAAGACAGAAAATTATATTAAAAAAATGGCATAAATTTTTAAACTTTTTATTTTTTGGTCCTTAGGTCATAGAATTACAAAAAAAAGTTTTATCGAAATCATTCTCTCGTCTCCTCTTATTAAGCGTATAAATATTTGTAATGTAAGGTGTAAAAAACATTAGTTTACATATAGGTACAACTATAATCAAAAAGTGTATCTTTTAAGTTATTAACTTTGTTATTTAACAAAGAAATCAATTTCACATTAAAATGAAAATACAAATATTTGGACAAATCCAAATTATATTACAGTCTGATATTAAAAGGACACTTAAGAAATGCTTATCTGAAAATTGAGAAATACATAGCAGAATACAAATTCAATATTTTCACACAAAACATGACACCACAAGAATAAAAACACATCCCTGAAGATGACCCGAATAAAGATTGAAACAAAAGATAAAAAAAAAAAAACTAAAAAGGTGTTTTTTCTAAACTACCTCATTCTTGGCCATTCTTCACAACTTTAAAAAATTAATTACATTTGAAATAATAAATTGTAACTTTTTTACAACTAATATTAAGACCCACAAAATAAACTCTACAGGCTAAAAAGATATCCTCAGAATAGCAAGAGAAAGGTTGGGAGAGAAAAATTGAAGAGAGATTTATTTTATGTAAATGTATGAAAAATTTCTTCCAAATTGCAAAACTGCTTCAGAGCCGCTGAGATTTGACCAGGTACATTCCAGTGTTGAATCAGTGGGAACACCTTAACTGATGCCACTTACCAAATATAAATTGTGCACTATCATTTTTCAGCTTTTTTTAGGTTTATAAAAGTGAATTAATTCCTGCGAAACAGGAAGAGATAAACTACATTGGTCATCGCCAGCTGCCAATTCCTTTTCTCTCTTTCTCGATTTTAATCTTATTTTTTCCTGTTTCTTCAGCCAAGTTAGAATGTTTATGATGTAGCTGACTTTTCTTAATCCTCTAGCAAGCCTCTCTGTATCTCAGGGCCTCTTCAATCATGGATAAAATAATACAAATCCACATAAAGACAGAAACAAGATAAACCATGATAATTTGGTTAGCATTTACACTACCAAATACAATAATTCCTTAACACTCGCAGTTTTGACATTTGCAGTTTTCATGATTCACGTATGCAAAACTGAGGAAAGTTTTGACATCTGCGGAAGTCTTTCTTTATTCGCAGGAAAAAAAAAAGTTGCTAAACTATTTATGTTCAAGAATAATTCTTTAAAAAATGGATTGGAGGCTATAATTGATTCTCAGAAAACTTTTGCTTGCTTTCAACATGCTGTTCCTTCTTTCTTTTCATTTTGCTTTATTCTCTTGTGGATTTTTGGTCACAAAATTCATCCTCTTTCAAAACGGAAAAAATGTCCTAACCCTGGTGAAAGAAAATTTTTTTGACATTACATTTTTTAAATTTTCTATGCAAGCCACAGCTTTTCTTCAAAACAACTCAGGGAAATTTTAATCTTGAGGGACGAACTTATTAAAAACAATGGATTTTGACCCATCTTTAAATCGAAGTTTTAAGTTTAAAAGGGATGTTGAGGCCAATTCAAATCCTTTGTGGGAATTCTTAAAGAAATTAATTATCGGTGAAACAGCAAACAGTTAATACTTATTTCTTTCCTTGCACATCAACAAATACAAGCAATGAAAACATTTAACATGTTCAAACACTGTTATGTCTCACATTGCATTTATTTCAAGTAAACTTTTTTTTTAAGTTCTGAAGCGTATCTCAATTGTTGGCATCACGGAATGTAACCCTCCTTATAACATAGGAAAATAGACTCAACATTCACGGATTTAACATTTACGACAGTTTTCTAGAAGCAAACACATGAATGTTAAGAGATTACTGTATTCGATGTTCCTCGGGGTAATTGTGGATAAACCTCTTCATTCATGTTAATAAATTAAATTCGCTCATTCATTTACACTATCCCAGAGTACTAGATATTCCTTGGGGTAATTGGGGATAAGTGCCCCATTTGCATTAATAAATTACTTTCATACAGCAGACATCGACCCGAGAGTACTAGATATTCTAATGCATTATCTTAGTATTCATTATATTGAATATGACCAACAAAACGAAGACCAAAGGATTTCTTCACATATTACATATTATTAATTGGAACACATTTTACGTTTTAACTTGTTTAAATCTTTACATGTACAAAGAATGTTTTAAAAATATGAATGACGATTTGTTTCTTGGCTTTAAATATTAATATCATAATTGTATATTCTGTAGTAGTATTTACTAGAGCAATAAAACATTCTTGACAACAAACACAATATTACATTTAAAAGAAATTGGTAAAATGAATCACATCAATTAATGGGCTAAAAAAGAGCTTTACTCACAAATTGTTTTCTTAATTCATTGTGCGTGAGTTGAACCATCATTTCAACTGGTTACATCTCTTAAAATAATTATTCAAAATTAAAAACAAGAGGTCAACATGGTGAGTCTACAAGTAATTGCACATCACAACAATTAAAATTATCAAGAATTACCTTAGATAATAGCAAGAACTGAAATTTGTATGATGCATAAGGTTTTTGTTTAAGGACAATCATCTCAAACATTCCCTTCATATTTATAGTTATATTATCTTATGTGAAAGCTATGAAGTTAAGGAGTTAGAAATTATGGATAATTTGATCGGGTGATAAAAGGACGTTAAACCGGGGAAAATATCTGTTGTTCTAAATGCAATAAAACATTTATAAATAATGTTATAATTAATAGTAATGTTTAACAGAATTGTAGCTGATCTATTAGATTTATTTACAAAATACCTCTCCTAAATAAGAAAATAAATAAATGTTGCTGTGGACTATTTTAATGTTAAAAAATATCAATTTTTAATTCCCATCGCTGGAACAAACCTTCATATTGTTAGTTTTGTAGACTCTATTGTTATTAGCACAGTTTCTGAAAAAAAAAAATTAAATAAAAATATATAAAGAAGCAATAAAACATTAGAGCAAGTCCTCAAACCGCTCAAATTTTTGTTGTCATTATTTTTCAATTCCAAGTCAATCTCACTTCATGGAAGTTACCTGTTTTCGATATTCTAGTGAAATGATGATCATATCGTCAACAATTATAGTTTACACTATTAGGTTAGTTCAAACTCAAGTATATATATCTGAAGCGATTCACTTGACAGACCAACAATATGAGAAAAAAAAAATTGATAGAATGTTGGCACGATTTAAAAATTTAGCCTTTAATAAAACTATATATTGGATAAAATGTAAGCCCTGACAGAAATTTAAAGAAGAAATTATTTCTATATTGTTCCATCAATTTGTCCATACAATATACACTGAGAAAAAAAAATGACCACTATAAGTCAGGACAACATGGTGACCATTCCAAACATTGAATTATAGTTTGTTTAATTAGTCGCCAATGAACCTAGATGCTGGAATATTGTCACGCATAAAAATAAAACTATCGCCAATTAGAGGCATACAAGAAACAATTTATAAAACAGATCTTCAAGGTATCACAGCTGTGAGGGAACCCTCGATGAAGATCAAGTTTGTGCGACCTTCCACAGAAATGACAACCATAACCCAAGCTATAGCTTCTCTGGAGTGAAAATATCATAGGGATATATTGCTCTCATGTCCTTTTCTACCCGCCTCCCACAAAACATAAGACCTCAAACGAAAGTTTGACTCATCTGAAAACATTGTTCAGACCAATTGAAGAAATTTCTTCTTCACTTAACTCACTGTTCTGTGCCTTGTCAGAAGTTCCGGACCAATGGCATGTAATCCAGCTTTTGAAAATCTGCCTTACAGTGTATTAAAATTTCACTTATTGAAATCATTACTTGATCTCAATAGTGGTAGAATGTCAATTATAGAATACATTTGAAACAATAAAACTCTCTGAGACATGATGGCGACCAGACCCATGCCTTCGTAACAGCAATGGAAAACCCTTTTGGTAGTTGTTCTGGAAGCACACCAGCCAAATATGTTTAATTTTATCCGTCTTCCAACAAGTACCATCACTCAAACAAATTTTAAACTTGAAAATATGGCACAACTTTAAAAAAATCAAACTACCATCAATAACATTATCAGGGAAGGATTCTAGAAAGTAATTAAAAATATTAAGGATGGCCACTTTTTTTGCATTTCAGTGCAGGTTTAATGTCTTGATAAACCATGCTGATAATTATCGAACAATCACTTTTTTAAATAATAGAAATTTTTTTTTTGTATTATGGTTATTTAATTTCTGCTAAATATAATTTGGTCAACATTTTAATGTTTTAAACGTATGCAAATTAAGATGTTAATTTTTAGCTCTACTATTTTCTCAAAATCTAATTTAAACAAAAATTTTTTTCTTATAAGTCAATACTTCAAACAGAATGATCAGACTGCTGGACAAAGGTTCTAAGGTGAGGTTATGCATTTTTAGGAATATGGTTATGTAATTTTATGCCATTTTAATTTTCTATTTTTGTCGTTTGGAAGAAGAATGGAATTATAGCAATGGAATGCAATATCAAGCCTTATGATTTTGATTAGTATTTCCATTTTATTGAACATTAAAGTAAAACAAAAAATATGTATTGACTTGACGTTAGATAAATGATGGCCAGGTTCTACCTTTATAACACGATAGAAGAGCAATGTCTTTTGTACATATGAGGCAGATAAATTCATTGAAACAGTAATCTTCTTGATACAAATAACCCATTCTAATATAATCTTATCTTTTTCAGGCATAATACAAGAGTTTACTTAATAAATTGAATGTTGTTTTATGTATACAATATAGAACAACCTTTGTATCCCATTTGACCACGATCTAATCAATTTCTATCAATCACTCAAATCGCATTCTAAACCACTTGCTCATTAGTTATTCTAATTCACTCAACCTGATAATCTTGTTTTAATTAATTTGCCCATTCGTTTTCATGACAGTCATTTATTATTTCCAACCATTTTAATGTGTAATCTTATCTTTCCTTCTTTAAAAAAAGAAACTTTTTTTGGTTCTTTGATCATGTGATTCTTGGGAATCTAGGAGGAACCATAAAAACTACCATTCAAAATTGAAAAGACAGGAAAAAAACCAAAAGTTAACTTTAGAAAATAAACATGACGATATGTTTGTGAAACTAAAAGTTTGGTCAAACATTCTAACCCTGGACTTAATCAAAAATACACAAGATCCTCAACTATCAATTTTATATATTTAATAATACAATTTTTACATCTCATTTTCAATCTGTACCCTTGATGTAATCCTCAAATCCAAAAGTCATTCAATTACCATGCATAATAATATTCTATGACTCTTAAACTGCCCTATTCTATGTCAGTTAGTGAAGTGCAATTGAATGCTTCCCAACTGTATACAATAGTTTTACTTAACAAATACTACTGTTATCTTCTAACTTTCATATTAACTTGATATATACCAGTAAACACTAGTTATAAATAAAACATAAAAAGACTGGGCGAGTGGACAACTCAAGTAGTCTATAGCTTCACTAAGAGCGCTTATTCCTATCTCTACACAGATAGTGAAAGCATGATAATGCACTCATCCCTACATCTACATGGGTCTGAAAGCATTATATCTTGGTCTTCTTTCCCACGTGAAGTACAGCGAACATGATGTTATGCATGGCTCTATTCACATAGAAATATGTCATCTCATTTCCAGTACTCGACACATCTACACAGAAAACAAACACTCTGAGCCCAGAAGGTGACCTCAATAAAGGTTAATGTTAACTCAATAAAGAAATTTTTTTTAACCTACGTCACACCAGACCGCAACTCACAATCTCCAAATTATCATTAAATAACAGTCACTAAACACCACACATTTCTACAAAAGCAGAACAAAGAATAAGGGATTCTATGCACAGATTTCAACTAAATAAAGGCACTCTCAACATGACCCACAATAATGCCACATCTACACAGAAAACTAACAACACAATCAACCCTAAAGATGATCTCAACATTGGCACGACAAAGAAAATGTTTTTCTGAAACCTACATCACATTATCACAATGCAGTATTATTATTACTGCCGTCATAGATCAAGAAAAGTAAGAAAGTTGTGGGTGTACCATCTCATCTCCAACTACAAGACAACCAATCAGTTTTATATTGCCTGTTGGTAAAGTGCGCTTCATTATGTCCTCTTTCCCATATACAATGTAATTCTAATAGTGATGATGGTAAATAATGCTTATTATTATCGCAGTTACAGATCGAGAAAAGTAAGAAAGTTATGGGTATATCTTTACATTGAAAAGAATATATGTAAATTGTACGTTATTCATTGATGTAAAATTTTAAAATGAACACTTTTTTTTATTTTTTTTATCGCGCATGCCAGTGATATGAAATCAACTGAGAGACTGGAAGATTTGAGACTAACATGTCAGGTTGCCTACTATCTAAATGATGGTGACTTGAGTCACTGAAGTACTACTATCAGAAAGATACCGCCTACTTATGCATGACCAAACTCTTGGTTGCTGAGAATTTCAGTTGCACACAGACTTGAGCATCATAGTGTGAGTAGGGCTTACCATCATAAAGTTTTTCAATGTACTAACAATTGAACAAAATTAAAATCTACTATCCTTCAATGCACCTGAACACTATTCTATGTGAAACAGTACAATGTGAATTCTTCCCAACCCTACAATACCGTCACTGTGGAACTTCTTCTCTTGGTACTTTTACTATCTTTAATCGAGTTGAAAAAACTAATTAGATGTAACCATTGAAATAAAATCATACTTTCTTTCTTACAAAGCAGACTTTTTAATGTTTATTAGTCAATAAGTGTAAAAAGCTTCTCGATGTATACAGTATGGGCACAACTACTCATAAGTTCCAAAAATGGGTCCTGTCTCATACGAGGGTTTAGAATCCAACTACCTATTGGTTGTCATGGGTGTAATCAAACTTGAAATCCTTTTTTTATAAATTATTATCAAAATTCCAGGAGCTATGCACGGATTAAACCTAATAATCACAAGTGTAGCAAATAAGAGTCCGATGTCCTAACCACTCAGCCATCCTGATCTCCAGTATAAACCATAATTTTAAATTACAAAAGTTTTTTAATGCTGACTGTTTAATTACATATATATTTCTTTCTAGTAAAGCAGCCTTTATACTGCTAATGAATAGGTGCAATATGTATGCCGCCACTATTTAAATGCTAACCATCATATGCAATATTGTCACTTAGAAGCAACTTTGCAAGTTCACTGTTGAGAATTTTATCTTATCATTGCATGCATCCGATACTGTATAATCACTAGTTGTAAATAAAAGTTTCTAGCATTTTAAAATCTATCTATAACTATTAAAATGTGAAAACTTCCCAACCAAATGCGATATTATCACTTAGGAATTTATTTGTAACAGTTTTAACTATCTGACTTTCAAATATACACTAGTTGTAAGTAACAATTTACTAACTGTTGTTTTCTTTCCTACCTATGACTTAGTGGTGCAATGTGGGTGGTTCCCAACCACGGCAGTAGTGTTGCTTAGCAACATATCTACAAGTGACTATAGCAACTTTTAAGACTAGTACACACCCACAGAATAAATCATGTGACTGTGTTTTGTCTGTAGACTGTTTCGGAATGAATTTAAGAGATCTAGAACCTTTGCCATGTGTCAACACCTGCACAGCTTAGTTAAATTAGTTTCCGCAATAACTTGAGTGAGATAGCAGCCTACAGCTTTGCTGCTTGGGCATTTTTAATTGATCAAAAAAAGGATAAACTGAAACATTGGTGGAGAAGGAACATTTACTAAATGGTCGTTCATTTGGATTGACTCTTCTGGAATAATCTTGAATCTGACTAATCATCAGGAAATCATCTCCCGGCTAACCACCACGAATTTTGAAAATTTCGTACTTACGATTGGAAATAAAATATGCAAGCAGGAAACAAGATTTAAAACAACCATTCCACTCTCCACACTACAAAAATTTTGAGCAATATGTCTCGTTTTCCAACCGAGCTGTGAGACCAAAGACTTGTGGTTTTTGTCTATAAGTAGTTTGTTCCCAAGTTGCCTATAGACAATCGCAGTACTTTGTCTACAGACACAAGTTGTACGATTTTGCCTAAGAGTGTGTACTAGTCTTTACTTACTCTAGCAGCAAATGTTTTTCTACAATGCGACTGGTCTTGATTTTTAGTGAATAAGTGCTATATGAATACATCCAACAGTATGTCATATATATACTTTTCTCTTATCGTAACCAGTCTTTTCTATGCCTGTTATTGAAAAGTGTACCATGAATGCTTTCTCAACTTTTCAAATATAACTAAATGTAAATAAAAATAGTGTCCAACTACTAATGATCTATTCTTGAGTTTCCTTCCCTGCCTATGATTACATGTGAATAAGTCCAATGTGAATGCTTCCCAATTATGGCAATATTGTCGCTTGTCAATTTTTATCTTCTAACTTACATTATAATCTTAAAGAACATAAAAACCAATATGTACTTTAATAATTATATTAATTACAAATGAAATTTATGAGATTTAATAAAATTATTTATTTATGATGGTTTGAAAGAAGATTCATCAAAACACTAGAAAATCATTTAGTTGTGGATTAGAATATATTACCTAGTTTTCTTTCGATAACGCATATTGTCTCCTCTGGTCTGGTGGAGGGCCTTAATTTCCTAAGCATCAAATAAGGAAAGCAATTGGATTTCGCCTAGTGAACCAGAATCCCATCCCTTCAACAAGAGTGGTTGGAAGGTTTCAACACTTGTTGGAGGAGGCGAATGCTCTCTAGCCTGTCTTTTTACCATGTCCTATAAGAAATCTATGGGATTCATGTCGAAAACATGCTGATCAATTCACTGTGGTAATCCCTACATCCCGCAGGTAATACTTAAACTATATACGGTTAAGCATTAGCATGCATTAACACAAAGTTGTCTTCAATAAATGGAGTTAATTGGACCACAACTTACAGAAAAACCTCAATGTACCTTAGTACAATCAAAAATCCATTATGGTAATCAGTTCAGTATGATCATTCATCAATGTTTATTCCAACCCATACCACAACTGAATGTGTTTGAAAGGCTGTGACTCACACATGGCATATGAAGCAACGCCTTCTGATTGTCATAAACCAACCTTGCATTCTGTGAAAAAACAGCCACTCCCACTGTTCAAGTGTCCAAGCAAGATGCTGATTAATCGTATTTCTACTCGACACTTCTCCAGCAATAGAGAATCTGCCATGGGACGTCTAGAGATTAGGCTATTCTCACGAAATTTTATAAATACTGCTTTAGAACACACCCTTACATTATGTAATATTAGGAGTTGACTACTACCGAAATAGCTGTTGAATCACATAAATAAAATCATCTAGCCATCGTACATCACAGTCAAACACTACTTTCTATTCAATCAAGGTGGTCTACTAGGCTATCTATAGGCTAATCTTTTCTGGTGGGTCTAAACCACTGTAGACTATCGACAATGGTAGAGCATGACATAGCCAGGACTTGGACTATGTGAAGTACACTGTTGTGCCATATCACACGAACACTACACACAAATCACGCACTTTGAGCCTTGAAGATGATCGCTAAAAATCGAAATGTTGGCACGATAAAAACATGTTTTTCTAACCTACATCACTGGGGGGAGGGCGATAGCTGAGTGGTTAAGGCGTCAGATTCTCGGCCAGTAGACCCCGTGGCCGTGGGTTCGATCCCCACTGTCGCCTCTGGAATTTTTCTGGCGCCTAAGGGGACCGGTGGTCGCAATTAAAAGAAATTGACACGGCACTCATCAATGGAAGGGGCGGGACTGGATCTCAGCGACCCTGAATCTGGTCCCAACCCCCTTCAAAAATGAGTTTCTTCGATGTAAGAACACTGGTACAACGGGGGCTCAAGTTCACTTTGTGTTGTGAGCCCTCCCCCAAAAAATGGAGCCAGGGTATAGTACAATAAGCCGAACAGCTGCAGTGCTCAGGAGGGAACTCCCCCAGTCCCTGGTGACCATTGGGGAAAAAAAACCCTACATCACACCAGACCGCATATCATGGCCTTTAAATAATCATTTTAATTGATGTACAGTAAATATTACATAATCTATAAAGGTAAACAACAATTTATTGTGCTTATATTTTAAGATGGCAGAAGGCCAAGCCATTTACTCCGGAACCTGGAGTGAGTTTGTCAGTTAAGGGTTGAGAATGAATGCTAACGGGGTAAAGATTTTGTACAGAATAATCCATCCAACGTAAACAGTTTACTGTATAGAGGGGTAAACTGAAAGCAAACCCACACTATTTTCCGTACAGCCAAACAAATTTTTTAAAAGTATTGTTAAATGGTTCTGACCACTGTGCCATACCCAACTGGTTGTTGGACGATCTCTCCTGTACAACAGGAATTTCTTGACTATTTACTTTAATTGTCAGTAACAAGTTTTTAAGTACTAGCAATAGAGGGGCAACCATACTGTTTTCTTTCCTACAAATAGAATATAAATTTATTATGGGTTTTTGTTTGATAAGGATACACAATTCATAGTAGTTTTTTGGGCTTAGGTTGGATGTCCTGAGTTCCGAGAGCATGACCGTCGCCTGTTTAAGGGCGTCCATCAGCTTGCCGTCGTCTAGATTCAACTTCATGTCCAAAGCCTGCTCCTTCACCTTGGCGAGCATGGCGGACAGCTGCATTTCCTGCTGTTTGTCCTGGGAATGCTGCATTCTCAGCCTGGGCAGAGGTCGTCTGGTTATTAAATGGGCGTTTGGATGCGATAACGGACGTGGGGAAAAGCTTACGTATTTTGTTTTTTTAATCCTTGTCGATAACGCCTCTTCTACACCATCAACAGCTCCAACATGAGATTTCCACGGATGAAAATGGAACTTTTGGACGTTTCCAACTGTTTTATATCACGGAATTGGAAAACTACCGAACTATCTATTTGATGACCGTCACCAGAGGTTTTTTGAAAACAGGTTTTCAATTTCGTTGATATGAAAAGAGGGAATCGCCGGTAGGGGTCGAGTTTACGCCTTGGGAAGAGATTTCCCTCTAATTTTTAAAATTTACATCCCAAAAAGAGATTAAGACGTAGGCTTATTGTAATTAAAATAAAAAATAATATACAAAAAATTAATTAAAATAAAATAAAACTTGGGATTAAACAAATGGAATTCTTAAGTAATTAACAACTAGGTTTAAGGTGTAGATAGAAAAATGAGAAAATCACTTGCTAAGAGTAGCAATGTTTCACACACTCAGTTTTCTCCTGCAGGATAATTCCTGTCAGTCCACTCCGTTTTCCTCCGGGATTGATAAGGAAATAAGGAAATGCAGTTAAAACCTCGGTTGTGAAATATAAATGGCACTTTTTGGAAGATAATTTTCTTATGTTGCAATAAAGAGAAGAATACTTTGTTGAAAGGGGAAATACATTATCTAATTTTGTGATATTGAGTACAAGTCACCCGGCCAGAGGGAAAAACAAGTGTGTACCGTTCAACAGATGGTATGAAGAAGCCTAACACCGTCTGCCAACTAAGCCTCTGATCATTCAGCAGGCCAATCACAGGTTGGAGGCTTAAAATAAAGAAAACTGAATTAAATTTTTTATAAATAGATTATGCCTCAGCATGAACAGTTACTTTACTGTGTTTTAATAGAGAAAATAATTATTCAAAAAGTTTACTTAGGTCACCAAAACTTCCCAGTAATTATGTAAAATACATTTTCTCCATCACAACACTGTGATCTGAACAAGATTTATGCCTATTAAAAATTATAATGATTATTTGGAGATCATGAGATGTGATCTGGTGTGATGTAGGTTTAGAAAAGCATTTTCTTAATCATGCCAATATTTTGATCTTTACTGAGTTTATTGAGATATAGGTATGGATATGGGCTCTGAAGATGATTTCACTAAAGGTCGAAACATTGGCACGATAAAGAAAATGTTTTTTTTTTAAACCTATATCACACCCAAACAGATTCTAAAAAACAAAAAACATTTCATTTTTCCAAACCTTACTCTTCCTTCTCTGTCTTTTTGCAACTGAAAAACTTCCAAACATGGAAATTCTTGCAACTTCATACTCTGGACAATCAAACATGATATGCTGCATTCTCTTGAGTTTATTACATGTTTCACAATTTGTGGAGGGTCTTAAACAAATTCAGTTCTCATTAGGTTCACATATGTAGTGATTAGATCTGATACAACTTGCTTCCCCTCAGCAGAAATCCAGGAAATGTGATAGTGTTCAGAAATGAAAGTTAAAAAAAAAAGAACCTGCCTTAACACCTTTTCCATTCCTGTGCCAATTTGTTTAATTAATACCATCCTTACATCAGATTTTGGTAATTTGATTAATTAAGAGTAATCACTTCAATGCAAGTAATATACAGTGCCAGGGACTCAAGGGCATACATCGATACCATTCATGTGCAAGCTTATAAGAATTGAGTGATGTGTCACTTCAATGTAGACAAAGTATATGAGCTCCGAGGCCACAACTTTTAGTTGTGATAACACTAAACATTACCTTTACTGTGCTGAAGTTGATGGTGGCTGTTGGTCTTGAGTCGGTGAACACATGCTGATCCAACACATTTGTTGGACAGTTCCTCACTGAAGATGGCACAAAAGCCAAAAAACATTTTATTAACTCAAAAATCCATAAGTGTAGATGTACCCAATGAATTAACCATTGTTGGTTTAACTTTATTGTGTTTTTTATTATAGACCAAAATTTCATAGGATACAGGTAGCTTAATTGTAAATACAATTCTTATTTATGTGGCGTTTCGGGATCTTTCATACTATAATAATGCAAACTTTAATTTCTGATTTTTAAAAAAGTTTGAAGGTGAAAATCTTTTGTGAACACAGTATAATATAAAATATGAGAAATAGTTTATTATAGTATATTAATATCATTAATTATAAATAACAATAAATAAATGTCCTTTGATACTTTTTGTACCAACTGAAAGATTTTTTTTTTAATTGTCTTAACATTACATATTTTGTGCATTATTTGAATTAAACACAACTAACATTTAATACATTTGCTTGTTCAACCAAAGTATTGTTCTGCAAAAGGCCTAAGAGTAACTTTAACTAAAATAGGATCCTTTGTCCTCAATATAAGCAATGGAACGATTTGTATTTCTTCTGGCTTTGTTAATGTTTCCAAATGGGTGAACCTTACTAAAGTAGAGAAGATGATTTTTAGTTCCATAGACGCAAACTTTTGGCCTAAATAATGAATTTTTCATAAGTACACTTTCATTAATGATTAATTTAAAAATAGCAAATACCAATGCAGTTACGTGGTCCAGCACTGAACGGAATATAAGCGTAAGGGTGCCTCTTAGCACATTCTTCAGGAGTGAATCGTTCAGGGTCAAAAACCTCAGGGTTTGGAAAATATTTTTCATTTCGGTGTACCATGTAGGGGCACAACAAGACATTCGTGCCTTTCGGTATTACGATGCCTTCATCTGAACAATTTAAATAGCTGTTTTATATTTTATTCAATACATATGAATGCATGCTTACTTAATTTGGCATCAGTAATCATCATTCTAGAAAAATATGGGACACTGGGATAAAGCCGTAAAACTTCTTTAATAACTTTATCAAGATAGGTCATATCTTGCAAATCTCTTTTCGTAACTTCTCTCTCACTATTACCAAAAATAGAATATTGCTCTTGGAACACTTTTTCCTAAAATTATCAAGTTAATAATATTTTAATGGGTATAAAATTAGAAGCTTTACCTGGATGTCTTGATGGTGGCCTAATAAATACATTCCAAACATAATGGCAGCAGAAGTGGTATCGTGTCCCTGTACAAAGAAATTGTAAACTCATAATTTCAACAAATATTTATAAATAACTTACTTCAAACATAAAAGTGTCAACTTCTTCTCTTATATCTTTTATTGTGAATGAATTAGGATATCTTATATCCGTTTCAATCATGCTATCTAAAAATGCTTTTCTCTTCTTGCCAAACATGTCATCCTCTTCTTCTAATGATACATTTCTTGTTGCATATTGCTGTTTTCTTTCATGGATAATCTTAAGAACAATGTTTATAAAATGTTAGTCTTAAATCAATGAAAGTAACAATATTTTACATAATTCGAATCACATTTTCTGTGAATTCATGCAGTATTTTCAGTTGTTTCTTGAATTCCCTGCCCATGGAAGAAAGATTGAAAATAAACGGTCTAAACAGCCAGAATTTCAGTGCTCGGGCAACAGCCAGCGATGCAACACTTAACAAATTAAATAGAAGGGTTATAAGAGGTACATAAATTTTGTTTTTGCTTTGTTTATAAATGCTACCTTTTTATTGATTCAACATATTCCTTGCCCTCATTTTCTTGTGAGTTCAATTGGATTCCCATGGCAGTATCTCAAAAGAGAAAAAGAAACAATCAAACAAAGTATGAAGTTTTTAAACAAAATTTCCTTACCACATATTACATCTAAAGTGCATAATGTAATGAAATCCTCTATTTTCAACGCCTTTTTACCTTGCTTAAGCATTTTTTTCAATAACTTTCTGGAAACAATCAAATTCATTACAATCACAATTTGTTTAACATTTCATTCTTGTTACCTTGCATGGTAATTTATCGAATTTACATTATCTTGGAGGATTTTGAAATGAAACGTTGGTGTAAGTATTTTTCGTCTGGCATGCCACTTCTTTCCTATAAAAAAAAGATTGGCGTACATTAAAAAAAATTATATCTACATGTTTTTAGTTGGTCCTATTTAACCAAAGTGATTATTTAATTTTTGTGTAAACTATGATTGATATGAAAAAACCATGCCACCAGCAGGTCTTGAACCCATGACTTTGGCTATCATGACAACGGTCTACCAGGACACCAACTCATCTCGTGGCAATAATGTTTCTCCTCTACCACACTTTACATAAAAATTATAAATCAATTTAAATAGGTGTATTTTTGCTTTTTTCCTATGGTTCTGACACTTGTAACAGACTTGGGTTTCCTTTTGGTGGAATATCAACAAACCTGGTTTTTCTATTTGTGTATATATTTCAGGACAGCCTGTCCCCTCTTCAGCACATTTGACCTCAAATATATACACAAAAAGAAAACCAGGTTGTTTGATATTCCACCAAAAAGAAACCCACATCAATTTAAACAAATAACATAATATACATGTATCATCGCTGAGCACCCTGGTTATAATATTGAGCTGAGTTTCTGTAATACCTCATAAATTTACTCAAGATTTTGTTCGAGTTAATTAAAGAAGAAATTAGCCCTAGTTTTCTATGGTGGCACTAAAATAAGTAACTTAATGTATGGTAGTATTTTTTGTTTATTTATTTATTTTTTAATTAATTAATTTTTTTATTATTATTATTTTTTAGGGTATGCAACAGCAGAGCTTATATCAACTTTCATGGTCCAGTGTTTAAAAAAAAACCATTTGTAAGTATGTCAGGTTTGAATGCTGGGCCGCTGGATTCGAACATGGGACCTTTACCTTACAGTGACGAGCGCCATGTCAACACCTAAACCACTGCGGCTAACGACATGCCTCATGGTAATGTTCATGAATTTATGTTACACTTAAATGTTTTGTAAATATTAGACAAGTGAATTTTGCAAAACTTACCAGAGCTGACAAGCAAACCTTCATTGAGCCAAGGCAAGAGTGGATTGTATTCTAGGCCTTTTTCAATATGGTGAACACTTCCCATTATTACCTAGTTAAAAATTAATTTTAACCATTACAACATTTTTAATGATCAAATAATTTTTGTGAATCATACCTCCAGGTCTTCGGGTTGTTTGATCATCACAAAAGGTAAGCAAGCAATCCAGAATTTACAAAGCCTCGGTTGCTCTTCAAAAATAGTTGCCAGAAAGCCGATAAGTTCTAAAATGAAAAAAAAAAAAAAAAAACATAATCCTGTATTTTAAATCTTATGTATCCTAACATGATCATAGGTGCCATAACTTCCTTCAAAAAGGTATCTTACAATTGGAGAATCAATGCGTGCAGATAGTTACTAAAATTAACAACATTAAAGAAAGAAAGATAACTAAATACTGGGGAATAATAAGTGCAAAAGATTACATTCATAGTACAAATATTGCAAAAAAGGGACATAGACAATGAATACACATTTTAAAAACATTATAAACGTTTTAAGACATTTTTACTATAAATTCAAAACTTCAGTAATTATTGTTAGGAATAAATAAAAATTGAACTTAATGTGCGGAGGATTAGTAACTGTTAATCGATATTTGAATAATAATTGAACTTAATGCATAACACTAAGTGGTAAAATTAATGTAAAATAAGACGTTTAATGATAAATAAGATGTTATTTTCAAAACTGTCAAATAAAAATATGTCAATTTTTAGAAGTGTTACATAAATTAATCTTAATATTTTGTAGTGGTTGCAATTTTGGATTTGTAATTATTCATATAATTTGGGTCGAATGGTTAGGACAACTTACTTTTATTTACCTTGCTAGTGGTTCTAGGTTTGATTCCCAGCATGGCACTTTTTAATTGAAAATAAGATGGAGAACTATTTATTGAAAAGTGGTTTTACTCCCGCCTGCGATGCCCAAATGGATGTTAAGCCTTCCTGAAGGTTTTTTAACTACTATTATAATAAGGTTATTCACAGAACATTGTGGAGCAATGCCATAATGTAATTAATAACATGAATTTCCTTTCTTGTACAATTGAAAATTATTTTAAACAACAAAATCTGCACTCACAAACTAGAATAAATACATGGAAGAGATTTTTTATTTTAAATACAAATAATCTTCATGTAAATTTGGAATGAGTGCTGGATTCACTTTCACCAGTAGATGGACAAGGTTGAATTTCAAGTTATAAAGATAATACGCCACTACTCTACTCTAACTACTTGAGCTATCAAGACATCAACCCACTCAACGGGGTTTGGATCCCACTCACGACATTGGATTTTTCATTTCAATCAAGAAAGTAGATAGAAAGTATAATTAATTTCAATTATGAGTACTAAATACATATATGGATATGTACTAGATGTTCTAAATATATATTATAATAATCAATGATTAGAGCTAGTTTATTGTGGAAGGTCATGGATAAGCAAAGAAGAAAGAAAAAAATCTGACCTAACAGAAGAGGACAGGGGTGCATTTTTGGGCTCTGTTAGACATGGCAAGAACAACAGAGCAGAAGGACAATGAAAAGACCAATATGTTGTACAAGAAAAGTTTGATCAGAACACTTATTGTCCCTAAACCCTTTTGAGGCATACCAAACTGCCAAAAGCACGGATTGAAAAATGGATTAAAAATAAGTTCTTTGTTCAATGGGATTGTTGCCAAGGACAGAAGAATGCAAAACAGTTCATCAAAGGATCATTGTAGAAACTTATGGCAGAACAACTAACGCACAACTGTAGGATGTCTTAGGAGTAGAATAATAGTTGGACAGTTAACAAGACATGCCAGACTCTATAGGCATGTCCTCTGTTGGTGCAAAGCTGTGCTAAAGAATAAAAGAAGAAAAGATTCCTACTCCTGGAAGAGGATAAAATGAGAGTCATTGAAAAAGCTTTGTGATCTGCTAAAAATTCATAAGATTAATGAAATGCACAGTAGACAATGGTGTTCAGATTTTAAAGAGCCCGACATCTTCTGTAATCTAATCAGAGGTTCAAGCCATCAGTTAAATCCTGAACTATTCGACCTGTTTATCAATAACCTGGCCTAATATATTGATAATTGTTAAAATAAATAACAGAGTGTGCAGAGATTAATGACCGTTAATCGATAAGTATTCAAATATTGTGAGATGCAGTCTGGTGCGATGTAGGTTTCAGACAAACATTTTCTTTATGCCATTCTTGCGTGTCATTGGCACTCTCAACATGACACGCAAGAATGGCACAAGTACACACTTTGAGCCCTGAAGATGATCTCAATAAAGATCAAAATGTTGGCATGATAAAGAAAATGTTTTTCTGAAACCTACATCACACCAGACCGCATCTCACGGTATTTGAAGAAATAACAGAATATTAAAATTATAAATATGAGCATTTAAAAATTTGTTAAAATGGAAAATCTCTTTACCAATTAGTGACAGTTCATGTGTCCTAAGAAAATTATATGTAAATGTATTAAAGAGAGATGGATATAACTTTAAGTGGAAGAAGAAATGGAAAATCAGCCAAAAACTAAAACTATTTTAATTTTGGATAAGGATTTAGGATTTATATCATCTCAAATCTGCACATATGTACATATGTATACTCATGTGCATAATTGTGTCTATCACTTCTCATGGCAATTGAAACTTTTGTAATTTACAGACACCATAAGATCAATGCATTTTTCTCATCCATGGACCCCTAAAGAGACAGGATTTATTTCGCTTATAAACACCCATTTTAAGCCTGCTAATTATAAAAAAGAAATACAAGCAATTAAAACCTTGGCTAAAAATAACAGATATCAAGAAATATTTATTGATAGGTTGTTAATAAAAAGAAAAAAAAATTAACTTTAAAGGATGCAACATTCGGTCTTAGACACCCCACCAAAAATGAACCTTTACGTTTTTGATGCTTGCCATATATTGAGAAACTATGAGAAAACATAGGAAAAATTCTTAAATGAGAAGATTAACTTTTAGTATCTTTTAGAGGAGCATGCACACGTAGAATTATCCTATCAAAGCCTAAAACCAAAGTTGAAAACTTGTCAAAAATCAGGATTTACAAACTACTTGGAATGATTGCAATATTAAATATAAATGACAAAGCAGCAGAGAAAATAAAATGAGAGTTCAAGGACATTTGTCTAAAACAACCAAATTTTCTGAATTTGGACCATGTAAATGAAACAAAATACAATTTAAATGCAACAGTGCTACAGGGATGTCGGTGGCCACTACAGTTTAGGCATTGACAAGGCACTCCTCACTGTAAGGTAAAGGTCCCTGGTTCGAATCCAGTGGCCTCAAAAAGAGTGCTAAACATTTTTAACAAAGGGAAGGACTATTAATATTTATATTTTAGATTATTAATAAATATGTTAATATTAATTAAATAACTTTTTAACTTTATAACTAAATATTGTCCTAATACATACTGTAAGAAAATTAATTTTAAATTAGTAGTAAATGTATAAAGTAAGTATATGTTTAACATTGAGGGTAAATCAAAATTTGTTATATTATTTATGTATTTCCCTCCATTTTACATTTTTTATTTCAAATTTCACAAACCAATTTAGTTCCACCCTTTGTTGAAATTGTGAAATGTTGTGTTTAAATTTAAATTGTCCTTAAAGTCCGAAAATTTGTTCGAATTAGACAAGTGTTCTTTAGTTCTCGTTTTAATTTTTAGTTTCTCTGCCGCTCCTTCCTATATATTTAATATCGCAATAACTGCTAGTAGTTTGTAAACCCCGCTTTTTGACATGTCGTCAACCTTGTCTTTAGGATTTTTAGCGCCATATTTACAAATCACTCTTACAATTCACGCCGAGAGAGGTGTATGTAATTTCTTCAACCTGACGATAGGCGTTTAATGCTCGAAATCATTGCTAACAGCAAATCTGTAAGTAGAACCATCCTTTACAAAAAGTGTCTTTTACAATTCCCCTAGGTTGCTTTCGCTATGACCCTATGACCAAAAATACAGGTCAGGGATAGACATTTGTGCATTTTTTGGCCAAAACCCGTTGTTACTCACGGCCAACTATTTGTTGCATAAAGCACATAGATGCTGGTTTAGAAATTAAGACAATTGTAATCAAGATCAAGCTGTCTGGATATACTACAAAGACAGTGTATCCAAACGAACTTTATGAGAAAAATAACTCGACTATCGTTCACTGATTCCGATTATATCAATGGGGCTATTGCCCCAAGAGGCCACGTGTGGTTTGGTATATAAAAATGGATTTTTTTTTTAAATCGAAACCTCCAGAAGAATTTGTAAGGGAAGGAGATTTCCATAAATAATTTAAAATAACCATATTAAATGATATATCTCATTACAATGAAGGTGGGAAACTGAACGTAAAATTCGTATGAATGACAAACTCCGAGAATACGTTTCCTTTCAGTTATTTTTTCAGATTTTTCCACGTTTTGCAAATTAAATCCACCCTTTACAAATTAAATTCACCCTTTTGCCAATTAGTTTCACCTTTTTACAAATAAATCACCCTTTTGCACAATCAATCTACCCTTTTGCAATTTACATTCACTATTTTGCAAATCAATTGTGTCCTTTTGCCAATTAGTTTCACCATTTTGCACAATAAATACGATAAATTTACCCTTTAGCAATTTAAATTCACTCTTTTCCAAATCAATTGTGACATTTTGCATATTAATTCCACCCTTTTGCAAATTAAATTCACTCTTTTTCAAGTCAATTTTACTTTTTTGCAAATTAAATTATTGTTATTATTTTATGGTTAAAATAGTTGAAATTCGTCCGAAAATGAGGAGAAAGAAAGAAATCAAAATACCCCATGGTTGAAGGTTCGCCACTTTGAGCCCGACGCCGAAGACCGGAAGGGACTTTAGTCCTGGAAGCTTGGACATGAGATTTGCAGTCCTGAACCCAGCCGCATACTCGACGGGTACAAAAGCAACGACTATGATCAGCACGACTAGGACTATGAGCGCCAACTCCAACATCGCTAATCGAAGATCGAGAAACGTTTGCCGGCCGAGAAGAGACGCTGACGACCGAAATCCCAGGTCCTTGCAGAACCCCTCCACGAAGAAGTTCCCAACG
Source organism: Cimex hemipterus (assembly GCA_039619505.1). Lineage (NCBI taxonomy): Eukaryota > Metazoa > Arthropoda > Insecta > Hemiptera > Cimicidae > Cimex > Cimex hemipterus. The sequence goes on along the minus strand of CM077103.1, from coordinate 32,329,261 downwards.
TTGTTCTTTATTCGAATTATTTTAATCTTCCTTTTGTTTCTTATTTTATGATGATAGTGTGATTATTCTTTGTTCTTTGTTATCAATAGATAAACAACTGACTGCGTCTATTTTAATAGTTTTAAGGAAATATCAAAAATTTGTCGAGTTATGAAGACTATAAAAAAATGGTGAATGATTTGTATGTTCACTAAACACCGGATAATTGGGAAAAAGTTAGGCTCTTAAATGCCACAATAAGCCGTCATCCTAGAAAATTTAATAACCAGAAAACCCTCCTAATTTGTCAGAGAGCTAAGTTGAAATGCATCTCGAAAATCCAAAAGTTCGTTGTTTTGGGTTGACAAATAATTAATTAATAATCATAAATGACAAAGCTAGATTTTTAAAATCTAAGCACAATGGCAATAAATGATCATGGTCACGCCAAATCACTCTAGAATCTCTCTAGAATCTAGTCGAAGTGTCTCAATGTGTTTGAAGATATTTTGCACTTGTCAATAATAAATAACCCTGGCGCACATCGTTCGCGTTTGGCGCGGAATAAAAAAACTTGGGTACAACTGCGTTTCGCCACTCCCTGCTTATATCCCTGGCGGTATCTGACCAGAGTATTTTATGAAATGGAAAATTTTTTAATTTGAAAAATTTTCCTTCTTTTTTTCTTAAATTGTTTTAGACGATAAATCTTTTGGGTTTGATGCCTTATTTTGAAGATTGAATTGTATATAAATTTTATTGTTTTGGAAAATCAGAAAAACTACATATATGATTTGTAATTCAAATTTTATCCAGAGTTGGAGTTAAAATGTATTTATTGCTTTTGCCTATGCATTTCGATCTGTTCCACGCCCCTTTTCAGAACTGCTGGATTCATACTCCCAGTAGAGTATAATGTGGAGTATGTGTATGATTCTAGCTCCTAAAAACCCTGAAGAGGGACCAGTGGAACAGCCCGAAATACTTCGGCAAAAATAATAAGTTAATAGCTAATAAATAAGCTCAACATTTTAACATCAACTCAAGATATAAAAAATGAATATAAAAATAAAAAAGGAAATGAACTTAACTTGTACATATTAAACAATAATTTCTTCACTGATGCATGAAACACTGATGAAATTTAAAATTGAGAATCGTCGATAATTTTAATAATAAATCTATGGACAAAAAATGTGTTTTGAGGGGGCTTCAATAACATCGCACGTAGTAGTGATTGAATGTAATTGTACAATACAACTTCCTTGTACATTGTAAATGTCTTCAGTGAGCTGTCACGGCAACGTCTGTGTCATTATTGAGATAATCCCTCCTTGAGACCTTCACCTTCCTATAGTTCAAGTCCGCACGTGAAAATTATTTCTGTTTTGCTGGAAACAATCAAACAAGGGAAAAGTTTTAAATAAAAAGGAAACGCATCAGGACCAGAGCTGAGAGTTAAGAGAGAAAAAAATAAAATGACCAAGTGGTTAGTAAATGAATTAATAAAATATTAATTAATAAAAATGAAGTAATAAAATATAATTTTAAAAAATGCACTCATTTAAACAAACAAAAATTATTGAAACTTTTATTCATAGATGAATTTTTTTAAATTGCGTTGCATCAATTTTGAATCAATATAGCCTAAAGTAGCTAAAAAATTAATATTTTTTGTGCTTGTAAAGCTATGGTCATTATAGGAATGTAAATCGATTCAACCTTCTTAGTTGAAAATGATGTTTAGTGCATTTCAAAAGCTTAATACGGCATTGTTTAAGATATGTATTTAACATGAAAAGGACCGAAAATTGAATATTCCCGGTAGCTCTTTCAAGGATGGCGGCCATAAAAATCTTCCGTTTTACTTATCTCAATGGCTGCAGTTAATATCACTTCCAATGGTTTGGTATTGTTTTTCCCCCATGAAAGCAACTCGCACGTCCTTCGAAAAAACAATACAGCATGAAGAAATACGTAAGACGCTACTTGTAAATTTTAAGCTGTGTTAGGAATTGTGAGAATTATTTGTTCACTTTTAGTCGAGCTCTGTTATTAGCTCTTTCTGCCATCTGCTACTTAATACAATTCACCCTTTTTCAAATTAGATTCACCCCTTTGAAAATCAATTTTACTCTTTTGTAAATTAATTACTCCCTTGAGCAAACTAAATTCACTGTTTTGCAAATCAATTTCACCCTTTTACAAATTAAATTCATACTTTTTCAAATTAAATCCATCTTTTTACAGATTAAATTCACTCTGTTGCTAATTAAATTCACACTTTTGCAAATTAAATTCAATCTTTTGCAAATTAAATCTTTTGGAAACCAATTTCACCCTTATACAAATTCAACTCACACTTTGCCAAAGTAAATTCACACTTTTGCTAATTAAATTCACTTTTTTGCTAATTAAATTTACCCCTTTGCCAATAAAAACAACTCTTATGCAAACTAAATTCACTCTTTTCCAAATCATCACCCTTTTCCAAATTAAATTCAATCTTTTGCAAATCAATTGTACTCTTTTGCGAATTAAATCTTTTGGAAACCAATTTCACCCTTATACAAATTCAACTCACACTTTTATAAATTAAATTCACCCTTTTCTAAAGTAAATTCACTCCTTTGCTAATTAAATTCACTTTTTTTGCTAATTAAATTCACCCCTTTGCCAATAAAAACAGCTCTTATGCAAACTAAATTCACTTTTTTGCAATTCAAGTTTACCCTTTTACAAACTAAATTCTGTTTTGCATATTAAATAAACCCTTTTGCCATTTAAATCAACTCTTGTGCAAACTAAATTCGCTCTTTTGCAAATCAATTTTACCCTTTTGTCAAGCCAATTAATCTTTTGCAAATTTTGGTCAAAATTTGCTGTAATTAAGAAAAATAAACTACATAGATATTGACTCAACAGAAGCGAACACCAGTGTACTTTTGGATCTGTGATACTAGTATTAATCTAGTGTATGTTTTAGTTGGTTCAATTAACCGAAATAATTACATTAATTTTATGCAAACTATGTTGAGTTGAAAAATTAATGACATGAGCAGGACTCAAAACCACGACTTGGTATTAATTATCCTTATACTACATTATCATGTTATTTAATGTATTAAAATGTAATTATTTTTGTTATTGGCTCCTGTTAAGTGATAAGGTGTTTCACTGAACAGCAATTGTATTTCAGTATATTTCAAATAGTGTTAATGATGTAACAGTGAAATGTAATATAAACAGATTAATAATTACTCGAATAATATTAAGATAATAGTAAATATTTGGAAATAATTTGGCATCTTGTTCTTATAATTTCAAATGCTAAAAATTAATGTACCTATAAAAAAGAGCAAGATTTTGTTTGTGTGAGCTTGTAATACATTAAAATATTTATTTTTAATTTGATTTTATTGATTTTATCATTAGAAACATCATATTTTTAGAAATTTAACAAGCCGTATCATGTCTGAATTGGCCACCCGTTTGTCATTTGTTCAAATCCCCTTCTTTATGTACTACATGTCCAATCAGTTTTCTAGATGCTTCACTCAACACAATCATGAAACGTAATCCATGTATTTTGAAAAGTTCAGGGATATTGTTCCCATTGAGCAGAATCATGGGCGTTCTGCCGTGTAACGTCAATTTTGAAATAACAACTTATGCGATTATCTATTCTAATGTGGTTACGGTATTTTGTTTGATGTTGACCATCTGCTTAGTCTCACTCTATTTTAAAGAAGTTTGGCCTACATGGACTGATATGGACAAGCTGTTGTTTACATTTCCAAGAGTAATGAGAGTAATACCCATCATACTGCATCAGTTAAATTTTTACCTCAAGAAGAAAAAATACAATATCTTGCTCAAAAATATTAAAAAAATGTATAACCCTCAGAAAACAGTATTCAATTGTGTGCATTCAGTTTTAATTGTAGGTGAAATTGCTTTTTATACATCTCACGTAATAATAAGGAGAACAAGTTCAATATATATATACACAGCAATAGCTGAATTCATACAAAGCTTATCTCTTCTTTTGATCATTTTGCAATTTTGCGCTTATCTAGAAATAATTTCTGAAAATCTAAACCGGACAACAAATATGCTCAAATCAGTTCACATAGACAAACACATATTAGTGCTCAGAGTCACCGAGTTGGCCAGATATGCCAGTCTGGCTGGTAACATATATTCAACGAAGAACCTTGTTATTATTTTATATATTTCGTACAACTACATACATGGAATGTATTATATTTTTAAAGGCACTGGAAATTTTCCAGCCATGGCCTCATTGAGTTTCAAAAGTTTAATTTTAATTTATTTCCTTTGTAGGAGTTGCCAGAACACAAAAGAAAAGGTAAGATTAGACTTCATTTATATTTATTAGTAATAAGATTTGGTGTAAGACAGACTAACCTATAATAAATTGAAGAAGCAATAAAACATCGTTCATGAAGCCACAGATGTAATTAAAGTTTAAATTAGTTAAAATAGTTAATTAGTTAAATCATTCCTGTAAAGTAAAAAATTCTAGTAGTGGGCTATGTTTTAAAATGTTCCAACTTTAGAAAATAAGACTCTAGTTGAAAAAGTTGGAATAACAAGAATTAAAAATACAATCATTTTTGTCTCCGTAGAAATAATTTTTATTACCAAGACAGTTACATTTAAATTTTTTAAAAATTCTTTTTTTTTTCAAAAATCATATTCAACATCTGCATAAATTTATCATGTGTTAATAACAAGAATAAATATGATAATTTTTAGATTAGTTAATTAAAACGTGAATAATTAAAAAAGTCAGTTAATATTTTAGAATCAAATTCCCAATAAAGACATTTGTCATCGTCCACATGAAATCGACAATCATAAACATCCAATCCAATTAACTCACCATTTTGTGCCATTGATCGATAATGATGAATGGGAGACTGATTTTTATTTCCTACTCACAACAACAAGAAAATGAAATGTATGAATAATTAAGTTAAATTTAAGTGGAACCTATGCCACGGACATTTTATTTTTATTGTTATGATTTAATAAACACGTGTTTTGTGAATTTTTCGTATAAAATATTTAACAAACTTGGCAATTCATATTTTTCACTGAAATATAAATTACATTAAATTTAATTGTACTACTGTTAACTATTTCACCTTTATACATGTATTATTAAATTTAGCTCCATTTAATTGATTTATTATTCTATGAGAATTAATAATTCAGGTTCAATAAATTTATAATATTTTGAAATTAAGCATGCATAAATATTTTAAATATTTAATGTTATTTATATCAAGCATTATATTTCAGATAGAAAAATTTAACGATGTACTCTTCAGATCGATGAAGAAAAGCAAAGAACTTTGTCAAAATGTGAGGTTTAAACAAAAATAAAAAAAGAAGTTATTTGAAACTGAAGAACTATTGATAAAAATTATTACTTAACAGGAAAAGTTACAACTGTACGTTACGATGAAGCAAACGGTTAACTTCACTGCCAATGGTTTCTTCACACTAGGATATCCACTTGTGACTTCGGTTAGTCGTAAAAGTAAAAAATTTTTCTCCATTTTAGTTTACACATTTTTAATATTACTCTTGATAACATTGTTGCTTTTCATCCTCATAATTCATAACCATATTGAATCTAACCAGGATAAAATGTTAAATTTACAGAAATGTGTTTTGACAGATTGTTGCTGCAGCAACTACATATTTGGTAATCCTCCTACAATTTTCTTAAATGCAGAAGGAATGTTGTCAGTCATCAGCACAGCACTGCTTAGACGATCATAAACTTTTTCTACCTTAAATTTAAGGTGTGTTTTCATGATTAATTATTAAGAGAAACTATTTTCAACTATCACATATAGTTCTCATAAAATATTTGTACATACTTGATAATATTGAAATTATTAAAATTTTGCAAAAATTTACCTTACACTACACTACTCAATTATTAAGTAAATCGATTAAGCTATGGTCAAGCAGACCACGAAACTAGTGAATTATTAAGTAAGTTAATTTTTTATTGGCAGAATTAATTTTAAACTGCTTTAATAATTTGTTTGAAAAGCTGTGGTTGAAATGCTAAAATTAAAAATCATAAGAAAAATAGTAGTAAATAAAAAAGTTATGTCAAAGCGCTCAATGATTCAAAACTACTGGAATAAAGTTAATTGTATGCTATTAACATTTAAAATTGGGTTAAAACTATCATTTAGATTTTTTTTTAAAGAAGAATTTAGAATTATTATTTGAACAATTATTTTAAATTATGAATAATAAAGGAATAATAAAACCAACATTCAATCATACAATTAATAGGGTGAAGCCGATATTTACATTTAACATTTTACAATGTGTTATTAATTTATTTTCATTTTCATAACACCACAGTTATAACAAAAGTAAGATGTAAGTAACTTATTTTATTTTTATAACTTCATAGAATGCCTAAAGCTTTGAAGAATATTGTATAATTTCACTAGGCTTTAGTCAAGTAAATTATGTAAGTCTTATAACTATAATTTCGAAAATAATATTTCATTTCTTATGTAGTAAGCTACAATAATTTATTAGTTATTTCAATGTACTCTCAACGACAAAATTACCAGACACTCGTCTTTTTATTTGTTTATTTAATTATATGTATTTTTATCATTATGTTACTTTTGTTAACATAAACAAAATTAAATAAGATCAAAAGTTCGTAACTATTAATACAAATTATTTAATAATGACAGTTTGAAAGAAAATTCACCAAAACACCAGAACATCATTTAGTGGGACAAAAAAATTGTTAGTTAAATTTTAACAACTTTTTTTTGTATTTGAGTACAATTATTTTTTAGAATTTCCCTTAAGCTAGTTTCATGATGTTTTATACAGCTTATTGTTGACTTTATAAAGTGGTAGTATATATTGTTTGTAATTTGTTCCTCACCAATCATCTTGGTCTGCCTATTCCTTGCTGGGCTAGTCAGATGCATTTGGAAGAGGTCCTCTGAAGATGACAAATTGCTGAAACACTTCTAACAGTTCAACCCAGCTGATTAGGTTGACGAAGATTGTCTGTCTGATGGCCTCAGGAGAAAATCTCAGTACTTATTTTTTGCATCAATTAATACCAATTTTTTAAGTTTAATTTTTGGTCTTGTAGCTAAATTTAGAAACAATATATAATAATGTACATAATATAGAATATATAGAAAACACTTTATTTTTTTAAAACTTAGTTTACACCAGTGAATCTTATTTTACATCTGAAGTATATATGACATGCTGTTAATGATGTATGGACAGTAAAATTACCTATTTGTTTTGTATGGAAAATTAATTTCTCAAACTTTATCATTCATGTTTAGTTTAAATTGTTTTATAATTTTAATTTCAAAAGTAATATAAAATAAAAGCTTTATTAGATTTTATCGTTATGAAATTTTCATTGTTATTGTTCTTAATAATCACACATAAACATAAAGAGTATGAGTGTAACGACTAAAGCTTATGTTCATCACAGTTGTAATTTGAGAAGTAATAGGTATATATTATTTTATGAGTTTTATACGATACGCTTGTCTAGTAATAAATTCAAAATTGATAATGAATTTTAAGAAGTATTACAAATTTATTATTTTTATGGTTTGTCCTATACAAGTAATTTCAATGTGATTGAAATTATTTTTTTAATAATAATAAATAAAATTTTAATTTCATATTAATTTTTTTTTTTTTTTTTTTTTTACTGGGGCTTTCGACATCTTGGCCATTTCAGCCCCACACTAGGTCTATATTCTATGCACGTTCACACACATCATTCATACGAATAAATACGTTCATACAATTAACCACATTCACACAGCACACTCATTCCGTTTGGTCGGTGGAGTACTTGATATTCCTCCACCGACCTACAATTAAACTAAGCTAGAATGGGGTCGATGGGGTACTTTTATTAATATTCCGCCATCGACCCCGCACACACACTCACTCGCTTTCATCGTTCGAGGGGCGATGGTGACGTTCTATTCACCCTCACCCCTCGCCATTCACACCAATAAATACTTGCACACAGACAAAACACAGACACATAACACATACTATATACAATAAAAAAACCCAATTTCCCGTAAAAAGCGGAACAGGGGACTCAGAAACTTGCTACCGTGTTCGAGGACTCTTCTTAAATCCGGCGGCATGTCTGCACGCTCTCTGTAAGGAGCCAAGGCATGACACGCCTCTATTATGTGGGACACATCGAGCAACCTTTCTCTGCATAAGGGGCACCTGCGCGGGCTTTGGCCCATAAGCAGGTGCCCATGTGTCAACCTAGTATGGCCAATCCTTAGTCGGGTGAGGACGATCCCTTGTCTCCTGCTCAGATTCTCTGAGGGCCATCTACCGGTCGTGCTCTTGACTCGCAAGAGCCTCTCCGACGATCCCGCCCACTGACGCCGCCATCTTTCCTTTATCATATTTTTAACTGCGTGCTTGGCGTCAGGGGGCCTGATCGCGATGGTCCGATCTGGAGGGTGGGACGTACCGGCTTTCGTCGCCTCGTCCGCGCGTTCGTTACCCTCCAGGCCGATGTGTCCGGGAATCCAGACAACAACCACCGTTTTTCCGAGAGGCTCCAGCTCCGCGTATTTCTCTAGCAAGAGCACGACGAGAGGGTCCACAGAGCACCTGTCGCGTATAGCCCAGACAGCGCTCAGAGAGTCGGTACATACTCCCCGGTCCGCACCGCCTCGAGAGCGTGCCAAATCGCGTACAGCTCTGCTGTGTATACGCTGCAGTGAGAGGGCAACGGCCAGGAGGTGGCCACTCCCTCGCTATACACAGCACACGCCACACCATCGCCGGTCTTGGACCCGTCTGTAAAAATCAGACGAAAACCGGCGTATCTATTTCTAAGTTCAAGGAACTTAGCCTTGTAGAGGTATGGCGGCGTACACGACTTAGGCAAGTTCGCAAGATCGTCGCAGACGAGTACGGCCGGAAAGGTCCAGGGGGGTGTCGGCCGGTGCCCCACCCGAAGCACCATCCCCAGGGCCAGTCCGGCCCTCCCTAAGGACTCACCGAAGCGGATCCCGAGGGGTCGCGTCCGCGATCGAAGTCTGTCGTAAACTACTCTGTACGGGCAGTGGAGGATTTTCATACCAAGAGGGTGCTCCGGCTTGGCCAAGAACCCGGCCGCATAACTGAGAGTGAGTTGCTCTCTCCGAAGTTCGGGAGGCAAGACCCCCAGCTCGCAGCACAGACTGGCCAAGGGGCTGGTCCTGGACGCCCCTGAGATTGCTCTCAGACCCTGGAAATAGAGCCTATCGAGCTTTCTCAGGCGCGTTTTCCGGGCCGAGGAATAAGCCATACATCCATAAAAGATCCTCGAACAAAGCAGCGAGTCAAACATTTTTAGCAGAGTCTCCCTGTCCGCGCCCCACCTAAAGCGACTAACAAATCTCAAAAGTGAGAGGGTTTTCCTGCTCTGGACCTCGACGGCGTCGATGTGTGCCTGCCATCTCAGCTTTTCGTCAAACAAGAGGCCGAGGAACCGAACCTTCTCCACGTACTTCACAGGCGTGCCCCTCAGGCAGAGTTGAGGAGGGCTATGGGCCCTCCTGAGTCTGCAAAAGTGGACACACACCGTTTTCGAAGTGGAAAAGGTAAACCCGGTTTCCTCGGCTGTGGCAGACACGTTTATCATATTAATTATTTAATGTTTTTATTGTTATGACACTGTCTATATAATTTCAAGAACAATATATGTATCTATCTTTTATAAGTATTATGTATCTATATTCTAAGTTATGAATTTTATGCTATGATATTTCCAAAGGTAGTTAATTGAATTTTATTTAACCATTTATACCATTGTATTTTTTATTGTATAGTTAAGTTCTTGTTGCGTGCAAATTCCATAATAATATGAGATAGTGGCCTGTTGGAACCACTAGCCAACAGATCCCAATCTATGTTGTGATGTTTTATGAATGCAGGAAAATATTGTAAATATAGTAAGTGTGTAATAGCAAGCAAAGAATAACATTTATAATACATGGAGTTTTTTCTCTTACGCTGTTGAATTATTTTAGTTTTATCACATCCTGGATCACCATAGGAATAGATTGGGTGATCACACCATGAGATCATTAAACTGAAATTGATTTTGACAATATTGTGCAACGGTGCGTTGGACTTGGAGTAAGCTATTTCTTAAGATGTGGGTTTATTAAATCAATGCACAATTATCAGTAGACAACAAAACACAAGTTCAAATTGTATTTCTGAACATTCATCCATAGCAGTGTATAAAACATAATTGACTGTATGGCGAAACTTCACTTAGCAATAAATTCGATATGAATTGGTAAATCTATCCTTGTGGCAGAAAAAGAGGCAAATGCCATTTTACTGTTATTCTGTATATTAATCTTAAAATTTGGACAATAAATTATGACAGTTCCTTTAAATTTGTGGTTCTGTAAAAAATGTTACAATTTTAGTAATGTTTTTCTTTTTTAGTAGAGAAGTTTCATAAGTGTAAGGCAAAGAGACAATATGGCCAACAGATAATTTCAGACTGTTTGAATACTGCTCTGGCATTTCCACCATTCATATTCTAAATATGTATTTGTCTTCATGATTAACTATTTCTACGATTTTCTGAATAAATTTACTGTTATTGAAGACATCAAGAATGAAATGAAAGAACGTTCCAGCTGCCATAATTTAGACTGGCATTGATATACATATATATGTATGGTGGTTAGTGATCGTTAATCTTTATTTAAATAATTGTTTTAAACATAACTGCAAGAGCTTTTTCTAATTAATTTGTTATGGGTAGCCGTTCAAAAATAATGGGTGGTTTAAAAATGAACTTAGTTTTACTTTTTAGCAGTTGTAATTTTAAAACTTCAGTTGTCCGTTCCAATTTTATGCAAATTCCAACTTTAATATCATCCTAAGTATACAGGTTTAGTTTGCTCCAGTGCCAACAACATGGAGTCTTCCACAGAGAAAGAACAAGGAAAAAATATTAACTTACCTTGCAGAAGTTTCGTTAAGTGTAGCTTCAATGGTGGAGCAGCAATTTCTTTAGTGAAATATCAATTTACTCTCACCATTTTACTGTATAACAACTGAAACTAGGATTGGTAACTTATAAATTTAAAATTTCTGCCAAATTTAACACCAATCCCCCAACAGAACAAAGCTCATGATTAGGGCAATTATGAAAGCACCTTAACGAATCTGTTTTATAGCATTTCACATCACTCAGTAAAAAAATTGATCTTTACACCGATTATTGACTATTATCTCTACAAAAGCTTCAAATGGAAGTTCACATATTAATATCTAGCACCACAGTATTTTTTTTTTTTTTGTTAGTCGACTGTTTTATTGCAAATTATCCATAACAAATAACTAAAAAGAAAAAAAGAAATGGTGAGTCTACCAGTTTCTTTCCACAAATGTTTTCTTTCTTGCTTAGTTTGTAAAGAAATAAAATAATTACAAGCTAAAATCTACTACCAACTAAATGTGATCATGTAAATAAGTAATTCATAATTGGTTTTCAATTTTTGTAAAATCTTTAGCCAAGAATCATGAAAACTTCCAAGTAGTCTTTTTATTTTTCATACATATCAGAAATTGTTTAAAAACTAGTTTCCTGTTTTCTTTTTCCTTCATGTGGACAATATTGAAATAAAATATAACCCCTTTTTATTTATTAATATTTATATGTATGTATATAAATATTTGACATGAACACAGAACTTTCTAAAATGTATTTTGTTCCATTATAACTTTTCCCAAAATGAGCGCTCTAATTCTTTCATTTGAGCAATGTGGCTTTCACACTAAGCTTCACTACAATATTTTTATGTGGCTCTACAGGCATTAAACTAAGTTTCTAACGGACAAACATAAACCTTAGAAAGTTCCATCGGATAGGAAAAGTCGAGGGAGAGACAACAGTGACCTTCACAGTCAGTTAAGAAACCACTTAATACATCATTTAAATATCTTTTTGAAAAAATTTAAGACACCTGCCATTGACACAATATGACAAATATACAGCTAATATGACATTTTTTTTATAAGTCAAAGGGGGAGAAAATGTGCATTTTCTTTTATAAATATCTTTTTGTAAAGGGCACATCGACACATACACTTCATATTATCCTGTTATATTTGCTCCCAGGACTGATCTACCATAGCCAAGTCTTAAAAGTAAGTAGATTTTAAATGTCTACAATGAAAAAGGGATGATTTTTTAATAACATAATTTTTATTGACAGCAAAAAAAATGCTGCTGTAATAAAAAACCTTACACAATTTCCAGAGAAAAATCTAACAGATCACAATAATTAACAGTACAGCAATGGTGAAAGCGGAAAATAATTTTATCTGGAATTATGCTATAAAAAGTGACTTAACAAATTGAAAAACAAATAATTACAATTAATACATGATTCATTATATAATAAAAATGATGTTACTAGTATAGTTTTTGTTTTAGTTATCATTCAATTCTTTTTCTCTTAAAAATGTCGAAATGATTATTTTTATAATGAAAATGGTTTAGCTCTCTCACCTCCTAAATTGTAATGAAATGTGACAAATAAAATCTCAGTCCATTCAAACAGGTTATTCAATTATGATGAGACATTGGACACAGTACACATTCACAGAACTACGGACAAAGACACCCTGATCAATAAGTTCCACTCTTGACTATTTCCTTAACACAACCACTTTCATTTTACAGTTACAAACGACAATGGTCATCATATTATTAGGCAAAGGAAATATGTTAACTGGCGTTGCCGCAAATGTGACATGTATGCTCCAATCACACGAGAGTCGACTTAATTATAAAGCTGCGTTAAACAGGTTTTCAACTTTCTGTCACTTTTATAATTTTTTTGTATTAACTTTTAATTGTCAACGTACAAAAACTATGCCTGAAAACATTTGTAAAGCATTTTTGGCACTGGAACAAAAACAAAAGAATCAAGCAAAATGTACTAGCACAAAAAATAAGTTTTTGTTTTAACCCTAAACATTTTATTTTTTGTTTATATATATATTATATAAAAAAAAGAAACAACGAAAATAAAAAGTGGAGGAAACATTACGAAATAATTTAATAAGTATATAATTTAAAAAAAGAAAAGAATGCAAACTGAACAAAAGATGAAAGGCCAGCAAAATTTAGTTTTATATATATATATAGTATATACATTGAAACAAACTGAGGGATTGTGCTGCTTGGCATAGGTTTATATACGTCGCTTTTGCAAAAGTGAATGCGGTGAGTACAATTTTTTTTTTTTTTTTTTTACAATTTAGGGTAATAGAGTATAAAGTGGGATTTTTTTTTTATTTTTATAGGAGGGGGCATAAGGAAAATTGGGAGAAGTGGAGAATAATGGGTCAAATGAGGGTAATGATTTGTGGTACTTATGGCTTTTTATTTTAATATTATTTTTTTTTATGGAAAGGCTGAGGATAAAAAGGTGTCGAGGGGATGTAGAAAGGGAGGAGTTGTTTTGGTGGTTTAATTATCGCCTCCCTCTTGTGGCTCATCTCCATCTCCATGTGTGTCGGACGTCCACAAAGTCAGGTTGTCTCTCAGCAGCTGCATGATCAGTGTGGAGTCTTTGTAGCTGTCTTCGTTCAGCGTATCCAGCTCTGCTATCGCATCATCAAATGCCTGTCAAATGGGAGAATTGCATGAAATTTGTCTTACTGTGAACTAGTTGTACATTAAAACAATCTACTGGACAAACTTAATGAATTAAATTTAAAAATGAACAGAAAATTTCAACAGTTTGGGTTAGATTTAAGTGCACTCACTGAAAAAACAACATGAGCATAGATTAGTACTCCACCAAACTAAAAAACAAACAAAAAATTCAAGATATCCACACAAGTTAGTTACTATCTCCTTCGTTCAGCGAGTTTTGATAAATGTACGCAACCATCGTATCTTGAAAACAACCTCAATGGTGAACTATCTATCTTTCCGCTCATGTTGTTACCTGTTTAGCCAGGTGGCAGGCACGGCCTTGGGAATTGATGATTTCATAATAGAATACTGAGAAGTTAAGTGCAAGGCCGAGACGAATAGGATGGGTAGGTTGCATTTTTGATTTTGCAATATCAAAAGCTTCTTGGTATGCCTTTTGTGAGTCGTCTACCACAGCTGCAATGAAAAAAGAAAGATAAGTGAAAACCGCGAAAATAAAAAAACTTTCCCCTTTGTTTCGATCTTGGTTTAAATTTATTTCTGGCTCTCTATCTTCCCAAACTGTTGGTTTTCCTTCTCTTCCTGAGTTTCTTATTATATATGGACAAACCTGTTTGGCAAGATGACAAGCTTTGTCTGGCGAATTGAGGATTTCGTAGTAGAAGACTGAAAAATTCAGCGCAAGTCCTAGCCTAATTGGATGTGTAGGCTGCATCTTTGACTTGCTGATTTCAAAAGCATCTTGATATGCTTTTTGTGAATCTTCAACAACAGCTAAAAAAATCTTTTATGTCAGACATTGTTTCTAGGAGTTTAACAGTTTAACAACTATATTAAAGCATTTCTGTTTTATTTTAAATAATCAAAAGTAATATACATACCGTTCCGTGTATCTCCGGTAGCAACCTCAGCAAGGTACCTGTAGTAGTCACCCTTCATTTTCAAGTAAAATACTTTACTTTCGGCATTGCTAGCCTTGGGGATAAGGAACCTGTCTAATAACGCCTGAAAGTTTAAATAAAATTTACATATAAAAATATTCAAGCGATTAAAACTTTAACAGTAGTTATAAATTTACATTAACAACCAAGGTGGGAGCCCCATCACTGAATCATCAATTTGCTTATTGACAAACCAAATTAACAATGGATACAAATTGTATGTTTATTAGCAGATATTTATATCCACCAATTATTTTATTAAATCTTAAAGCACTTCTATTGAATTGTCATTTAATTTGTATACTCCACTTCTGCTAATGGATGCAGATGGATTTTTCTCATTTGTACAGTATAGGATAGTTTTATTCTAACACAGGAACTGCACAGTAACCTTTCCCATTCATTCTGTAAGTTCTCAACCACTCATCCATACGTGTGTGACACAAAGTACTAGTTTTCGCTGTTCCACTTATGATTTACATTTAAAAATAAATAAATGAAGCTTTGGTTTCCGAATTCTATAACTTGTAGTTTCTTGCCAGGAATTACAATGATTTGTACCACACACTATGAAAATGTGATTTTTAAAGGAGTGCATTGCAAGATTTATGCTATGATGATAATATTTTTGCTTTGAGCGACAGAAGTGTCCACGTCAAGAGCCTTTAAGTGGCACAAATCTTGTTCATAACAAACTGTTGTTGAATGTATGGTAAGTAAATTCTTGTGGCTGACTTGTACACACTCGCAGAAATTCCTACAAATGCACATAACTTTATGCTGAGTATTCAGCACAAATTTTTATAGGACATGAGATGTAAAACAAATACCAATTAAGATTTAGAAAAATTAAAATAAGTATCCAGCAGCACTGCACAAAACTTTGCAGGCTACACTTAAAGGTGCCAAAACATCAATTACAATTGAATAATTCGTTTCGCTATGGTGTTCGTTCTTTAACAACTCACCCCTTCTAGAAAACCTTTGTTTTGAAAGGTTGTTAAGGCTATTTTTAGAATCGAATTGGTGTCAGGCCTTTACTTTACTTTGACAACATAACTGTGAGTTTTCTGATTTAACATGTTTTTAAAAATTAAATTTTATTTAATCAAATTTTTTGCCATACTTCGGGAGTCTTTACAAATCAAAAGTTGTAATGAACATGTTAATACTAGAAAAAATAACTTGACCAACAGTTCATGTCAATTTAATTTTTCTTTTGTTCTCTATTCTGGCAATTTAGTTGCGCCAATTGTCATTGGCATCCGATTCCCAAATTCAGAACCTTATTCTCTGATTAATAACAAGTGCATCATGGAATGTTCGGAACCAAACTATCCACAATGACTTGGCCATTTTTAATATCAACACGGCAATGTTGGAGCACCTACAATCATCAACTCCAATGATTTATCATGAAGCACCCCAATAAGAAATTACCCAAAGCCGACCTACACCACATCAAAAATGAAAATAAATACTCCAATCCATCCTCAACTAATTATCTATTACTATTACAAAAATCTTCCTGCAAGCTATTGTTACCAAATTTATTAACACTCTAATTAAGAAAGGAAAGCCATCGAGTTGCACAACTTTAATGAGTACTAGATATATTCAGATTAAAAACGGGGAAAAATTAGTTTGGTTTTAAAACTGAATATAAATAAATTGTTTCAGTCTCTGATCAATAATAGGGACCTTAAAACGTTTTTTACTCTAAAACGAGACCTATTTATTTGTATTTCTCGGTTTGGGAAGGTAGTAAGTTGTAATCATAAAGCATAGTATTTTGCGTAATTCTGTACTACTAAGGTCACGTAGAAAAACAACGTAAATAGTAGTATGGTGTGGGTACCAGAGGTGAGAGATAAAATAACATGTTTTCCCTTTGAATAAGTCTATAACTTTTAAATCGAGGGTAGACAGAAGGGTCAACAGGGATGAGTCGGGGGGGGGGGGTTCGAGTAGCTGAAATTTTTTTTCAGCTGGCTATGGAGAGGGGCTTGCGCAGAGGTGCAGAAAATGACGTCGTTGGGTGGGGCGCAGCCCTTCTCCCGGGCAGTATCGACTCATTGATTGCTTTCCTCCTGGTTCTAGCCCGGACGAGAGGGGATGGGAGAGGACTCGTCAACTCAGGGCCCCGAAACAACCCTTCTTCCTGTCATCCCTCCGAAGACGGCTTCGGATAGACCGTACCTAACCACCTACCGTAATTGTTATACCAGTACGCAGACATGACGTACCGTTGCACATGGTTGCAAGTTCTAAGGTCTCGCCCAACAAAGTCTGACATCGGCTGACCAAAAACCACCTGTGGATCTATTCGACAAACAGGGCAACCCCCCTCCGGCAACGTTAAAATTTGACCTCCTTTCTTTCAACTGAGAATCATAATAAAAATCCATCAACGGCGATGTAAAATGTCTTACAAAACTAATGTAATTATAATCAATGTAAACTTGTCGTAAACAGATTTTCCCTCAATAAACTACCTTTGTTTTAACAAATGCTCGTTTGTTTTGCCTTTGTAAAAATGTTTCATTTTTTATGTCAAATTAGATAATTTTAAATATTTCTAATTTCCTATAGCTTGAATTATTCTAAAAGTATAATGCCACATGTTTTTACGCAGCATTTTACTAAATAGGATTTTTAATTCAATATGTTCTGGCATTTTCCACTTAATGAAGATCGCAAAGTCTACAAAAACTTGACTAAGAATGAAAGATTGGATCCGAAGTGTAATCCTGCCGGATACGTGAATTTTAAAGATGGCACAAGTTGCCAGTTGCAATCAATAAATTACAGGAAAAAAATTGCTGGCTCTTAGCAATTCTTTATTATGGAGATGGAAGAACGACTGAATGAGCAAAGTCTATTAACTCACTCCTAGAATAAAAACCGGTTGGTAAAAAAGTGCAATCCATATACGACATTCCTGAGTGACCCTCCCTTCCCGGTCGAAGAAACCATGGAGCCGTCACCTCGGCCCGTCCTTCTGCGGGACTTTCATAGGCTGGCCCATTTTTCCATCTGGCCGCGGCTTGATTAACATCATCTCCCACGGGGTGTGTTAGAAAGCTTTAAACCGATTTCCACCGATGGAGCAGGTCGAAAATTTTCCTTGAGGAAACGAGGTCGAGTGTTAATAATAAAAGGAAGAAAGTGCGAAGCAAAATGCTGCGACCGGATAAGAGGTGGGGAAAAAGCCGCATGCCTTGTTTAGGGGCCGGTGCTCCCTCTTTCGTTTCACTACTGACTCATCCCCCTTTTATTTAATGCATTTCAGTTGGTGGAATTACACAATTTTTTATTTCATTCTCAAAACAAAACAAATAATTAAATTTTCTGCGGCAAGACAATGGTAGGTTGATCTTGATTAATTATCTCAATAGAAATTGTTCTCTCAAATCAAATACTTTCCTAGTTAGGTTAATTTTTTTAAATTACAAGTCAAGCCACGAAACTGTATATATCACCTTTACAAAACGTATTTTATTGTATAAACAGGTTCATTGGAAAATACAGTTGTCCTACTCCGAAGAGTTTTCCCTTATCGGGTGAAGGTTGAAACTGAAACATATTTTATGAGCGGCTCCAGGACACCTGTTTGACCTACATAACTCATGAAATGGAAAACGCCGTACGGAGATAAACCCTAGGTACACGAGTATAGGCTTCTCCCTATTCAATGGTACCTCCTCTTCCTGTAGGCCATTGTATGCAGGTTTCCTGCTGTACGGCAAGGGCGTGGCAGGTCAATAGACCATTTCTACAAAATGTTCTAACACTTTTAATTTTCCCCTCTCCTTGTAATCAAATTGCGAACAAAAAAAGATATGAAAATAACCCAGGAGGGTATTTTGTTCGTGCAGAAACACAACTACAAGCACATGATGCGGAATACATTCCTCCTAACAACAGTACAATGGTACTAGGATCGTTTGTAAGAGAGGGCCAATTGACACTCCAGACAATTAATTAAAAAAGTGGTCTGTGGAAGAGCCAATTATAAGTTGAGTGGGTTAATGAACGTATTACTGCTACGTTATTTCGACATTCAGTTTTAAATTTGGCTGAGCCACGTTTCTGAGATATTTCCTAGCAAGAGGACTGATAAAGCTGGCGCTGAAGAAGATAAATCACAGCGTTTCAACAGCTAACCAAGACAAATAAGGTACTTGTAAAATAATATTCAAAATAAAACTTTACAAACCTGACGGGGGGGGGGAATAATTCAGTTGTATCTTTTCCATTATTTATTTCAAAATGAACTTTACTCACAACACATGCACACGATATTACCAGTAAAGGTGCAAGATACATGAATAACATGTTTCAACGTATTTCACCAGTACAAATGCAAAGTGTCACCATTTTGTACTCTAATTATTTATTAAGTAATTTATAAATTATTAACACAAATTTAGTCAGACTGAATAAACTAACACTTAGTCCGTTAAAAATATAACGAGGAAATGGTAATTATCTAAGACAGAATTGAGGAATTTGCGTAGTTTCTTGAGGTCGTATCAAGAATTTATAATCGATGGGGGGGGGGGAGCAGACTGTTGCAGTTTGAACTTAACTCATCTGGGACGAGGCTGGAAAAATTTCAAAAAGGTTCAAGCTAAGAAAGAGGTCAGAAATTCTTTACATTCCGGAAATCGCTCGTTACCTCGACAAGACCCGGGAGCTGCAACGCATTGTGGCAATAGATAAAATAAAAAAAGACGCCCGGGGATTTATTAAGAAATAATTAAAGACAAGTTCATGTTACAATTCAGTAGGCGCTTTGTATTTCTTTATAGACGCTTTTGATGATGCGGGAAGGAGAGGGACTCGCGAATGTATATAAGTACATCACACTAAAGCACGAACAAAGTTAATTTATCATGTAAAATTACCATATTTCAAAATTGAAAAAACTAAAATTACAACTCCTTCGAAATTGGATTCAATAAGAAGTCAAGTAGCTTAAATTTTAATATCATTGTCATTTGCATAATTATTCCTTACATCGATAGACATCTTAGCACTGGAATGTTTTTCTACTTTTTTTTTATTAATGAAATAAGCCTTTGGGAGTGAAAACCAACAACAAAATCAACGTTCATTCTAACTATTTAAAAATTCGGTATTGTATCGAAACGGTAAATCTCATCCTATCGTGCAAGCTGATTCTAATTATGACCGTACAATCTCAAAATATTATCGCTATGAAGGCGTAAAAATTCCGCAATTTTCCCTCGGAAAGAATTTTTAAAAAATCGTCCAATTTTATCCTAGTAGCTGTTGCCTGATAGCTCTAAAAGTAAAAAAGCCACCTGTAACTTTATCGTTGATTCAAGTAGACAAAAACTTAAGACTCAAGTGGAAATACAGATTTCAATTGCGTAAGTTTGCTTATAAGAAAGAAGGTTTATTTTCACATAATTTATAATCATCCTTAATTTATTGGGATTTAGATAGCGCAGTTCATTCAGATTTATCCAGGAAGGCTGGCTTTAAAACCAATGAAACACCTAAATACTGGTTCATTCGAACAAATTCCAATTATGGCTGTGAAGTTGAAGTAACTTTATGGTTGAGTTACGCAGGTTCAAAGGATTTCCAATTAATATTTAATATATTTCTGTTGGGTTGGTATGCTTAGGCTAAATAGTACTAATAATACTGAGTATGGGAACGATAAAAATTAAAGGGACCGCGAACTACATTTATTTCTGATGTGATGTGAGATTTGATTATAGGTGTATGGCGTGCAAGTAAAGGGGCATCAGAGATAAATCCTAAGCAAATTTTGAAGAAATGTGTTTTGGGGAGTTTAACGTGTAAGAAGATTGACCTTGTTGTTTCCCTATCGTTATACTCTGGGTCTAGCCTGTTTTTATCTAGCAGACCAATAGATAGGAAGCAACCTGTTAACTTTGTCAGCCATCAGATCTCAAAAGGAAATCTCATATGAATCCACGTTAAACGTCTTCTCCATGCAATCGTACATAAGACTAAATGTCGTTGATACTTTTATCCAAAATAAAACTGAGGGAAGTCTGCACGTGTAGAACAGTAATGGTGCGCGTTTTATTTTGGGTCGGAGAAAACGTGCAAAAGCATCATGTCTGCGCATTACAGGCTGTCCCCCTCGGTTGCATTCGGCCCCGATCGCATTCCCGTCCCACCTTCCATTCTGTTTTTCATACCTAGAATGGAAGATATTCAAGTCACGGGAAAAGGAAGTCGACGTCCATTGTCCCAGGCTTCTGGATGAATACGAAATGTTTTCGAAAACTATCATTCCAGTTCCAATTGGGTTCCACCATCGTGGTTATTTTCACAGCCTGAACGTTTCTAACGGGAAAGTGGTGGTTGAAATTGAGGGAAAAGCCCTCAAGTCGGATTTACTACGAGGCTGAATAATTAATTATATATTTAAAGGAACAATCGGTGGCGTGGGAAAATATGGTCTCTGTTAATGAACTGCCCATAGTTTACAAAAATTCCCACTGTCAGCTTGCTAAGCCTTTTATGGTTGAATTATTGTTGCAATACATTCCACACCGTTTATTTCTGTTGTAAAAGGAAGGGCGCAGTGTGGTAAAATGCCCTAAATATAAATCTTCGTTAGTTAAGTTGCCCTGCAAACAATATAGCTCTAATACAAACCATTTCTTGGTTCTAATTTAATATCTTATCTCTTTCAAACCTACTAATTAACATTTTTCTTTACGTTTAAATGATACTAAAAAAAATTGCCTAAAATAGTAAGCAAAGCTATTGAAAAAACACTGAATTCGCTGCAGCAACGGCAGGCCAAACAAACACAGGGCTCATCACCGTAAAGGGTCCAGAGTTCGAATCCAGCGGCCCCGCATTGGAACCAGACATATTTAAAAATGGTCTTTTATCCAAAAACACCGGCACCCCGCACACAAATAACCTCGTAGCCGGGTAAAAAGAAAAAGAAAAGAAAAAACCCTTTAAATTATTTTTATTTCTTAATATGTATTCTTTTAACTATGCATATTTATATTTAAATTTATTGTGATAATTAAAAAAACTTGTTTACTGCATATCATTGCATATTTCAGGGTTTTCAACTGTATATTTTGAAAATGTTTGGTGCATAAAAATCCCGTCTTCGTTTATGACTACTGACAGATGAATTATCATTTATTTATAGCTTTTTTTAATATTCAAAAATTGTTAGAATTCTCTTAGTAAATAAAAAGCCTGAACCGACATGGACGCCCACCTAAGCTGTAGAGATAAAAATGATAAAAAAAAGGGGGGAAATACTCACTAAAACGTCGTAACAGATATCTCTAAGTTCTTTTTCGACCTTCTCTCTGTACTCTCTGGCCATTTGCTGTTTGCGTTCTGATCCTTCCGTCTTTTGTTCTATGGAAGAGATGACTCTCCAGGATGATCTTCGGGCTCCGACAACGTTCTTGTATGCGACAGATAGGAGGTTTCTCTCTTCGTTCGAGAGCTCTACTCCGGTTTCGGTGACGGCCTTCATCGTAGAAGCCATATCATCGTAGCGTTCCGCCTGCTCGGCGAGTTTCGCCCTCTGGACCAACTCCTCTTTGTCGGCTGACATACCTACCTCTGCAAAAGAAGAAAGGAAAATATGTTTAAGAACAATAATAATATGTTCAGGGGATGGATTAAGGAATGACGCTAAACCATTGGCATATCGATGCCTTAAGAGTGCCACATCAAGATTCCCCGAAACGCCATAGTGGTCATACCAATTTTTTTTTATAAATAATTTTTTTCTATATAAATCATAGTGAAACGGTACAAGATTATTAAGTTTGTTTATAGGAGTTTGCGACAATAAAAACCCAAACTAAAGGTTCTAGTTTGAGTTAAACTGATGCAGAGAGTAAAGGATTATGTACAGTTAAGATAGCTAGCTTATTTCAATAAAAGATAAAGAACCGGCTACTTCCACCCTTGGTTTTCGATACATAAGTTAAATACGTACATGTCAACAAATAACCAAAAAAGGCCTAATGATTAGGACGATAAGGAGAGGCCAGTCCAAGTCAAGCTCCTTTTTCAATTTCCTTTGGACAAGGTCGTACATCAAGACGAATAGATAATTGAAACTCAAAATGCGTCATAACGTAATATATCCTTATCAAAAGTGAATAAACTAATCTGACAGGAAGAGATGGCAATTTTTTACAAAAAGGAAGTGTCATTGTGCAATTCTCACTTTGGGAACAAGCAATAAGCAATATCAATCTTGACGTAACTTCATTCAAAAACCCAACCACTAAACTTTTATTTCCTTAAGGATCTTCTGTGAAATTGTAAAATATAACAATGAAAATTACCATTCTGTTTTCGCATCCACTATTGATTGAAAAAAATAATTATCAACCGGTTGTATCATTAATTATAAATAGTCCTTATTCATAGATAATCCGACACAGCGGCTAGTTTAGGGATAAAAAGGGGATTTATATTAAAACCTTTTTATATACGTATCCAATGTAAAAATAAAAAAACCGTACAACTCATGGATACACGTTTGAGTTACAGTACGCCGAGTATTACAGTCCTTGGCAACCTGGAACAAGGGTTGTCATCTTCAAAGACATTTACAATTTATCTATTAACAAATTAATTATATCAATGTGTAAGCTTATTTAAGATTGTTTGGCACTGATGAACAACTTAAAATAGGTGGAACGTTTGGCATTAACTATTGACTTTGTTTATTCTTCTAGACTAAGATTCAGATTATTCCCTGTTAAAAAGTAGTCGATACATCGAACATTTGTTACAGAAATTTCATAAGGTAAGATACGCCTATCCAAGGGTTCGTCAAGAGAGCAAGCTTCCAAGGGAATTGGGAATATTATTTGTTTCTAAATTCAAGAATAAAACTTATTTTGCAGACTGTTCAACGGGTCTTAAATGTAATAGCCAACTTCTGCCTTTTTTTATGCTGATAAAACGCAGAATTAAACGGGGTGTAAAACCGTCGCCGAGGAAAATATTACAAGGCCGAATAAATCTATCTGAACTGAAAAGGAAAAGCTCAATTATTGCGATTCCACCTCTTCAAGGGGCGTGACAAGCCAAACAGGAAGATTTCGAATAGTCAAAATTATGTCAACAATACCGTTGAAAAGTATCGTTATTTGACTGGAAAGACGCAAGGGTTTCAAGGGTCCAGGCTTCCGTGAAATGATCATTTGCTAATAATCAGTTTTACAACAGAACAAAATCTTTTTCGCAATCGGAAAATGAGTCATGCTAGGATATGCCATGCAGACATCGCAATCCTTTGGGTCAGGGTCAGAAAACTCTTGGGCAAGCAGTTAATCTTTATAAGACCCACAACTATAGTTTAAATTAAATAATTAAATGGCATGTGAGCAACCTACTGGGATAATTAACAAAATCGATTGGAAGAACGTTAGCGTGAAAAGTACACCATCAATCTTGCACGGAAATTACTTTTAAGACCAATGAAACAATAGTTGCATCCAGCTTTTTAATTGATTCTGTGTGAAGGCTAATTTTTTGATGAAATTGTGCATTACCTTAGGAGTGGTAAGTTGTAGTTTGTGTTAACGAGGATTCTTTTAGTCTTGTTTAGTTAGGAGGTAGTATATCAGGCTAGGGGATAAGAGAAAGTTCACTTTAATGTATGAATCAATGACGCATTACCCCCAGGGACAAGGCGATTGCATTCCTTAGCTGCAAAGGTCCTCAAGTGTCGTAAAAGGCAATGCTTGTCATCTTAGTAGGTTAAGCCTACGCTATTTTGTATCGCTGTGACGAACTTCAAAAAGAACAAAAATCGATATGAAAACCGCATCCCACTCGATAAACGAGCGTATTTATAACAAACAATCACGAAACAATTTTTGTTACGTCATACTGTCGAAATAGTTGGCAGAGACGGGGTGAAGTGTAATCGGTGTTTTTAGCTGCGTTTATATTACCCATTGGGTATTTTAGGAGGGGAGTCTAGTTCTAAAATTCGAATCGTCAATAAATGTGTCCAATTTCGTACAAAATTGGTCTGAAAGTGCATCTGGCCGATTTTTGCGTCTTACCTTCTAAACATCGGATCGGAAACGAAGACGAGTGGGACGAAATTTACTAACGCCTACGAATATGGGCAGCCAACGCGTTCGTGCTTTTTAAGTTGTATTGGAAAGAGGTGGGGGATTAAGGGCGGACGGTTACAAAAATGCTTTTTTTCGAATGGGAAGTATAAATTGAAATGTTTAATATTACCGAGATCGTCAAAGCTGCAATAACCTAGAAGAGCTAAACAGAAACTAGTAAAGCTCCACAAGAATATTTCTCTCGTAACCTTAGTCCAAGATTCTCAAGAGTGAACATAAAAACCAAGTTCCTGTAAGATCTCTCTCACATTAAGATTAGATTCGGGACAATTTGTAATCAATTTCCTCATTTTACAACAAAACTGCTTAACGAACCTCTAATTCATTGAGATAATCTATTAAAAGCTATATTCTGCTGGAACTAGTCATTAATGAATCGCCAGTTTTCGTCGTTGTCATAATAAAATCTGTCACACTTAGCATTTTAGAATGACCGAGTGGATCTCTAAAGACAAGAAGTCATGTGGGCGGATCAGTGAAAAGCACACTGCTGACACACAGGCATGTTTTTTTTAAAATGTTTTCCTTTACACGGATCATTTTACTAGCCGTTCCTACGAGGCAACGCAATTGATCTTGACATTTTTATTTTTTTGTCTTAAAAATAGAAATTGAATTGAAGGTTTTTTATACACACACATTTTTTTAAAGTCGCCGTTCACCATTTGCTTTCTGATCGTATGACACGATCGAATTCGCAGATCCGGAAAAAAGTAAGCAGACCTAGAAAGCAATGTCAACAAACATCTAAAAATACTAATCCATCCAAACACAACAGCATCAATGTTGCTAACCCATTTTCCATCCTGACTATATCATTTTCGATACTTCACTGAAATACTAATAAAATATTTTTGTTTTTCTGGACTTTATTACTTTTTTCATCTTGAATTTTAGAGAGCGTAACGATGCCTAGTAGATTCTGTAATCTCGCTTGTTTCGGAACGTAGGTGGGATAGATGGGATTGGGGTTGATGAACTAGGGCCAAGCTCAACGAATTGACCGTCCTTCGTAATGGACCCGGCTTTTGTTGCCAAATAAATGTCTATTCTAGTTTTGGATACGTCCCACGATCGAATGGGCGAATCGAAATTTTTTTCACACGTTTAAAAACCGCTTAAAAATTAAAAAATACAATTTAAACTGGAGAGAAAAATCCCCGCGATTGGGTTTAAAAGGTAACAGGAAGCCGGGCCTTAACGAAGGGCATTTAATGTAAAAATATTCAATTATCTGACCCACGATTTCTCTAGCCGGGCATTCCAGCATGAATTGAAACGGAAAAATTGAAAATGCACAACATAAATAGCTAAGAAAGTGTGGGCGAGAATATTCGAGAAACAATTCAATCAGTAGATCGATTATAAAAGCAAAATGGAAATGTTTCTTTGAAGGTTTGAAACTGAAAGAACATTCGCGATTCAAAGAAACGGTGTGACAAGACAACCCAGTATGCCATTAAAAAGGTTTAATCACCCAAATAAAAATAGACACGAATCGATACTAATTTTATTTGTCCTCACTTGGCAATGACTGTGTGTAATTACCGAGTTTTCTAAAACTTCCCCTCACAGGCTATTTCTAATTTTTATTTTTGTTTAACCAACAAACGGCGAAACCATTTCCTTTGTGCTTTAAAACATAAATAGCCCCTCTAATTTTATTTTTCGTCATTGGGCAATCCAATTTTATACGGGAGGAGGCCGTCAACGAGACGTTGTGACGAATATTCATTCATTCCATCCATTACTTTTGAACCTTGAAATTTTACGTTGGAGGGAGAGAGTTTAAAGGAAAACGTGCTCTGAAAAGTTTCTGACAGTGTTATACGGATGAATACAAACCACTAAACACCCGAATACAAAAAAGATTATATAACACAAATCCAGTGAAAATGAGAACGATTAAAACAAATTTAAATGTAATCTTAAACTTTCTGAGGATCTCTATCTTATTAAAAACCAATATAGGAGAATTAATTAAAATTAGTTTTCACTGATTCTGTAGGTAAATAAGAAAGAAGATAACAGTAGGCGGACAAGGGCATTTAAAAAATAAAATAATCTCTACTCGGCATTGTTCTCCGCCTGAATTAAGGACATGTTTGCCAGTGGATTATTTGAAGTTTCTTCTGAATTACTATCTCTATTCTCCCAGCAAAACTCTCAAATATAGTTTAAGAAATTCTTCTACTCCCGCCGTTCACTGTGAAATTAGTGAGCGCGATCTGGCAAGGGATCTATGGACTGTAGGTAGTAGCCCTGGCTTAGAGCCCCAGTGCCGAACTACTAACCTATTATCCATAACAAGGTGAACACACTCAGACCATAAAAATTCTAGGTGTTTAAAATTTTTGTATCATAGCTTTTATTAGGAAAATTACTGGGGGGAAATAACTTATTACCTTAAAAACCTATTAAACTACAGCCTTGATTTATTAAGTAAAGACGAAGAAGAATGCAGAAATATTTAATATACCAATCCAAAAATTCCCAAGATGTACAATTTATAAAATTCAAGAAAGCCAATGTATTCTGAAATTAAAATTTTCTAAAATTCATGTATGCTTAGTAGTCAGTCACCATCAACAGACCGTATGAATTAAAAAAAATTTAAATACACGCTAAGATTTGTTAATCAATGGTTTCCTGGGAAAATGTTCTATGGTTAACCTAAAGGTGGACAATATAAAATGTTATACCAATGTTTTAAAATTATTTTATTGCTGAATTAAGATAAAATTTAAGTGCTTTTAATTTTTAATGCGATTTCTTGGTCTAGTGAAAGGTTAAGGAGAGGAATAATTTAGTGAAAATTATTTAAATTCACACATTTAAAGTGAAAATAAATTAAATAAAACTTAGTAGCTCTTAATTAGTAATAGCACTTAGGGAGGGGATCTTCATCGTAACGGCTAGAGACATCGCACGTACACATCGATTCTAGTTGGGTGTGACCCCCAAGTTGGGCAGGGCACTCAAGAGAATTTCCCTCGTGTACATCTAAGTTTTCCCGAATGGGGGCTACTCATCCCAGATTCCCGCGACGCCTAGCCTCGGGTAGTCCTCCCAAAAGAGCCACGAGGTCACCGAGGGCGGAAATCGGGCGAGATCGAAGTACCGGCGGTATCACGTGCTCACGAGAATCTCACCAAAAGATGCCGCGCATGGTCGCAGCCCAACCGACAACGTCCCGTTGGAGGGGATATATAAAAAAACCCTTCCCTCCCATTTTACTACCGGGCATGCGGTCTCCCTTAAGGGAAAAAAATCCGCAATAACAGCGTACTTTCATAAAGGAGAAAAACGAAGAAAATATAATTTAACAGGTCGATATGAGTTGCGAGGGCGTATTGTCATTCCTCTGACAAATGGTACTGTCACAGTATATTTTTTATTGTTTTGTTTTATTTAAATTTTTTGGTCATTTTCCTTTGAAAGATTAATTCTTTAAAACGTTCATTGCTACGACTTGTTGATTCGAAATCGAAAAATGTTTTATGAATGACGTCCGTTCTAAAAATAACAGCTTCTTTTAAAAAACTGTCTTCCCTTCTCCGGCAAGTTCTTGGCCGGCGATACGGCGAAAATCCAACAGATCTTAGTTAACTTCCGCTAGGAAAAAGATGAACGGATAAAAAAAATCACTCATCCGCATCACGTCTGGGGTTTCTAATTGGGACGAGCACCACAGCCCTGCGATGTCAAAACCGCCCGCGACCGTGAATCATCGTCCAAGCACTCCGGATGGGAACAATTCTCAGACACTAGGCACGTCGATTCGGCAAATCCTGCCTGCAAATTGTGCAACCTGAGTAGTTTTATTTGAAAAAGGAAAAACCTTACGAAAAAATTATCGATCGCAATGCGGAGTTTTCGCAGCCTTTTATAAGTTTTTTTTGCCAGTTGACGATCTCCACCCCCTCTTTTGATAGCATTTCCGAGGTTACAGGGTTGTTTCAAATCCTCTTTTTTAAAATACGCCCGAGAGCAGGTAAAGTTAAATCACGAGGTGGAAAAAGCAGCACATGTAGTGGACTTATGTGCACACTTCATGTTCCACGCCTAAAAAATCCATTAAACGGATATGAGTTTCGTAAAAGACGATAGGTTAGTGTGAAAAATCTCGGGCGAAAACTGTCATATAGCGAAATTAACAAGAGTATTTGTCGGGGTCATCGACTCCCGGTTCTGAGCCGTCTCACCGCACCATTCCAATTAGCTGAGAAGAGAGGAATTAACGATGGAAAACGTTTAAAATAGAAACGAGGGCCTGTGACGGCTCTGAACTTGGCCGGGCTAAAATTAAGCAAGGTGACTAAACTTACCGGCCGGCCGGAGAAAAATCGAGAAGGTAGAAAGACGAGACTCACCGAAAGTCGATCCGAATCAAATTCCAACTGGAGGCACTGTCTAATTCCACACCGTTTCAAACAAAACGGTCTCGGCCCAAGTCTTCTAACTTCAAATTAATCCTTAAGGCGTTTTTCCCCTTCAGAAAGCCACTAATTTACAATGTTTCTTCACTAAAATAGATTAAATAGAAACGTAGAAAGACACACTGGGAATTGACATGTTCTAAGACGTAGTACGCTGTCGGTAGAGGGGAACCGGGCGCATGCGCTCACTCGACGCTCATTGGTCCATGAGCGCGCGCTGATCGATCCCCGGCTAGGCCCGTTTCGCCGACCCACACCCCTCCACGAATCACTCCCCACCAAAAAAGTCAACTCTAAAATTCAAAAACCTTCACCAAAATCTATCCCACACTAAAAAGTACCCTAAAAAAATATTTATTTTAAAATAGTTTAAAAAAAGAGAAAGCAAGCTCGAACCATCAGAAGACAACCAGGTGGTTCTTTCTGATAAAACAACAAACAAAAAACTGAACAGTTGATATTTATGCAAGGAAACATATAAAACGAAAAATAAGTAACAGCGACTCCTACACAGACAGTTTTAAAATCAATATAAAAAATCAGCTAAACCTATGAACCATTGACGTGTGAAGTTAAAGAAAAGGAACAACAATAAATCTATGTCTAAACCACCTGATGGTTATTTCAAATGTAGAAAAAAATCACACTAATAAAGAAAAAAGTTAATAAGTGTGTCTCTTCTCCACCACGCTCTACGAACTAGGTAAGATACAAAATCTACAAATCTGAACCATATGTTCTAATTTGTAAACTAGGTGGATTTTTCAAACATAAAAACAATCTAATGTTGAAAAAGAAAGTAAAACATAAAAAGAACTTTGTGAGGCCAAATCTCCTCTCCAACGTGAAAATGGAATTATAAATATAAATAAAACAATACTAACAATCTAAAAGTCTAAACCACCTGCTATATATTCAATATACAAAAGAGAACTGGAATAAAATGAAAAATAATGTCCTAACATTATTCAAAAACTTTGACCTAAATTTTTCTCGCTTCGTGCGAAGGTCAAAAATGTTTGAAGAACATTTAAACAACAAAAAAACATTTAACCATCAGCAAGACACTGAACGACAAATAATTTTTTTGGAAGTAATATACTTCAATTTAAAAGGAAATGTTTGAATTGAAAAAGCCTTGGTTCAAAATTGTTATTCTCAAAACTATGAGAACACCATTTGAAGGTCAAAAACAACAGTTATACAATAATATATCTAAAAGTTTGAAACCTTCTGCACTAAGCTTCTGTCTACCAGGTTTTTTTCAGAATGCAAGTCATTGGAAAAATAAACTAAAAAAGAAAATTTTTTGAAAAATGCAGTCTGTAGCCTAGGCATTAAAAAAGTTAAGCAATATTTTCCTGAAGTATAAAAATAATTACAGAATGAATTAATTTAAAACAATAGTTGCAAGGCCAGAAAATCCGTCACAAATCTTTAAAACTTTATTACCTACATAATTTACTTTTATTTAATTAAATGTGAAAACCCTTTTAGATTTAAAGTATACCATAAACATGGAAAAATGGTAAAATACTGTGGTGAGGGGTACAAAGTTGACATTCGCACTTGTTGAATACACTACTCAAAAGGGCTTTTCACATAAAATGCCTGTTGAAACAAAGTACCCTATTAACACCGTACCTTCGGCCAAGATAAAAATGTCCTCCCCTTACAAAACGGTTTTACAGATGATTTAATCTTCAACTTGGGCAAATTGAATTTACTCTACGGTTCCACCTGGAATTATCCTCCTTCTCATCGGTTTTTGACAGACCTATCTCTTCATATCCCACCCCCTTGTTAAATCGTTGGAAGCCAGAGTTCGAGCACAACCCCCTGGCTCGACCTTAACGAGCGAATATTTATCCACCCTGGCATAAATAAGGGCGGCGACACAAGGGAAAATATTGATAACGGGTTTATCCACTAAAACAGGTCTGTTTGAACAAAATCATCAACCATTAGATCTCATGAATTATGAATTTTGTCAACTTTACAATAACCATTTTCCCATCCCTTTCGTGTCAATCCCTGTGCTATCAAAAAGATATACAAAGTATTACCCTTTTAAGCAGTTAATAAATTAATAATTTATGGATATGTAAGTAAACAATCCATGTTTCCAATTGGACGTCTTGAAAAGTACACCAATCAGCTCTCATTTACTGTTCTCATATAGAAAATCCGATCAAATCATGTTAAATGTTCCTACTTTCTACCACGTGATTCCTGAGAAATACTCTTCAAATATAAAGATGAATCACCACTAGACAGGAAATAGCTTACTTTTTTTTAAAAATAAATAAACACGTTTTCTTGGGAATTTGGTGAACTACAATTTCTTTATTCCTTGCTTTTTCCATACTCTTCGGTTAAATATTACTGTACGATAAATATAAGGTACAACCCCAAGGCTCGAAATTCTTTCATGACTCACCTCAAACGAACTATTAACACATTCATTGACTAATGTCGATCTAGGATGAAGCGTGTAATCGTCAAAGTGAGTAGAATCGACCAGTTTAGTTCCTAGATATGTCGTGTTGAAGGTATATTTCTAATTTATTAGGGAAAAACTAGGCGATAAGATAAAAACGACCTGAATACACATTTCACAATTTTTCCTTCGGGTGACGTGAAGGTCTCGATTTTTTTCTTTTTATGGTATTTAAAGAAATATTTTCTCTGGGAAATCGGTTTCCCATCTATATAAAAGAGATAAGAGGAAACTTTAAAAATATTGATCTTTCATCCAGTCATACAGCTTTCATACAGTCAACGTAAGTTATTAGGGTCATTTGACAAGTAGTAATAACTATAATTATTAAAAATCATAAAAAATCCTTGAACTAGATATGTCAGGATATATAGAAATTACTTTAAAAAGTAATAAGGGAGAGATCTGTTGCAGTTGAGCCAATATTTTATATTGTGACCTAAACCTATGCCCCCCCCCACATCTTAACACACTAACTGCAATTTTTGTGTGCACACGAATAAATTCATTCAGAAAGATTTAAAGATAATTGCAGGAAAATATGAGCAAAAAGAGTGCCCAGATGCGACTTGTATCAGTCCATTGCTTGTAAAAACCTTTCTTTCTCAATTTGTATTTACCAGGAGGAATTCTCCCTGTCTTTGGGAGTAATTCCGCCAATTTCCTTCCGCCCTGCTTGTCTACCCAGCAGGAAGGTCTAAATTATTAAAAAGAAAAAGCCCTCCTGAGGAAATTGGCCTCTCTTGTTTTAACCTCTTTTCCACGTACAAATAAAAAAAACCTATTTCGACAGAGGACAGAGTTGTCGCCGTCATTAAATTCTGAAAGGCTTTGGCGCTAGTCTTCCAGAATATTCACAACATCGCCCTTTAAAATAAACACGTTGAAAACAAATACGACCCAATTTCAAAAACATTGTTTAAAACGTGAACAAAGTTGTTCCAGGTTCGATATACTTAAGAGAATTTATGGCTTAACTCAAACGAAAAGGAACTTAGAACGTAGCACGTACTAAGTGCGTTTACGATCAAGGACAAAAAAATAACTAATGGAGACAGTAATGGACAAAAATTGGATGCCACTTGCAATAAAAACCCAAAACCTCCAATATTACATATGCTTATAAATTAATTCAAAAAACTGCCTTTTCATACCCAGCCACATTCTTCACGTACTACTCTAGTACGTTAAGAGTGTATTGTAACATTAAAAACAATCCTGAAATACATCCCTGGTAATCTATTTTCATGAGACCTTAGGTAAATACCGTTAGCTATTTTCAATTCCCTTTTGAAGGCCGATGGGAAGGGGATAGAAACTTTGACAAGTAGGTATATAAGGCGGATAATAAAAAGAGACAGCTGAAGGCAATAAGGGCGCAAAAGAGATTCATCACTTCCAAAAAACATCGGAAATGTCAATTTTTACCTAACCCTGGGATATATTTTATCTTTGGTAAAACTAAAAGTAAAATTATAACCCGGTGAAAACTCAGCTTTTCGTCAAAGATTGATGCTTATTTAAAAGGAAAAATTGTTGCAAATATTTTACTTTTGGTTCTATTTTTTGGGGAGTAAATTAGTACAAAATAGCTCAAACGATGGTTCATATGAAAAGGAAGTTGTTAGCGAATCAGAGAGTGAGTTGACAATAGTGTTTGTATGGCTAGTTCATATGCATGAAATATGAATAGGGTTTTTTTTTGTGAATTCGTACGCAAATAGCCTTATTTAAAAAACCATTTAGTTCATATGTTACATAAAATTGCTTTTTAGTTTTTTTTTTATTATTAACAATAGTTTAAATAAACAAATTTGGCTAATGTGAAAAATTAAATTGCTATGGAATCAGTGACCAACTTTAATGTACTTCGTGTAATCCTATTACACGGGGAAGAAGAGAGAAAAAAAGATTCAAGAGAGTGGGTGTTATTGTGCAAAATGTTATTTTCATAAATTGATATGAAATATTTATATTAGCTTGTACTATGGAATTCCAAATACGTATTAATAAAATGTTTGTTGGTATGTGATTTTACATTTTAGACGTCTAAATTTTACATAAAATATTTTAAACTGTACTTGTTTGCAATCGAGAGCAACATGTGAAATCAGTGAATGGATTGTGCAATGTTACTTTACCACTTACAATTTACCGCAATAAAAACATATTTTTGTACCAGTGCAGATAAACGTTTTTCAATAATAACCGATTCATGGATCAAGTTCAGTTTATCATCAGTCAGGGTTGGAGGACTTGGTAAAACATGGTTGTCTACGTTTTGAACACAATTAATTTTCATTTTTCAAATTTTGTAAGCAATTTACGTTAAAAAAAGTTCTTGTTTACCGTAATACAAAAATGTATTTTTATACTAGTACAAATAGAAACATTTTTCAATAACTGGTTCATGTGATCAATTTCAATTCATCATCAATCAGGATTAGGGGACTTGTATAAAACTTGCTTTTCTACGTTTAGAACGTAATTAATTTCAGTACATCTTTGCGATTAAATTACAAAACAAATTTGAAATTATACAAAACCGCTGGTTCATAAGAACGACTTAAATTATTGTTAGGGTTCATTTGTTAAAGAATCAGAGTGAGTAGGTTTCACTAAACCTTTTTGCAATATAGCATGTTAATTTTCGACTAAAACTAGACCTAATATTTATTTAAATCATAGTTTTTGTGATTAACAGTTTAAATGATGAGAAAATCAACAGCCCAACATTTCTTTCAGAATGTTTGAATAATTGATGTAAAATGTTTATGAGCTATTTAATTTAATTAGAAATAAGCTTAAGTACTATAACAGTCGCGAATAAATTGCATATGCAGCATATTGCAAGTGAAATAAAGCAAAATAGCGTTCCTTCAAAGAAGTTAACAAATCAGAGAATGTGAGGAAGCATAGTTACTTTCAGGTACTTTTCAAGCGAAAAATTTAGTTTGGTCGTTTAAGTACGCAATTATAAGACCAGTTTACTGATCAGAGGGTTTAGTCACGTTGTCCATAATTAATTTTTATATTTTATGATTCGTATGTCAACGTTTCGGCGGTACGAAAGTTTTGGTGTTGAAGGGGAAAATTAAATTTCAGTTTAAACCCTGGTTTCATATCATTAAAGAATGAGAGTGAGTGGACAATAAAACACGTGATACAGGAACCAATGAAATGAAATTTTAAAAAAAGTTAATACTATAGAGAACAAAAATTAGCTAGCGAATTATAATCGTAGAGTAAATTCAAATTGAATACAGTTATAAAAAATCGCCAAAATTTACTCGAACAGATCACTTGAAATGAAATTACGTTCGTAATAATTTAATGGGTAATTCTGTGTAAATAAACTACTGTAACTACGGTTTCATGTGATTGAGAGCAAAAATAAGTTTAAGAACTGCTGAGAATGTAAAATTTGGACTAGTGAATTACAATGGCAGGATAAAATTAAATATATTTAAAATAGTGGTTCTTGAAAAAGTGAACAAATCAGGTGGTGGTGGGAGGACTTCGGGAAAAGCCCCGCCAAAATTACAAGTCAGATGGTGGGGGGGCTTCTCGAAAACCCCTGCCAAAATTTACTTTCACAATTCTAGAAGTGAAATTTTTTAAATTCGTAGGCACTGCTATGGAAATTTTAGGTTCATGATATTATATGAATAGTAAAGAAATGTTTAAAAACTTGAGGGAATGTATATTTAAGCTACAGACACAACGGTACGGGGTAAATGCAATTAAGTAACTTTATTAATTAACGGTTCGTGAAAAAGTTGATGCATCAATGTGTTTTGAACGCAAATCTTCGTCAAAAGTTACTTTTGCGCACTTGAATTGTTTTGAAGTTCCTAGGAAACCTTTGTTTGAAAGTGGAAGTACTGCTTCTAACGATGGTTATTGTAGTTGGTATTAAGTGGAAATAAAAAATAAATGTTTTAACCCGCGGAGAATGTAAATATTGTGACTACTGAATTACAACAGGTAGGACAAAATGCATTTAATTTAATCATTAACGATTAGTTTAGAGTTAACGATTCAAATGGTGGGGGGGACTTCGCGAAGCAGCGCCAAAAGTAACTTTCACATTATTTGAAATGAAAATGTTTAAAGTAGATTATAGAAATAAAACTATAGTGGGGTTTCATGAGATTAAGCGGTCAGTAAATAAAAAAGAAATGTTTAAAACTGCATAGAATTGTTAATTTTGGTTAGTGAATTACAATGGTAGGAAATACAATCAAATCTTTAAACAATGTCAGTTTCGTGAACGAGGCGGCGACGAATCAGATGGTGGCGGATATCGCGAAAGCCCCGCCAAAATTTACTTTCACGATTGCTGAAATGAAAATGAAAAAGTTCGTAATGCTATGGAAATAACTGATTAACTATCTAGATTTCATATGATTAAGTGATGGAAAAAAATTAAGAACTATAGAGCATGTTTATTTCGGCTAGTGAATCACCAAAAGTGTGAGGACTTTGTCAAAAAAGGTTTGTAGGAAAACTTGAAAGTATTTGTTGGATGGTAATTTACGATGGAAGAGTGATTGTAGTAACATAACCGTCCATGTGTAAATAAAAAGGCAGTTAATAAATACGAGAATGAATGGTCGGAATGTTATAAAAAAAGTGTTATCCCGATTTCAAAATGTTTTCCTCCCAGTGGAAAATTTTCTGGGGCAGATTTCTGATAACGAAGTTTGGACATGGGGCGAGAAGGCAGGGGGGATCGCCGGCGGAGGGTGGCCCACACCCACACCCCTCTGCCTTGGCAACCCGAGCGGGGGTGGGCCGACTCACACAGACCAACCACCGCCTAGCAACCGATTTTCTGTGGGGGCGATAATTTTCGCCAAATTTCATCGTACGGCAACCAAATCCGCGGATCGGCCGGCTGTGATCGATAAGATCCGTGGGATCGAGAGGTCTCACCTCGGACTCCACTCGACGAAATTTAAGACAGAAAAAGTAAATTGACTACAAGTTTTTTCCCCTTTAAAATGATTAGATAAGATCTAAAGAAATTTATTTTTTTAAAACCTATATCTTCTCTATAGTATTTATGTACTCAAATATTTTCCCTTTCTATCAGAATTGCCAAATGTCAAACTGTCGGAGTGCCGAGGGAACGGAAAATCGGGAAAAAACCTTTTACAAAAAGGGTTGAGAAAGAAGAAAAAACTTACCGATGTTTCAAGTTGAAAGCTTCGAAGTAAACACATGTAAATTAATAATAGAACAAATGAGTTAAGAATCGGTTTTTCTTATTTTAAAATAAATTAATAAAAACTTATGATTTTAAAATATGATTCGTCTGTTCATTTTGTTTTAGAAGCGAGGAGCACGTTTTTCAACTCCTCGAACCCTATTTAGTCTCGAAGTAGAGATGAAAAAACGGATCAACCTACTAGAAATGAGGTTAACCTAGGATCCAATAAATAAGGAAACGATGAAAATTTAACGATTTACAATAATTAAAGAGTAAAATTATAACGTAAAAGCTAAAATAGAAAAATGAGAATTAAAAAAATGAAAAGGAGACTAACCTTTTTCAGACAGAAACCAGGTTCTTTAGTAAATTGGCCGTATTTAGCGATAAACGCCTAGAATGAAAGAGAAAAAGTCACGGTGTCAAAAATTGGGAAATCTGAATTGGAAACTGTGAAAATCTAGGATTTGAAATAAGTAAGCCGGCTCGGAAGTGAGCGAGGACGGGGACAGGACGATCCAATATGGCGTTTCGCCGAGTGTGATTATAAAAAGGGGGCACTCCTACTCTGCGTCACTCCTCACCATCGGCGGCGGGTCGGATTTTTCCGTCACCCGGCCGCCGACGTTTCAACAATAAAAAATCGTTTGAAATAAATTCATACTCACTTTTTTCTCGGTCTAAAAACAGGAATAAACCCTTGAAGACGGGGCACTAAAATCTAATCGAGCCGCGCGCACACCCAACACAAATCTTACCGGGAGAGCCTTGTCGGGTCTGAGGTCACTTTTAGGCTCCTAACCGAATGGGCGAAGAAGGAAACCGCTGCTTGACTGTGAATCGGTCCTGGTCACGCTTCAGTCAAAAACCCACTTCATAATAAGTCTAAACAGCTGGAAAAAAATTTCAAAGTCTTCAGTTAGTCTTGGAATTTTTTCGCTTTTCAAATACGTCTCTTATATATCGGTTTTGCCCCGTCGGAAAACGGCATACAAACTTGTTATTTTCTCAAAAAAATTCTGTATTATCCCTAATCTAGTATTTTTTTAAATCAAGAATTTTTAACAAATGGCTATTTTTTTGATTGGATTTTTCGTCTTGATTTTGTTTTTTTTCTTTTTCATCGAAGGTGCAATAACGATGTGAACACACGAGGCCTCACAGTTTTTCAATGCGACGCTATAAAATACAAACTATAAAAAATCAGCAAAAAAAAAACTATCCGAAACTTTCACTGAATTTAAATATTTACTAGATAACTTTTTTTTTATAAAATGTATAAATTTATATACAAAGCAGATATTACCTTTTCGATGGTTATTGCAACCTTAAGCATCCGCACGCTTCTTGACCACGAGTTTGACATTTAACTCAACTTTCCAATCATGCCGAAATCAAAAAGGGACAAAAAAGGTAATTGGCCACATTTTAAAACTCAAAATCTTCATTGTTTTCATCTTCATCATTCATCGAATTAAATTTTTAAAAGAGCGTTTACAATGTTTGTATTTATTTGAATTTCATATTGGACTAGACAGCAACAAAAGTTTTTTTTTTTTTTACAGCACTGCTTTAGTAGTGAACTGGAATACAGTAGTTCTCTAATAATTATAAAGATAAGAAACTCATTAATAGATCAATTTAACTCACCACACTATTTAGTTTCAAGTTAAATCCATTATCTTTTAATAGTAATTAGCAGCCATCGTAGTCATAATAAACAGTAAATAATGCTTTGTTTACTTTTTTATTGATTAAACCCATTTACACAAAAAGTTAGTTATGCTTCGCCTCAAGATTGCTTTCAGTTATACTTTTTCCTTCATTGATTTCATTTTGTTACTTTATTCTTAAATATTTTTCAATAGCTCTGGTCAGGCATTTGAGTGAATAGTGCACAATGTCAGGTCAACATTATTAGAGAAAGGACGCGGCCAGCACGAAGTCACCAGAGACTGATTGTAAATCATGCCCTACGGTGCTTCAGAGAAATATAGTTTCACACACGAAAGCTAAACCAGGATCGAACTAGTTCTACTGATGAGTGACAATAGATTTATTTATCATCAGCCTCAACGAAACAACAGCATAAGCGAAATGAGATAAGAAATTAATTTCCTCCAGTGCTAAGAAAAGACTCAATAAAAATTATCTCATGGCAGAGCACATGACCTATGGACCTCTTCTCACCATAGCTAAGAATATGGCCAGGTTTTTTTTTTTTTTTTTTGTTTTTTACAGTGGATATCAGCAACTGGAGGAGGTCCCTGTGAGCAGTGCAGCTGTACAGCTTAATGTACTTTATTTACTATTTCTTACTTTATTTCTGGCTCCATTTTTTGGGAGCTCACAACATGCATGTGAGTTGAGCCACCAGTGTGCTTCCATTGAAGAAACCCATTTTTGAAGGGGGTTGGGACCAAATTCAGGATTGCTGATATCCGATACCACCTCAGACCTTCCAACGATGAGAGTGCCATGTTGATTTATTTCTATTGCGGCCACCAGTGCCCTTAAACATTCGAAAAAATTCTGCAGGCAATGGTAGGAATTGAACCTACTTCCACGGGATCTACTAACTGAGAGTATGATGCCTTAACTAGCTACTGCAGCCCCCCAGGGTTAGGTTTCAATGCGTACAGGAAAAAGTGAATTGGACATAGGAAGATTGGAGACCAGTTCACTTTACAGATGAGGTGAGAGTTGGCATCAAATCTTCAGGCGGGTGTTTTTCATATGGAGACACTCAGGAGAAAAGTATGCTCCATATTGTATGGTTCCTCAGGTGGCTTTCCAGGCCATTGATGTTTTGGGGTAGCATTTCCTTGGTTGTTGTGCGTGGAAGTACTTACAAGACACAATCGGTGAACGAGTGATGTGATTTGCCCCCACATCAGTGAGAGATTGTTGCTAATGCAGGATGATTCGAGGCCCCATAGAGCACATCTTGTGGATGACTAAATGAATGAGATTGTTATTGAGTAATTAATTACCAAGTGTTGAAAAATAGCTCCTATTTATTCTTAAAAAGCATACAAACGGTCTTGGTGTAACCTTTAATTATAAATTAAATTTTAATGCACTCATTGATACAATAAAATCCACAAGTATAAAAGTGCTAGAATTCACCTCACAATTTCAAAAGAATGAGAATAATTCCACTATGATATTATACACCTCTATGGTGAGATTCACTCGAATGTTGTTCTCCAGTCTGGAATTCAAAGACAGCTCATGCAAATCAGAAATTTCAAAGAATACAAAATAACTTTTTAAGAATGGTTACCTTTAAGCTGGGTATAAATCTTTCTGGTTATGACTACACACATATTTCAATCAACTTATTCTTTTTAAAATTATTAGTTCATACATTGACTGTTCTTAACTTTTAGTTCTCTTAAATTTTCACATTGTATGACATGCAGGCTGAAAAGTGGCTTGTCTTCCTTCTCAGGACTAGAAGAAATTATTACTGATGCCTGAAGTAATGATTCAATGTTGGGAGAACCGCTAAAGGTTTCGCTCAATCATCCAACCCTGCCTTTACAAGCAATATTTGAAGGCAGATTCCGCTCAGGAACAAAGTCCTTTTCTATGGAACAGTGAGGCAGGAAAAAAAACTCTTGTGAGACCAACTATTTATGTGATTACCATTTATTGAACGATGGCTGAGACACAAATCATTCTTCTTTAATGAATTCTTACATTCATCCATGCTTTCAATAATAAATCTTTTATTCAATTCAATTTATCTTAACTGAAAACCTTAATTAATTTACTTATTGTGTTTATTTTATACATAGATACTCTTATGACAGTTCAGAAATAGATGTGTTGCCTTTCTTGAAGATTTCAATGAAAATTTCAAAATTTTATTTAAGATATTAAATTTAATTTAATCAACAATATATCAACCATTTTATTCCACTAGTTGCCATCATTCATGAAAAGTGCAAAAAGTATTTGCACAATCCACTTTTTTCGTAAATCTCAAAAATATAAAGGTAATTGTTTGTTACTAAATTTATATAATAATAATAAACACTATCAATTTGTGATGGCAATGAATTTAAGTGAATTTCAGGAGCCAAAAAGTATTGACACATTAGAAACTTTGTTTTAATAAAATTTTATTTACTCTTTAATTTTCTTACCATACCATTTCCATCAATTTCAGCCTTAAGTCTTCTAGAATATAAGGTTATGGGTTATTTCAAGTCCAATTTCTTCCGTTCTTGCAATGTATCTGTTTATAGCTAAATATTTAATGGAAAAATATTTTTAAATTCTAACAAAATTGCTTGCTTGTTCCGGTAATTATTATTTGTGCTTCTTCTTTAGAATTGATAGAAATTTTATAAATTAAAGGTGAAAATCCACCTTCTAAGCAAGCTTTATTTTATAAACAGTGTCAAACAAAAGTAATTTGCAATTAATTTTCTCATATTTTTGCAAAAATCCTAGTCTATATTTCTCATTGATCTGTATGGCTGTATTATTTATTTGTACAAAATAATTAATAAGCACAATGTTTCTTCAATTGGAAAATGCCTCCACATTATTTTTCTTCAAGAAAAGGAATGACATTTAAAAAAAATTTAAATACAGAAATATCTGTGTACAGCCCATGATATTATGTGGATAGGACGTCCAAATTGCAAACCCAGATAGGATAGGTCGGCCAAAAATCTTGCAAAGCAAGTAAAATTATGGACAGTTTAAACAGTTTATGGACCCAGAAACCATTTGCTGACTATTATTTAAATCCAATTTTCATGAACATCTTGAAAGAAGCCGTTCATCAGTCACAAAAGTGGCTAAGCTTTGTGAAATGATGTGTCTGGGATGGAAATCCTGGATCAAATGGGTATTTAATGTTAAAAAAAAAGTTAGATTTATTCATATCTAAATACTTCAATACATATGTATGTATGCAAGTTCCTTCAGACATTATAGTCTATTAATCTAGTTGGCAATTTTGGTCATTTTGTTTTAGTGTCACTGACAAAGACCACAAAAAAGGGGTTGCAGGCAAAACATTCTTTGGTTGAGCAGATAAGGAAAAGTGTTGAGCAGTACAAAAATATATTTGTCTTCTCAGTTGAAAACATGAGGAATGGTAAATTGAAGAATTTGCGAGATGAATGGAAAGACAGCAGGTAAATAATATATTTCAAATAGAAAATAATAATAACTAAACCTGTATTTATATTTAATTTTAATAACCTGTATTTAGATTTTTCTTTGGGAAAAATAAAGTAATGACTCTTGGTCTTGGAAGAAAGAAAGAAGATGATGTCGATGACAACTTACACAAACTCTCTGCCAAACTGAAAGGACAGTGTGGTCTTCTGTTTACCAACAGATCTAACGATGATGTCACAAAGTTAGTATTAATAATCAAAGTTATATACTTTTACGTAATAAGTTCAATTAATATTCTTTTGTTAGATTTTTTGACACCTACTTGGAAAAAGACTATGCAAGAAGCGGTTTTGTAGCTACAGAAACAGTGGTGGTTCCTGAGGGACCGCTTCCTGAATTCCCCCATTCAATGGAGCCACAGTTAAGGCAGTTGGGACTCCCAACATCACTAAAGAAAGGGGTGGTTACACTCTTGTCAGATCACAAAGTTTGTAATGAGGGTGATGTGCTTACACCGGAACAAGCAAGAATACTTGTAAGGATTTAAAAAATAATTATTTCCATTAAACATTTATTTTAATTTTTTCTTTATTTTAAGAAACTGTTGGACAACAGAATGGCACAATTTAAAATTTCCTTGATCTGCATGTGGTCTAAAGGTGGCATATTCAAAAAAAAGAACAGCAGTAAAAATAAAAAATTGGAAGAAAATATGGAAACAGAAGAAACTTAAGAAAGCTTCTTTAAAACATTAACTTTTAATGAATTATTTGTATATATGGTTGTAATAAAAGTTTTTATTTACATCTTTATACTTTTATCAACTGCATCACTTAATTCTTTGTATAGTTGCTCCAGTTGTACCAAGTTATATGTCGTTAATGCTGGCTGTTGGTCTGCGAGTTGGTGAACTCATAATTAGCCAGCATGGACCCATCTTAACTCGTGGGTCAGTTTTGTTGTTCTGTTCAAATGCATTTAAGTAGTTCAAATGTGCAAGTGATGACTGACCCAATAAGCAACCGTTTTTAACAGTAAGATTAATCATTTGATGTATTATTTAATTAGTAGAAATTTAAGGTATAATGCAAGATTTTTTTCTGACAAAAAATAACTTTGACATTTTCTCAGCATATTCTTTCACATCTAAAGTTAATTTCGTTGTAACTTTCGTATTGGATGTTTGCGAGTTAGCGCCTCGAAAGAAAATTGAGGCATCATTTATGATAAAAGATTTTAAAAGCTCTAATAATGCTTTAACGGCTTACTCAGCCAGTTCTCATTTCACCTTTTTAAGGTGAAGGTAATTTATTTGTACCTTTCATGTGTATAGTTATTTCTTTTTATGAGTTTTTTTTAATGCTTATTTAAAGAATTCACTAGTAGTTTTATCACACTTGTGTATGTTTAATTCGCAAACTTGTTCTGGAAATTCATCTCTCCCAGGAATTCACTTGTATGTATTACATAATTTATTCAAAACAAACCATGCTTCCTGTATATTGTATTATTTTTAATTAATAAAAAGATAAATAAGAATATAAAGAATGGTAAGATGATGAGGTGACAATGTCAATAAAACTAGTCTCTTCCAGTCTGTTCGACCCAAAATGACAATACTAATTTCATATTAATACCACAATTACATATTGTTGATTATCTGCCCTTCTGAAAAGGACAAGGCTAACAAGACAATACAATCTTTTTAAAAAGATAATTCTTAATCAAAGTTTGTTATTTTCAACTATCAATTTCAAATTGTATGTCCATCAATGTTCATTCAATTAATTGTTATGTTATCTCTATGTGATTTATGTAACTTATTGCACTTTGTGCAGATTATTGCTAAATCTAAAATATATAATTTCATCCTGATTGAACAATTAATATTAATTTACTCACTGGTTTAAGGGTTTAAATTCAGTCAAATGGTGGCTGTAATTAAAATATTCATTCAATTTGTACCAAATGCTTGCAAAGAAAAGCACTAAAATAAAGTTTATTTGACAAAAAAGGTTAATACTATTGATTTATAGATTTGATTTGTATTAGTATAAAAGTTAATAAATTATTTTTATATTTAGTAGCATTTGAAAATTCATTTGACCCTTTCTGATGTATCTATCAGAAATTAGGTTGATCTTTAGCAGTAAATTAACAATTTAGTTTCAACCAGTGAAATAATAGTTAAAAACCATTTTTTTTTCTTTTGTAAAGACGTAGTAAGTATTAAGCACTTTTTACACTAGCATTTAAGTTAGTTTCAATTGTATTTGATGTTGTTTCTTGTAATAAAACCAAATTTGATATTTTATACTAATAAT
The DNA here is from genome assembly GCA_039619505.1 of Cimex hemipterus. Taxonomy (NCBI): domain Eukaryota; kingdom Metazoa; phylum Arthropoda; class Insecta; order Hemiptera; family Cimicidae; genus Cimex; species Cimex hemipterus. The sequence continues at coordinate 32,284,772 of CM077103.1, read as the reverse complement.
CTGCAGTTGATCAATCAATTCATTCTTTCTGGTGATTAATTTTTTTTTTATGATGTCCTTTCAGAATTTATGGGAGAAACTTAGTAAAATAGCGTTAGTAATAAAAATGGCAACTTAATTTGTGTATAATGTTTTAAATTTAAAACAAAATTGTCGTAAAAACAATTTATTTAAGAAAAATGCTTAACGCTATTCTTTTTTAGGTCTCTGTCGGTATTTTTTCTGTATAATTTCCCCAAATTTCCATAATACGAGGCAGAAAGGTTTGTTTCTGTAAAGTTCCTCCATTGCCAAATTGAAGTACTATTATAAACCCCACATGTTTTTGGGTTCAAATTTCACAGTATATGTTTACCAATTGAATAATAACTGTTGTATCAAGTTTATAGACTAAAATACCAAGAGAAATACGATTGTTTGAATAAATTTTTATTGATAAGATAAAGATTGTACTGTTAGCGATTACAAAAGCAATCGAAGTCTCTGATAAAAAGTTCCCTTGGTGATTGCGTGTGATTTTTTACCAGCTTTTGGCAAAATATGACCCTTTGTAAATGGGCCCTTTTATGAAATCAAGCCCATCGGATCGCGGCTGTTGTCAAGAGTCAAAGGAAACGTCAAGCTCGGAGCACGTGGACCTGGTTGTCAAGTTGTTCGGCACTGGCGGTAGCCTCGACACTGGGTGCGCAAACTCTCTTTATTATCTTCAACAATTGCTTTTTATCACTTGAAATCAATATGCCATTCGGTCCCTGTGGTCAAGAGGATGTTTAAATTTCTATAATCCATTGACAGAGGAGTCGAAATTGAAATTTGAAAATAAGTTTAAAGAAACTACTCTCGCTCGAGGCAGCCCATTTTGAGATTGAAAGCACTATCAAGTATCTAGAACAAGAAACCTGCCTTTTTTTCAGTAATTAATTAATCATGGAAGACTCCAAAAAGAGATTTATAGAATGTGGTGCCTTCAAAGGAAAGGGTATAGCTGTTTTTACAAGTGGTGGAGACTCTCAAGGTATGTGACTTATTCATAACATTTATATTTGTTTTTAAATAATAAAACACGTTATTTAAAGGTATGAATGCTGCTGTGAGATCTGTCGTGCGAATGGGCATATATCTCGGATGCAGAGTTCATTTTATCAAAGAAGGCTACCAAGGTTTGGTCGACGGTGGGTCAAACATCGTCGAAGCAAATTGGGCATCTGTGTCAGGAATCATTTCAAAAGTATGCCCTCCAAATATCCTATAAATTAAGAACTTTTCCCTCATGGCTTTGAACTATCGTACATGTAGCTATTCTACGAATTAAGAACTTGATAATGATGATTTATCATTAACTCATATCTAAAATTGAAGGTGGGTTTGCAAGTCACCAAACACATCTTGTACCAGCACTGGGATTCTTATTTGTTCCAATAATCATTTAAAAGGACAAATATGACTATCTTTTGATAATTTTGAAACAGTAAGCTTTATAGTAGTTGAGTGTATGTACATATTGTTTTCCTGTGTGGAATAAACTTTATGTATGCTACTGTACATTCTTTTTGAAAGTGAAAAACCCTGAAATAAGTGTACCTAAGTTATACATAACATTGGCAATATCTGATTGGTGTACAGATAGAAGAAAATGAAGCCTGGAATTAGAAGTGTTTCTAATTATCCGCAATTCTTGTCATCAGTAGTGATAGTTGATATCCTTCTCCTGTGGGAAATGGAAGCCACCACATATGCATTATATGTATCATTAAGATATCGTGGGATGCAGTCTGGTGTGATGTAGGTATCAGAAAAGCATTTTCTTTGTCGTGCCAACGTTTTGATCTTTTATTGAGATCATCTTCAGGGCTCAAAGTGCCTTCTTGGGCACTCTCAACACGACACTCATGAATGGCACAATCACACAGAAGACAAACACTTTGAGCCCTGAAGATGATCTCAATAAATGTAGGCACATTAAAGAAAATGTTTTTCTGATAACTACATCACACCAGACCACATCTCACAATATCTGAATGATTATCTATTAACGGTCACTAATCTCTACATAAATATATATATTTTTTAAAATTTATTTATTTCATAAAATAAAGGCTTAATAATGACACAAGATCTGTTTCAGTTGATGGAAAACTAACTATTCCTGAATAATGTTTGACTCTTTACAATTTGTACAATGTGGGTTATCACTGGCCCTCTATATGTTTTTACTTATTTTTCTGGCCTTTGAAGCATTTTTTTTTAAAACGGATGTATTTGAATTTTATCATCTCAATATGTCTACTGACTTCCTTTGTATATATACTACGTTGATATCTTAAAATGTTAGTCTCTTATTTTTACCTTAGGTTGTCAAATCTCAAATAAAAGCAAGCATATATATATATATATAATTATAATGCCTGATGTGCAACTCCAACACACCTGCGTGGGTGTCACCTTACTGTGGCACGCCGCTTGTGTTCCGAGGTTCCAGTGAAACATTGGATGCATATGTGTGTGTATATAATATAAGGTGACACCCACACAGGTGTGTTGGAGTTGCACATCAGGCATTGGTAATACTTGATATTCTTACTAATTGGTATCTGAGTACTACTCAACACAAACAGAAGTCTGGTCCCATTTACATGCCTAGATGACTCAATATTCCTCAGGATGTGGTCAAACCCACTCTATTCTTGCTAATAACTTGCTTTTGTCCTCATTATGTCATACACGCACCTCAGAGTTGTCAATATTTCTCTGAAGGGGAGGGGGAGGGTTGTTGTTCTATTTCCAATAAAATCTGAAGTATAAATTAATCAAATAATTTTAAACTTATGAATACAATACATCAGGGCTATGCATTAATTTTCTTTTAGGGTGGCACTGTTATCGGTTCAGCAAGATGTGCCGAATTCCGGGAGAGGTCAGGACGCCTTCAAGCAGCAAAGAATTTGATCAAAAAAGGAATAAGCAATCTTGTTGTAATTGGGGGGGACGGTTCTCTTACAGGAGCAAACCTTTTTAAACAGGAGTGGCCCAGTCTCATCAAAGAGCTCCATGAAAATGGTACTCTATGGTAACAAAATGTTAGCCCAAGGATTACAATGTTATAATAGAATAAATTATTCATTTTTGATTTTCCCAGGAGAAATCACAAAAGACCAGTTGAACAAATTCGCGTATCTTAATATAGTCGGGATGGTGGGTTCAATCGACAACGATTTTTGGGGCACTGATATGACAATTGGGGCTGACAGCGCTTTGCATAGAATTTTAGAAGCAGCCGATGCCACTTATTCAACAGCTCATTCTCATCAGCGTTGTTTCATAATCGAAGTGATGGGTAGACATTGTGGGTATGTTCGATGGTGTTATTATTTTGTTGGCATAAAATATATATATTAATGATAATAAGCTGCAGAATTTATGTACAATATATTGTTTTTAGGTATTTAGCATTGGTATCAGCAATTACTACAGAAGCTGATTATGTTTTTTGCCCTGAAAGTCCACCTCCTAAAGATTGGCCTGATGTTATCTGTAATACTTTACAGCAGGTAGTGAATCACAATAATCGATATTTGAATTTTGTATATTGTATGAATTATATAAATTTTCACATATATGTACATGTTTACAATAGAAAACATCTTTGTTTTTAAAGTAAAATAAAATTCAGAATTTGTAAATACATTGCATGTTCACTAATATTTAACTTGAATGTTTTTCAAGAAATTAAGCATGTAGCAAAAATAAATTATTATTGTTCGGAGTGGAAAAATTAGTATGAAAATATGCAGGGTTCTCTGATAAATAAGTTGGCTACAGATCATCTAGCAGGGTGATAAAACACATAAAGCAGTCCTTTCTGTCCAGCCTGAAGATTAATTTGTTTTAAAGGCAAGAAAAAATTCCATTAGTCATTTCTGATGCCTTTGTTTCTTCATCTAAATGTTACATTTTTTAGTTTATTATTATTGAATTTAATAATAATTTCTGTTAGAAAGAAAACTTTCACCTTATTTCATATTTATTCACTAGCTAGCACTTCTTTATTGCATGTAGTTATTTTAATTGCACCCATAAGTTATAGAATAGTCCATAAGCATTAATTAACACATTTATCTATTTTTATGTAATCACTATTATAAAGCATTGTATATAGTTTTGCCCACATAGCTCTATTTTTAAAAATCATTATATTATTTTGATTTTTTTCCCGTGTAGGCCAGAGCCACTGGGCAAAGAAATAATACAATAATTGTGGCTGAAGGTGCGATTGATAGAGATGGGAACCCTATAACAGTTTCACAAATAAAGCAAGTTATTGTTGACAAAATTAATATGGATACAAGAATCACAGTCTTGGGGCATATACAAAGAGGAGGAAATACATCAGCATTTGATAGGATTCTTGTATGGCTATTTAATTACTTAATCATAAAAACATTTAAAAAATTTAAATTACAATTTTTTCTTTTAAGGGATGCAGAATGGGAGCTGAAGCTGTAATAGCATTGATGAATTCCAAACCAGATTCTCCGTCTTTGGTCATTACACTGGATGGGAATCAAGCCATTTCTTTGCCATTGATGAAGTGTGTTGACATGACGAAAGCTGTGAGCGAAGCAATGGCGCAGAAAGATTTTGAAAGAGCCATTGAGCTAAGAGGAAGGTAATCAATTAAATTTGTATTTTTTATTAATTATATCAGTTAGTAAATATTAAATTATTAAATTTTAACAAAGTTGAATTAATTGTATTATTATTTATAAGTAAACATGTATGTGTAAATTTATTTATCAACAGATTTTTTTTACATAAAAATAATTTCTAATTATGTTTAGGTCTTTTATGAGAAATTTGCAAACATATAATATTTTGAACCAAGTCCAGAATGCCTCAAATTCACCAGTAGCTGAAACTAAGGTTTTATCATCTGTTATTCATTATGAAATTAATTATTTTTCTATTTGATTATAATGTTATTACAGGGGCCTACACTAGCTGTGATGCACATAGGTGCCCCTGCTTGTGGGATGAATTCATGTGTGAGGGCCTTTGTACGAAGCAGTCTGTATGAAAACGCTACAGTTTATGGTATTCATGATGGGATTGATGGACTTTGTTCCGGGGCTGTAGGTGTTTTCAGTATTGTTTACTTATTTAGTTTTTTCTTTAGTAATGAATACAAAAATATATTTTAGTTTCAACAAATGGCTTGGGGCGATGTTGCCGGTTGGACATTAGAAGGTGGTGCGCTTTTAGGAACAAAAAGGACACTTCCAAATGATAAATTTCCATTGGTTGCTGGTAAATTGAAGGAATATAATATTGAGGGCCTTTTAATTGTTGGTGGATTTGAGGTATTGTTTTCGCATTTATTTAAAGGAAAGTTCTTATTTATATTTTTAATAATTTTTCTAGGCATTCTTGGCTGCTATGCAGTTGTTAAAAGCACAATCTGAATATCCAGAATTTAACATTCCAATATTGGTCATTCCATCTACTATTAGCAACAACGTGCCTGGAACTGAACTTTCCCTTGGTTGTGACACAGCTTTAAACGAAATAACAGAGGTTTGTGCATGTCAACCTACCAATAATGTGCTTTTTTTCATTCAACCATCAATTTTTAATTATTTAGATTTGTGATAGGATCCGTCAATCTGCCCAGGGAACAAAACGGAGGGTGTTCATTGTAGAAACTATGGGTGGTTATTGCGGATTTTTGGCAACTATGGCTGGTAAATACGCAATTTTTAATTACCTTGATGCTATACTGATTGATTAACTCTTTTAGGATTAGCTGGAGGAGCTGATGCGGCTTATATTTTTGAAGAAAAATTTTCAATAAAAGATTTAGAAAAGGATGTTTACCACATTGCTTCAAAGATGGCCGAGGGTGTGCAAAGAGGTCTAATTTTAAGGTACAACTTTATTTTGTAGTCAGGTTTATTGTTTTTCTTACTTTATTGAAATAGAAAGAAAGAAAGGAAGAAAAACAATGTATTAAACAATATTATACGTTATAATACCTCTCCATACAGCATGGCATAACCTGCTGCAGGAAATTCAGAAAATGCATTGAGAAAAAATAAAATTTAAAATGAAATTTAAAACAAAACATAAACATCAAATCAAATGATAAAACAGAGGATTTCAAATAAAACAAATTTCTCAAATGTTTCAACTAAATTAAAAATATTATTGGGCCAAAACATTAATGTATATGTAAATGTATTCCCCAACTAAAAATCGCTAGTATCTATCTCCAGGCTGCTCTCCAAAAGTCTGGATGGTTTTTTCCAACTGTCATTTGTTCCGCAACGAAATAAAGCTTGATTAAAACAAGTAAGCATGTAATGTGTATATTTCAGAAACGAAAAATGCAATGAGTACTACAATAGTGATTTTATGTACCGTCTTTACGCTGAAGAAGGGAAAGGGATTTTTACAGCTCGCATGAACATTATTGGTATTTATTCATTTATTTTTTAAACTAAATATTATATTGTCATAACGTGTTATTTATTTATTTCAAGGCCATATGCAACAAGGAGGTCATCCTTCCCCTTACGACAGAAACCTTGGTACAAAAATGGGTATGCAAGCGAGTCAATGGTTTATGCAAGTTTTAAAAAGTAAAAAAGGAGAAAAAGTTTGTGTTTTGGGCTTGAACAAAAGATCCTACACTTTTACACCTCTAAAAACCCTTGAGGAGGAGACTCTATTTCCGTAAGTAGATATTTACAACCAATCGTCACTGACAAAAATGTATTTCATAGTCAGTGCATCTTTAGAGAAAAACATCAAAAACCCTATTTTTTAATATATATTATATAGTTTTAAATTACTCATGATTGAATAATGATTTATCTTCAACTCAGAAGACTAGCAGAACTGTTTACATCTCACTTACCACACAATAATAACAAGGACTTCAACTGACTAACATGGTTAAATTAAAACTAACCTCCAGAAATTCAACAATCCTTTTTGTAAATCAAATTGAAAATTTTAATAACCCCAGAATTTTGTTAAATTATTATACATAAATGCATATACTGAAAAGAAAATGATTTATGACATAGTTCAATACTATAACGTAATTATTTTCTTTTTCTATGGAAATTAATAATCAAAATTTTTCAAAACTACCTTCTTATAGTAGAAGAGTTATGTACTCTTACAACACTAACTAAAACTTAAAAGCTCTTTCTTAGAAAATTTATTTTCTTATCTGAAACTATAATGATGTAGATTGATTTCTGCTACACAAACATGCGGTTGTAGATTTCTTTCTTTGTTGAGTTCTGCAGGGTAATGAACCTACTGTACTTGAAATTCAGTTCAAGACAACGTAATTGTTTTATTTTATTTATTTTATCCTTCAATTCTATGTGACAGACAATTTTGGGGATTTTAGTTCATACCCTAATTTGTACAACCTTGTAATTCAAATTAACTATAATACATTTTTATTGTAAAGAAAATATAACATTACATACAAACAATAATGTGTCATTGTAAATTTAATTTAGCAACACAAATTTGGCCAATTAATCTTGAAACAGATCCAAACAAGTAGATCAGTGATAGAATAGAAAAAAATTTACACAATATTTGATGATGGTTATTCGAAAAACAACTATCAAGCCAGAAATTAACAGGGAAAGTGACTAAGTGATGAATACATAGAAGAACAAGTCTTCACCAAATTAATTCAATCCTACATGCAGCCTTTGAGAGGCAAAGCACTAGAGCTAAAACCTTAATTAGAAATGAAAAAAATAACTTAGTTTTTCAAGAAACATCACAAATTTTATAAACAAATAACAAGGCCTTGTATAAGTCAGTTAAAACTTAGTATGATTTTCATTTTAAGCAATTTGCTGAGGAATATATTAGGAATGTATGTATGTACGCAGAGTAAGATTGTATTCTCTAAATACCCTTTACGTACTTGCCATATTAGTAGCCCTGGGTTTGGATCCCGTCATAACACTTACAATGCTCAACCCTGTAGAAAAGACTTTTGAGTTTTAACCTCAAGGCAAGAAAATATATCTGGCTTGTGTCTTCTTAAAAAATCATTAGTAGAGCTAGGATATAATATGAAAGTTGCCCTAAAATTCAAGAAAAAATGTTACATTTACACCTCTGAGTATTGTTGAGTCATTCCTATTCACATTAAATTAGCAGACATTTCAGTGCTCAGCATATTTGTTATATAATTTAGTTACTTACCTGCACTGAAATATCCCCCATCTTATTTTTAACAAATAGAGAGCAAAATTAAATTCAGCTAACTAATGTACTAAGTTGACCCTGTACATTTATTTGTCCCAAGTTCATCAAAATAGAAACTTAAAGCCAATCATGAATATTGTGCACTATTTAGTACTGATAATTACTTTACTTTGAACACGAACTAAATAAATAGTAAATTACACTGAATATAATATATAATATTAAGTCAATGTAGGAACCTTATAGGTCAACTTACACTTCTTACGAACTTAATGAAGTACGAACTGATATGAAGTCATACTTTTAGAGAAAATCTTCTTTATTGTTTCTTGTTCTTACAAACCTTAAAATTCATAAAGACCATCTTTTTTGTCCTAGAAATTATATCCCAGTAGTCCCGGCAGACGGTTACCTTGCCATATTAATTTGATTTTCATGTCTGAATTATATGTAATTTTTTTCCTTCTTGTGCACAATAAAAATTATTATATCCCATTTTCATTCCCCAATTGAAACCAATCCACCAATCCTCCTGCTTTCTGAATATTAGTTAATTCTGAAAATTATATTACTCTGAAAATGACCCTAAGTTTTTAAATTTGCAGATGTTAAATTCATAATAAAATTTTGCAATTAAAGAATTAAAAATAGACCACAAATTTTAAATAGCACAAATTATTAGTAAATTGATATTTTGAACTCTACTATTTGTACGTCATTAAATAAATCCATCATCATGTCTGAAAATAAATTAAATGTAGCTTCATTTCATACAAAATACAACTTAATGTTTTTTTACTAGGTTTTCTTTTTCAGATTACGATTGCCAAAGAACCAGTGGTGGCTTAAATTGAGACCTTTGCTTCGCATTTTGGCCCAGCATGACAGCGTATACGAAGAAGAGGGTATATTCATGTCGGCTGATGAAACATACACAGAGGTGATAGAAATCAAATCTGATTTAAATTTATCCTTCAAAGAAGGAAAAGGCCAAATTATTCAGCTTAAAAAAATATCAAGCTCCAAGTTGGAGGCAACGTTAGAAAATTTAGATGTGTTTGATAATGATGTTGTTGAAATGGGGAGCGATTCTTCACTACAAATGCCCCGTCCACCATAAGGACATGAACGTTCGAACAGATTATAAAATCTTGTGGGGTCACTGAAATAATAAACATAATTAAAATTTTCTTTTCTTTTTTTACATAGATTTATAAGAACTATGAAAGATAAATACAAATTTCAATTACATATCATTTTCTTCTTTTGTAAAAAAAGTTGTGAGAAATAAAAAAATAGTATCTACACGTGCAGATTGTGTATGATTTTTATATTAATAATATGTTTTATGTACTAGGTAGTTTTTTATGGGCTGAACTACTGCTACAGTGTATTTGTTCTATTTCATTGTTTCATTCACAAATCTTTTTTTCTTCTTGTGGTTATGCAATTGGCAAATTTATATTTTTTTTCTGGTATGCCACCTTCTTGTTGGTACCTTAGGTTACCTTGAATCGTATATCATTTTCCTAGAGTTTGTTTTTTTCTTTCCCTGAATGGGTTTGTTAGTTAAAGATTTTTTTTTAATGAGGAGGAACATTCATGGTCACACTTGCCATGCCTGACAACTTTTTTTTTTTAATTTACTCTTATCACTTGATCATGTTTTTAATTGAACTTAGAAGTTTTTTCTTCTTTTTTTTATATCATACCTACCATTACATTGATGTAGTTTAAAATTTTAATGTTAATTTACATATTTTGCGTTTGTTCTGAGTTTCTTTTCTCCTTGCTTAATAATTAGTTGGCCAAATGGCATTACCTGATCAATGCATATGTAATCTTGCTATGCTATTCCATCAAAATATCAGATTATCTACAATTATCTCAATATAGTGTTATAATTTTTTATAGTTTATCAATATATTAAGTCGTTAAACAATACTCAAATCTTAAAATCATTTTTTGTTGGCTGAATGATCTCTATATTTTCTTGCTTTCCTCTAAGCAATGGAGGGAGCTCTGTCTTAAGTAGTCGGCGTAACCTACTTATTCTTGTGTGGGGAAGGTAAGGTTCGAGATTTTAATAAACCAGAGAGTATATTCCTCAACATTTATGGTAACACATTATGCCTTTTTAATGTACACAACCACGACAAAGTTAGCCACAACTCTAAATCTGGGATGAGTCTATTTACAAAAGGGGTTTACCCCAAATGATACTCATCATGGTTAGCGTCTACATCATCTTCCAGTGCCTTTCTAGTTTCTCGACCGTCAATTGATCCAATGAGTTGCAGCAGCTGGCTGAGTCTCAGACATAGTGTAGCTGCTTCTATTCCAAATCGACTCCTCGAGTCGACCCCAATGTCCCAGGTCACTACATATTTTTAACCTTGTGACAACCTTTCAGTAGTAAATAACTCGACTTTTGTAATGTATTTGATTGGTTGCCAACTATTGCAACTTTGTTTTCCAGGTTCATGGGAAAAATCTTGCGTCTCTCGTCTGGATCTGCGACACCCTTCAATGTCCTTTGCTATCTGACTAATTGTGTGATTATTGAAAAGTTAGGTTTCCATGTTTTGTGAGGAGTCACATCAATCCCGTCTATGCTGATGTCCTTCGACCTCTGGCTTAATTATTACAGAGTATATTTCCCAGATTGATTATGTCATGTTCCCATCGCTGATTTATAGCCTTTTTTGTTTTGTTGTTCAAACTAAGTTTTTGCTGTTCTTACTTTACCAAGTAATTTATTCTAAGAGAGGGAGCAGCTTACAGATATATGCTGTTTGAAGTTGTATGCTTGAAGGATTTGTTCAAAAATTGTCTTGTATTTTTAAAATCATAATATACATTTGTCTTTTCTAAATATTCTATTTCTAATATATCTATTGTCGTATTGCTAATAAAATTAATATGAATTTTTCTTTTCAGGCAAGTGATCCGGTGATGATTTAGATTATATCATGCATTAGTCATATTTATAGTTATATTTTTGTATAAATTTAGATCAATTTTGTATACTCATGAAATATTTTCATAATCAGGCATTGTTTGCTGAAGCCATAAATACTCGAAGTCATAATTATTGAAATATATCTAGTTTTAATTTCTTCACATTTCAGTCTCTAGAACTTTCGCTGCCCTTTCAAAAAGACAGATAATATCACAGTATTTTCTACTTTTAAAATGATTTGAAAAGGTTTAGAAAGTAAAACTGACTTTTGAATGCATTCACAGAAAATTGTATCCTGTAGGGCTGGCTGGAATGTTAGGTGTCTGAATTATTTATTTAAAATGAAGTTAGTCATTTTTTGCAAATGATGGTTCTACGCACAACACACACATTAGTTGTAAACAATCTGTGAGTAGAATCGTCATTTACAAAAAGTAAGGCCAAGAAATGCTACCAACAAAGTATAAAAAATTGATGGAAAATAATATTACTGTACTATACTTATAGTTAAAATGTTAAATTATAAAATTACACAAAGAGAACTGTGCAAATGATGTTTCTGGGTTTGTTAAAGCTGTAAGTATAATAAATCGCCTGCCCATCAATTAAAAACTTCTAGGGGTGACATTTTGTTTATAATTTTGTTTGAAAGAAATAAATAGCGATTGAATAATAAGATTTTTTTATCTTCTCCCCTTTTTATATAAATTTTCATTTACTAAAATACAGTTATGTAACTTTTAAACCTTGTATAATTTTGGAAATGAAAAAGAAGACTGTCCAGTGGTTTTTGAATTTGATTTGAATTGAAACTTGTTTTAGGTCAAATGTAAAAACGACTCAATTTGTATTTTGAATCTAATTTACCAAATCCTTCGCAACTCACTGAAATCATCCAACTAATGAACCAAGTTAAAATCACAATTCTTTAAACTATTGTTATATTTACGTTTTTATGCAATGATGCCGAAATACATAAATTAATAATAATAATAATAACAACTCAAACATTAAAAATAGTGTTTGAAGGATTAATTTATTGCTCAACTCAACAGTAAAGTTACTGACAATAGGAGTCAGTGAAAAAGTTATTTTTTATTGTTATAAGCAAAGGTAGCACCTATCCCATCAGTGCTCCTTGACCGATCCATACGGATGAATGTGGCATTGTGATGTGAAAACATCTTCGAAATTCCTGCTTGTCTTCTTTACAGAATGTTTTGAGTAAAAGATCTAATTGTTGGAATAGGCTGTGATGACTGTTTTTAAGGCACCTGTGTTGTGGAAGAGAGAGGATGTCATTGCAAATACATTCTAGTTGGAGATAAGGGTTAATCCTCCATGGAGTGCACAGGTATATGGATATACATATAATAATAATGATTTATTCTTTTTTTCAAAAACAACGGCACCCTGAGGGTTTATATGACCTCTGCTGTTGCGAACCCTCGTAAAAAAAAATGCTTTATTAGAATTGAAAATAGAAACAAATGTTACAAAGTACAATAAGCTAGTAGTCGTCTTGTGAGTTTACTGCATAATAAAGCTTATAGGTAGCTAATAGGCATATTATAAGAAACAAAAGAAAGGGAAAAATAGAATAAGAAAGAAATAGAACTGTTTGGTTTTCACGTTTTATAATTTTATCCGCAATAAATATTGCATTATAAATAAATTATTGAAGGATTTATAAACATTAGAAATTACCAATTGTTTTCAAAATGATGACCCCCCCCCACCTGACTTAACTTTGTGGAATTTTTCAAATTTTAGCATTTGTTAACATTCTTAATAAAAAATCATTTGCTATTAATATGTATAAGTTTAGCAGTCATAATTGACTATAATTATTTTAATTAATCATCTAACGTCTTGGTTGAGATGAAAAAGGATCCAGCGTTCTTCAACAGTTTGTCTCAACTAAGACCATAAATAAAAAGAAAAAAATTGAAATTATTTACTATATTTATGTATTTGTAAAGACACTAAATTTTCAAACTGTATTTTTTGTTCTTATATTTAATAATAGGGAGTTCTTTTATTTAATATAAAATGTCGTTTCTGCATATGTCAATTTTCATTGATCATTTATCAGCTTATTGTATACTGTGAACTTAAAAGTAGTGTCAAAGGTATTTTAAAGTTAGTATGACTTATTTAATGGTAAATGATAAAATCGTAAATTTTTTGCAATTGATACTGAAATGGCTAGCCAAATACCAGAATAGGTACATTTACATATATACATAGGCATCGTATGCTCTTTGAATTTCACAAGTTGCAATATTTATCCAAACGCATTAGACGCTTGAAAATGCCAAAGGTTTTGTAAGTTCAAATCAAGTATTTTTAATTTTTTAACTCATATCAATCAGGAAGTCCAACAACTGTAGACAATGACGTGTTAAGGGCGAAAGTGGAAGAAATCCATGTCAGGCAGTTAAGGAATTGTCAAACACTCCTAGCCAATGCTAGACGACCATCCAAGAACATTTCTGCAGATTGATGAAATAAAGAGACTAGGTTTTTGCTTCATCATCACAGTACAGAAGCATTTATTGATTGCTTGATCACTGGATATGAAAAATGGATTCTCTATGACATTCGACAATGCAAATTGGCTCTTTATGAATAAATTGTTGCAAAGTACAGCTAATCAAGGTGGCGCCTTTGTGTGTTTGATGGAGTAGTCGCAAGGTTGTTCATTTTGAAGTGTTGAAATCTGGACAAACTGTGAATGCATTTTTTTCTCTTATAAAATAATATAAAATAATTTCTCTTCACAATTAATCAATTACAGTTACTTAACAACTCTAAATCAATCATTAATTGAAAAGAACCCAACAATTGTCAGCAAAAAAGGTGTTATTCTGCAAAAAGATAATGCAAAACTGCACTGCACAAGGTGAACCCTGGAAAAAAATTAATGAATTGGGGGTAGGAGATATTGCTTCACCCTCTATAATCACCCCATATTGGGCTATCTGATTTCCATTTATTATTTCCCCAACAATTTCTAGGTGGCAAAAAATTGGAAAATTTGGGTCATGTCCAAAATGCCATCTTTACATTATTCAAAAACTCAACTCTGCATTGAAAATTTGCATACTAGATGGCAAAAGATTATTGATAACGAGGGTGATTACATATTTCATTAAAATTAAAAACTTGCTAAAAATTGTAATGTAAAAAATTGCATTACTTTCCTGTCTCCGTAATACAATTTAAATGTATACCAACCCTACCATCCGAAATTAATTATTGCAATATGCAAAAAAATTGTTGCAATTGTATACGATATTTTGGTCCTCTGGGCTTTCAACATTCAGACATATGTATGTGTATATTTTTTAGTTTACAATTTATTTTCTAACAAATTTTTATAATATTAATATCAGTTATGTTAAACTTTTTTAACTAGTTTAAAAGCCAGTTCAATTCAATTTTAAATTTTTTATAGGAGGTACAAAATCATTTTAGAGACACACATTATGGTTTGGATGTGTATTATCTGAAGGATTGAAACTGCTGGAATTGTTTCCATATGTTTTGGCTCAAAGATTGCCAATTGTAAGAAGAAATGTTGTTTTTGGAAACGTATCGATGTATAGTAGTATCGAGGCTTCCCTGGCTCAAAATAATCCTCTCCAAAAAGAGTATTTTATTTTTGATACCTTAAATGATATTCCACCGCGCTATTAAAAAAATAGTTTTATAATATTTATTGCAGATTCTATTAGAATTTAGCGTAATTCAATAAATAAGAAGTAGAATCCGTATACTTGTGAAAAAGGTTTACTTTGCGGTTACTCTAACGAGGCGGTCCGGTTTCATGGAAGCTGAGGAGGGGAGATTCTGTTGACGTGTCTACACTCTACAGTTGTGGAAGTTTCGTCCGAGCTACGTTGGAAGGTGGCGGACCGAAAGAGCCAGTCGTCACTCAGTGCTCGTCTTCGCTCCGTTGGGTGAAACCCAGCTTCCGAAATGACGTTCAAGGGAAGAAAGTCGTCTAACAAAAGCCCACCGTTCTTCAGTCATGAGTTCGTCATACAGAATCATGCGGATATCGTCTCATGCGCCGCTCTCGTCTTCGTCATAGGCCTAATGGTCCAGGTATCTTCGTTACCAGCGTCGCGTATGGCCTCGGACCTATCATAAAACTTACAATATGTTTCAGGCGACCTCTCCCTATGCTTACATATTCATAGCTTTGCACCATAACGTCAGTACCGAGCAGACTGGCCAGGAACTCCTCGTCAGGTACACATACGGTTTGAAGGATGTCTGCGCCACCTTTTTCTATTTCCTCATCTGCATTGTCGTCCATGCCATCATCCAAGAATACATCCTAGATGTGAGTAAAATCAAGCTGTAAGTCAGTCGTACAGGTGAAAGTGGACCAGGGTGAAGCACCTAAAGGGTGCTTGAACAATCTTGATTCCATTAAAGGTCGACAGAATGAAAGCAGCTGTCACTTACTGTTCATTTAAACAAAACGTTTTAAAAATTTTAATTTGACCCATTGGTCCAAATCCCTGCAATGTATCACACATCCATAACTACAGTAATCCCTTAACATTAGTAGGGGTTTAGTTCCAGAAAACTGCCATGAATGTTAAATCTGTCCTTTTTTTAATATGCTATAAGGAGGGTTACGTTTCATAGTGCCAAAAATTGAGGTATTACGGGTAAGTTCTTAAAAAAATAAATAAACATAATAGAAGATATAACAATGTACATGATAATTGTTTTCATTGTTTGTATATTTTGATGTACAAGGAAAGAATAACTATTAATTGTTAATTGTGTCTCCGAATAATTAATTTCTTTAAGACTTTCCAAATGGGGATTTGAAGCGGCTTTAACATTCCTTTTAAACTTAAAACTTAAATCCATTTCTTGCTGAAAAAGTTAAGGTTAAAATTTTCCTGAGCTGTTTTGAAGAAAAGCATAAAAAATATTAAATGAAAGAAAAAATAAACACCTGCCAAAAACTTACTCGTGTTTCCCGGCTCTCGTCTTTGCATTTAACTTCCTCGGATTCTTTAGTTTCCTCTTTTTTTTGTCACAAAACTTTTTCATGATAATTTAGCAATTCGTTAATTTTGTCTTGTTTCTTGTATTGTCAAATCCTTCACCTCCCATCTGATGATTTGGCCAGACGACCTCTTCTTCGTCATCTTGAACTGATGGAAGAGTGTTCTCCTTTTCGACTCGAATTTCCACCTGTGGCAAGCATTGATTGAACTAGGCTTCATTGTTCATTCAGGATGTTTGCATTGCAATCGGCAATGTTAAATTTTTTCCAGCAACATGTTTCATATGAATTACACTCGATTGCATTTAAAATTGTGTTTAGTATAATAAGCCTTAAAAGCTTCGATACGAAAATTAAATTGTTTATGCAACTTTTTTTTACGCCAATAAAGAAATCGGAACTCCTGCAAATGTCTTTCTTCATTTTTTCATATAGGAATAGTGAAAAATGCAAATGTCAAAGAAGCAAGTGTTAAGGGATTACTGTACATATCCATTTCCCTTATAATTATGTGGACATGCATACTCAAGCATAGCTTATCTAATCACTAGAATTAAACATTGTTATTATATATTAAAACGTGACAAATTTGCACTGCCTGTTTATATGTTTGACATTGATCAAGTAGAAAGGGTCAATGTGTTGACATGACCCTTGCCTCAGTTGGCCATACAGCTTGACTTAACTGAAGATTTTCATTTCTAACACAACCATTTGAATAATAAGCGACAGCAGTTGAGTAATTTGGTACTGGGAATGCTCCAGTTATAGCATTTATTCGACTACGTGCTTGGTATCTGCTATTAAAGAAGCTTGGATTTTATATGCAATGGAAAACTTTTGCATATTTGCCAATATGCTTTCTATGACATTATATTGTTAATTTTGTGTTTTTCCCATCTAATGTAATACCTAAGTGGCTGTGATGGCTTATAGAATTTAAAAACCATTTAGTTGGAATGTATTTTTTTCCAGTTGGCAATGTCCAGAGGCTTTACAATACAATTCAGAGTTGGTTTTTCCAACCGCTGTGATTGTCATATTATCAGCACAGTTAGCCATTATATTTTTCACATTCTCGGTAGAGCTCAATAATAGTAGACAATAATAAAATAAAACAATTATTACTAGGTAAATAAATCTCAGCAATCAGTAGAATGCAATAATAAACACACTGCTCTGGCATTCCTTTATTCAATTCATAAGTACCTAACAAAAATATATTTAAGAATGATTTTTTAAAAATCTTATGAAGTTAATATTTCAAAGCTTCCCATCACACTTTCAATTGTTTCAATGTAAAATCTTTATCATATTTAAAAGATAAAATTCAACTCACATAAAAATAAATGTATGTTATAAATATGCTTGTTTTCCCCAGTAGAAAATCCGTTATGAATGTTTTATCAAATTACCTGACTGGCATAATCTAGTAGACACACAGGTCTGTCTTCTCTAATGGAAAAATAAAATTAAAAATAGAGCACCAGATTTTTAATGAGTATATAAAATTTCAATGTTTATCAGGCTTTTTCCAAAAAGTTTTGTCGGGCTTTGGTTCATTTTATTAAACAAACTGTTTGTAATTTATAATGGTTATAAAGACCCAATAAATTAATTAATAACTTGGTTGAAGACAATAGGTAAATGGCAAAAAAAGAAAGAAAGAAATGACTGTGCTCATTGTTTTTGGAACTTGAAGCCCTGATCTTGCTTCTTCTGGGCCCACATCTGTAAAGTATCACTTTTCATAAATTGTATGACATATTAAAGTAGATAAGATTTTGTTCAAAGAAAATGTAAGGAGAGATACTGCCAGGAAACAACTTGTAATTCTTAATCAAATACGGTGGCTTCCATGATTTATTTTTCCCTTGATTAAAATAATATACAATTTAGGTTTATAAAATAATTTTAGTTTAGCTCTTGATAAGGTATAATTTAGCACAAAAATAAAAATGGTTGTGTAAGTGTGGTTAGAATGCCTAAATATAATAATAGTTATTACTGTTCACTAGAAATCCTAAAGTTCATTATACAAAATTATATATATTTAACAGTTTAATTTTCCTTGAGTTTTTATTATTTTTAATTGATTATTCTAAATTTGGTTTTCTTTGAATTTATTTTAAAATGTAATATTTTGATTTTAATTGTAAAATAGAAAATTTCGAAGAGACTGCATCTGTCAAAAGGAAAACAGACACAATTCAATGAATCTGGGCAGCTTTTATGCTTCTATGTCATGTCCGTAGCATGGGGTGTTCATATTATCTTAAAGTAAGTTCAGGTGGTCATAATTCATTTCATTGAGCAAAGATATTTTTGTTTAAATACTTAATCTTTTTGTAATATTTTATCAGGGAAAATTATTTACTAAATCTTTCATCGTTGTGGGAAGGCTACCCACACAGGGAGATGACTTTCATGTTCAAGTTTTTCTACATAATTCAAATCTGCTACTGGCTTCACACATACCCTGAACTATACTTCCAAAAAGTTAAAAAAGAAGACATTTTTGATAAAGTATCATATGCCACTGTTGCTATTTTCTTCATAGCGTCATTTTATTTATTCAAGTAAGAATCCGTTTGCTATTGAATTTGCATAATCTTGATGAGTAAGTTATGAGAATATTTAATTATAATTATTTTTGTTTTTTAAGTTTTACCAGAGTTGGAGTTTGTTTATTAGTCGTTCATTACCTCGCTGAGGTCTTCAACCACATTAGTGCTCTTATAAGTTTTGTTGACAAGGAGGAAAAAGGAAAAGCAGGTACATTTACCAATAGTAAAACACAAAGTAAAAACTTTAATTTCTTTTTCAAATGTTTTAGTAAGCACACTTGTCACTCAAGCTGTGTTCGTCCTTGCACGTCTTACTTCTGTTATTCTGGCCTTCCTTATTTTCTGGTTTGGCCTGGCTAACTCAAATGACCCTTCAAAAGTTGAAGGCGATTTCAATACTCCGACCGTCAGAATAGGAGCGCTGACGGGGGTCGTCCTCCTCCAGGTTTATCTAATGTTCAATTTCATCACTGACCTTTTGAGGCAGATTAGGGAGACTTCTGTGACAACTGTTAAGAAATTACCCATCAAGAAACCAACAATTAAGAAGAAGGAATGTAAGAAACAGTTTTAATAATAAACATAAATATATTATTTTTTACATATTTTGTTTATTTTTTTTATATATAACTTTATTTAGCTGAAATAATCTTGATGCTGTTGTACAGCTTGAAATTTCTGATCACTATTTACCAATATTTATTGAAAAAACGAAAATAAACTTAATCATGTATATCAATTTGTATTAATCCTTAAAAATTTTAATGGACATATACAACACCTTTGACAAAAGAATCTTGATTTTTATTTTTTCCTAAAATTCATGTACTTTTTTCTGTATCTGTCAAGTACTTTTGAGATTAATTACTACTAAAGTTTTAACTGGCAGATGTTCTTCTTTTAATAAACCACTGCAATAATGACATTTGAGATAAGTTTAGTATTAAACTCATTTTGAATAATATAAATATAAATGTTATGAAGTCAAAACATTAGTTCATCTTGAGGAAGAGTAAAAAAAGTTTTTGAACTTACAAAAGATAAGGCTGCTATTTGACATAAAACTTGATGTTTAGATTATATAATTTTGGAACATAGAAAAACTATTTTCAAAATATTAACCTAAATTAATTATTTGTCTTCAACTAAAATCCAATTTGTTTCAGTAAAGAAAGTGAACAATAAAGAATATGATGAACTTCCTGAGGTCGATCAGAACACAAAGAAAAACCTGAAGCAGAGGAACCAAAAAGTCAAATATTAAAGGGAAGAAGAACGGGATTGTAAGAACATTAATTGCTGGGCAGTTCCAAAAAATAATAAAATAAATGAAAGGACTGATTGATTCAACCTGGGAAAGTTTAAGATTAATGACACCGATTGAGATTTTCTTAAAATTTAAGACTTTCATACAATTTATTTGTATTTTTAAATAAAAAAACAAAACAAAAACAATGAAAAAAATGTATTATTAAGTAAATAAGTGAATACAATTTCTGTGCAATACTAATAATTTGAATATCAGCACTAAAATAATATTGTTAATGTCGTTTACATTAAACAAGAAAACCTCTGAAATTATTGTAATTATATTTTTTTAAATTAAACAAAAAATATTGTTTAACTTCCTTCACAATGTTTGTTGTTTTCAAAAGCTTGTAAGCTTGTGGATTAAACATTACATATTGTGTTTAAAATTGTTATTATTCTGTTACCTTTCATTTGTTTGTTGCTAGGCAGTTGTTAGAAAACCTCTCGTATCTACTCCTCAATCCTTGTTATTATTAATACTTTTATTTTTGCTATGAGGGGGATCTTTAGTTTTATTATGCGCTTTGGGTCGGAAAAGAAAACGACAATACGTACCCGATAGTACCATGAAACAATGAATGACAAGTAAAAGATGAAACTGCTCAAACTCCTTATCAGATATTTCCCTCCAGGTAAATCGAACAAGCGCTTTTAAAATTATTTTCAAAAGAAGTTGTGTTTGAGGTGATTTGCTTTGTAGGGATCTGCCTCGTGTACAATCAGGGCGGCTTTATAAAGGAAAAGATGTTGGACCTTTTTCAGTTAACAACCAAGTAAGATTAGGCTAAATTTCTGCCATTTCTTAGATTTAAAATGTACATATTTAAATCATGAGGCTCTACACATTCAATGATGTTCTCAACTGGTAGATTTTGGTATTTGTAATAATAAAAAATAGTTTACAGCATGAATAATAGTGAACGAATAATGCATTATTAGTACATAATAATAGTTCATATTTCACTTTATTGCAATGTTACAATTATTCAAAAATATAAATTATATACATTATGTATGTATATCACCAATTAAAATATATCGTACAAAATATATAGGGAATCTTGAATAAATATATGCAATGTTTTCAAATGCTTACTATATGAATATACTGATGTATATCAGATTTCTGACAAATTAAATTAAAAAACATGATAGTAAGTTTATTTGAATTGAATGTTGTTTCAATGCCAGCTAGCTTATCTCATGTTTGTATACACCACCTTATATCTCGTCTAGTTTTTCTTTTTCTTTTTGAAAAAAAAATGTTACATGTGCACACCAAACAAATGATAGGTTCATATATATATATATAAATTTTCATAATTTTCTTTATTTTCTTTACCGATTAGGTATTTGTCATAAAGTAGTCCTATAGAGAGAGATTCCTGGGGGCCACAAAAGACAAGCTAGGAAGAAATGAGGTTTTTCTTACATATAAAAAATCTTACATATAAAAAATCTTATTATCTTCGTTTTGTTCTTATACGATACATATTTAAAGATATTTTGAATGGAATGGAAGGATTAATTTATTATTGATTCAACCAAAACAAGGGTTTGCCTTCTTAAGTAAATAAAATACATGGCAGAAGACTAATAACAATAAATTGATAAATAACAATAAAAGGAGGGATATAGTTAAACTAAAATAGAAGGTTTGGGATGGTAGGGTGTGAAATTACCTTAGCTGTTACGTCAGTACACCTTTGGTGTACAAATTTTATTTTATAGAATTAATTTTTCAGTAATGAGAATGTGTTCCTTTTTATTAAAAACTTTATTTTTCTCTTTTCTACAGTGATGTTTATGTTTTAAGCAGTTTGCTCATCTTCTGGAACTTTTGTTAGTTAAGTACATGGATATCAAACATTATGTGGAAGAAGTACTTAAGAAAAGTTACAGAAGATGAAACTGCTTGAAATATTGACACTATTAATAAAATAGGACCAAATGCTCATTGGAAAAACAACTCTACAAATTAAACTTTATTCAATTTCATGTGAAAAAAAGAACAAAACCACTAAAACCATGAACAAATTTTATTTAAAATAATATATTACATTTATTATAAATAAATTTAGTTAAAAAATGCCTTTCTGCTGATTTCTAAGGCCAGGATAATTAATTTTAATTAAATATTTGTACTACATTACATACAAAGTGTAATTGATTAATTTTGATAGTAAAATGATTAACAATTATGCAATTAAACTTCCAGGACTCATATACCATCGTTAGCAGATGAGTTAATGTGTAATGAAAAGTTGTTAACTCCTGGAGTGAAACCGTATTTGATTTCTACTCTTTGCAAAATGCAGGACAAGTTAAAGGCAGACAGCAAACATAATTTTGTCAAGCACAACACCATTGAGCACATCTTGCCAATAACGAACGTTGCATTTAATAAAGAAGGAACCAAGTAATTATAAACTAAAAAATTTCCAAAGAAAACTTTATTTATCATTTATTTTTTAAGGTGTTTAACAGGGAGTTTTGACCGGAGTTGTAAAATCTGGGATGTTGGAAAGGGAGTTCTGTCGAACAGTTTAGAAGGTCATAACGGAGTCGTATTCGATGTTATGTTCAATTATCCATTTGAGTGAGATGAAAGATTCAGTTTATTAATAATCAAAGCGTAACATTAACAATGGACTTAATTTTTAAACAGCGATCGAGTTCTGACTGCAAGTTTTGATAAAACAGCATGTATATGGGATTCAGAAAGTGGTGAAAGGCTGGCATCTTTTATAGGTCATACGGAAGAAGTTGTAATCGTAAGGTATGAACCTACAAAGAGACACATTGCTACAGGTTCTATGGATCATACAGGTCGAATTTTTGATCTTCACACAGGTACTTAAATAAAATTTCAATTTTTTCTAAATATTTGTATAGATAATATAGCAAATATAATAGAAATTCTAAAATTTTGCAATGTAAATTATTATTCTTCGGTATTATATTTTTTACACAGTACTGCTGTTTCAGGGGTTGAACTTTGGGTCTTGGAAGGGCATAATGATTCCCTCATAACAATAGAATTTAGCACAGATGGAAAACATTTGATTACCGGTTCATTCGATGGCAATGTAATTCTCTGGGACACGAGGTCACATAGGTGAGAATGTCTGGAAAACCTAAGTTACACACTGGCAATAATATGCTAATTTCATTTTTAGCAAAGTTGGTGTTTTAAACCACCACAAGGATAGCATTAGCAAGTGTACTTTCAATTTTGAATCTGATCTTATTGCAACAAGTTCTATGGACTGCACAGCAAAACTTTGGGACAGAAGGAACCAAAGTTGCAACTTTACTTTGCACCATGAAGATGAAGTAAGTATAAATTTTATTTATTTGAAAATTTTGGAAAAAATAATCATGGGCATTTTAGGTGTTAGATATTACATTTGATCCGACTGGAAAACGAGTGGCCACAGCCCTGGCGAACGGTCTTGTAAAAGTCTGGGACTCTAGGAGAAACTCCAAACTACTTCTTTGTTTGAACGGCCATAAAGCGGAAGTTTCAAAAGTATTCAATTTTAAACACAGTTGTAAACTTTTTATTTACTTACAATTTTTTAAGGTATCTTTCAGCCCTGGGGGAGGTCTAATATTGACCGGTTCATCAGATGGCACTGCAAGGATATGGAATGCTTCTTCAGGCCAATGCCGTCAAGTGTTGAAAGGCCACACCGATGAAGTATTCTCTTGCTTATTTTCATATTCTGGAGAAACTGTGGTTACAGCTTCTAAAGACAAAACATGCTTTATATGGAAAAAGAACTCAGATGTTTCAGATGATGAAGATTAATCTCACTGAAATCCTTTCTAGCTATTCGATTTTAACTAGTTGCCAAGACTCCTCTGTATAATGATCTGTAATTGATTTAAAATGAAGACAATCAAATGTAACATTTTTTGAAAGTGTATTCAATAAAATACCCCATCAGAGATTTTTTTTTTTTTTTTTTAATGCCTTTCATTGAAATTCAGAACACATGTTTGTCTAAAACTGTGGAAACCAATAATTAATGTTGAATTAGACGTATAAATACAGTTTAGAAAAAGTAAAATTATTCTAGGAATAATAAATATTTATTCAAATATCGTGAGATGCGGTCTGGTGTGATGTAGGTATCAGAAAAACATTTTCTTTATCGTGCCAACGTTTCGATCTCAATAAAAGATCGAAACGTTGGCACGATAAAGAAAA
>CM077103.1:32229222-32260034 GCA_039619505.1 Cimex hemipterus | reverse complement strand
GTTTCGATCTCAATAAAAGATCGAAACGTTGGCACGATAAAGAAAA
This sequence comes from Cimex hemipterus, assembly GCA_039619505.1. NCBI lineage: Eukaryota > Metazoa > Arthropoda > Insecta > Hemiptera > Cimicidae > Cimex > Cimex hemipterus. The sequence continues at coordinate 32,259,988 of CM077103.1, read as the reverse complement.
TGTTTTTCTGATACCTACATCACACCAGACCGCATCTCACGATATTTGAATAATTATCCGTTAACGGTCACTAATCTCTACACAAAATAATAAATATTTTTATTTTAATGTTGGATTATCAGTAATTACCTGCCAATACATGTTACTGGATTTAAGAAATGTGACTAGTTGATGAACCTGCAGCTTGATCATCACTAATCATCCTGACCTGCCTATTCCTCTTGGTTTTGTCTAATAGAAAAGCTACAGGTAATTGAATATATTTAAAAATTAAATGTAAGTAAAATTAAGCATGGAAAATAGAAATGATTGATTATTAACATGAAGTAACTACCTGGAATACTATTACTGATTGATACAAGCTCAAATCTGCACGTGCATGATGGTGATGCAGACCATCACTCTCGGAGAATGCCAGCAATTCCAGCTTTTGTAATTTACAATAATTTATCAATAGGCCTCTAGAATCATCTACCCAGGGTGTCACCAGTTGTGGATCGGATATTGGTCTTGTCTGTCCAGCCGCTGATGTTAGGCTCCATCAACAGCTAGCTTATTTTAGACCCCAAATCACACAGTTCCTAAATCCATTTACACTCTCACTTAAACTTAAATACATATTTACTTATGTCCTCAATATTCGATGGAATTCTCAATATTCCACTATTGACCCTCACACACTACACATTCAGGCAAATTAAATACACTGCCTCTAAGCACATGTATGCAAAAGTCATTATTATATATAATAAAACAATACTGTTTACTCAAAGAAACAGGTCAAACAGAAAGACTTAACATCCAACTACCTTTTTCCCTTGCTTTTTCCAAGTAATTTTGAATTGAAATTCCACAATAATTAATTGCACAAAAATAAAATTAAAAAATGGACATTTTAAGGAAGAATCTTGAATTTTTGCGCTCAATAAATACCAGTATTCATGGGCAAATATGAAAAGGATTAAGTCTTAAGGATGTTACAAAGGAAAGGGTTTCTTGGTAAAAACATCAAACTTTTGATATTGAATGTATACCATATACATAGTAAGTTTACTACCATAAGTTTCATTTCTGAAAATAGATGTTCATATAATTTCTTAACCTTGTAAATTGTTATTAATAGTTTCACAGTCCTGATGAGGGGGATATATTCCTTGAAAGCTCATCAAAAGAACCAAGTGTTTTCTTTCCTATAGCTCTCCATTGTTTTTAATATAAAGTTGTATGTATATGTGTGTGTGTGTTTTTATTTATACTACACTATTTACTATTAGTAACATTTTTGTTATATGAACTTTAACATAACATTCTATCATATTGTACTATAATAACTTTTGAAACAAAACGAAAAAAAAAAAAAATTATTGAGTACATTTGAAGCTCATAAAGGAGTTGAAGCTTCATGCTCTTTATGCGATTCTTGTTCCGTTGAGACTTTCACTTTTTTGGCAGAGTGCTTGATTTTGGGTGAGATTAGGCCTTACATCTTGATTATTTTACTCTCCCAAGAAGTGAAGTTTGTGGTTCAAATTCTTGATGGATTCAGTTAAACATACTTGCACATACAAACTAATTCAATAATTTAAGTTAGTTCATTTTATTCTTTCATTGTTATTGATCGCTAAAACTTTGGTATAGACCTCATTTTTAATACTCATATGCTCATTTATTTGTATTGTTTTTTGATTGTGTCCATTGGGTAGGAATTTAGGAAATAAATTGTTTCTTCTACAATAGGCATTTATTTCTTCAAATGCGCTTCTGTCAATATTCGACCATCTTCAATCTTTTTTTTTATATAAAGTGGCTTGATGTTTTGTTACATTCTTCTTCTTTCAACATTATTCGGCTGTTTCTTTTAAAATTAAATTTTTTCCAATCAGAATCAACAGTAGGGATGTGTATATTACTTCGTGCTCATTGGTTTCACAGTTTTTTACATTTGTATAAATTCAGAATTGGATGTATGGACAACTATAGACTTGGTGAGTAGTATATTCTGATTCTTGACAGACAACTCGCCAAGTCCATCATTTTATTTATTTATTTATTTTTTTGTACTTTCTATTTTTATATACATTTGTACATTTTGTATTTTATAGTTTTCTTTTTGTACATTTTCTCTCCCTCTCTCTTCACTAAAATTAATTTTATATATATTTGTAAACGAATTACCTCTAGCAGGCAGATCAGACTATTTATGTCCAAAATGCTCTTGTTCTTTATTTTAATGAAGTTTTAATTTTGTTTTAATAAAGCAATTATTATTATTAATATTATATTATTAATCAAGTTTGCAGTATATCTACTAATAGGTTGAAAGGACATTTAATATTCGACTGATTCCATTTCTTTTCAAGCATAAAGACACAAAACAGTTATAATTTTTACATATTCGTTATTAATCCTCTAATAATTATTGTTTATAAAATTGCATGACAATGGTTAATTCATGTATTTTACAATAAAATAAAAACAATCTTTTTTATTTGAAGTAGTTTGAAAATTATGGGTACTTTCAACATTTTGCTGCTGTTTCTTTAAAAATTAAATTTAGTTCAGGTTTCCCTGTTTTTTACATTTGTATAAATTCAGAGCTACATGACTACTTGCAAACTTGATTCTTGACAGACTACGCCAAGTCCATAACCTTATTTTTATGGAATTTTGTATTTTTATACTTGCTTTGTACATGTGTATTTGTTTGGTATATTTTTTTAAAATTTCTTTTCTTCTCTCTCTCTTCTCTATAACTTATTATATATCTAAAATGTGTGTATATGTATATAATTTGTAAACCAATGACTTTTGGCATTCAGATCAGATGACCTATGTCCATAATGCTTTTGTTCTTTAATTTTAATTAAAAAAAGGTTTAATTTTGTTGTTATAAAGCAATTATTATTTTATTATTATGTACTAATTCAAGTTTGTAGTATTATCTAATAATAAGCTGAAACTTCATTCAAGATTTATCTGATTTCATTTCAAGCTTAAAAACCCAAAACATTTTTAATTTTTACATCTTGTTAAACATTGTTAATTCTGTAATAATAATCGTTCATAAAATTGTATGACAATGGTTAATTCTTGTATTGTACAACAGTAGAAAAAAAACATTCTTTTTTATTTGATTACATTTGAGGTAGTTTGAAAATTGTGTGTACTTTCAACATTATTAGGCTGTTTCTTTTAAAATTAAATTTTGTCGAGGTCCTCTAGTTCAATCGGTATTAAAAGTGTTATTTATTTATAATTTCGTGTCTTTTTTGTGAAGAAGGTCGTGAGGAAAAGTCAATTTCCCTTTTAGAAATACACATTCTGTGAACGACGTGAGAACGAGCCCAAGGTGGGAGCGGGCGGAGGATCGAGCCAGGTCTATAGTCTAGTGTCTACTGTCGTCTAGCGCGTCGGCCGAGATCTCACGCAGTGGGCGACTTTAAGCCAGCCGAGAGGTTTTCCTGTCATCTACCATATTCACCGTTTTGTGATCTTCTATCTTCACCCCCTGCGGCCGACAACGAAGCAGTCTCGGCCAGAAGAGGATCTCCCTTCCAAATATAACATTTTTCCTCCCCGACTATCAACCAATTAATTCCAAATGAGCGAATTAGTCTGGGGCATTAAAAACGGGGATTTAGAATACGTGAAAGCCTTCGTCGAAAGCAAGGTTAGTACGGTAGTTAAGTTTATTTGTATTGTTTGTTTAACTATTGGGAGTTCCATTTCTTTGAACTGATCCTTTCATACGACGTAAACGCTTAGTCAATCCTCCAATTTCACCTTTTATCATTCGACAAACCTGTACACTATTTAAAAATATAGAGTTTTTTTACCACTTCTATTTTCCAACTGTCCTTGTCCAGCCTTATTTGGCTGTCTACGTTTTAATTGATTTGACAGTGATTTTCCCAAGGAAAATTGCACCTTATATTTAACAGAAAAACACTTCAACATTATATAACAACATAAAATATCAACTGCAACTATATATAAACACAGCAAACTAAAACCAAAAATTTCTCAAAATTTCACAAAGGTGCTCATTAAGATTATATAAAAAATTAATACATTTAACAAAAATTGACAGTGGGTTTACAAATATAAGCCTCATCTGGCTTCATTTTATGCCAATTTATTCTACTTCGATTGTAGTTAATATCAGCCTAATACATTGGTTATAATTAAAAAAAATTATGCAATGTCCCTTAAATCTTATGATGTCATTAAATTAGTATGTAATGTCAATCTTGATCCTACCTTAAAACTACCATCATTTTAAAGATCTGTTGTAGAACATATTGGACAATTAAGTACATTGATATTGATCTAATCCTTGGAATGGACACAACTATCTATGAAAATTTGTACCAAAGAGAAACCAAATAAAACAGACTTTCAACCAATATTTTTAAAACAATTGTATCCGATTTGTTGAGGTTGCCAATAGGGAAAAGTATTTCGATACGTTGCACATTGAAATGCTTGTATTATCAATAAACCAATAAATCATTACTAACAAACAATATTTTCCATTTTTTGGAAAAAACATAGATATTGATTTAGAAAAATTAAATTTGCTAGATGGCAGGTGGGGAAAAAAGAGTTGAATAAAATATGTTCATTCAAATGCCTTCTGTTTACCACAACCAATGCAAATATTTTTCCATTTTTGTCTGGGATGAATTTGAAAAAAAATTAAATTTGCTTGTTATCAAGATAAGAATACTGAAGAAAATAACGATTCAACTTTTTAATTATACGCCAAAAGTATCTGTATATAGAACAATAAAAACCATCGCTCCATCTGGACATTGGAACAACATGAAAATCTTTGTGGAAGCAATTGGAAAACAAATTTGATCCAAGAGACATAGAATTGAAAGAAAAAAGAAAACTCAGCTTAATTTAACAATTAGACCAAATGTATCAGTATTTGGACCAATAAAACCATCGTTCTATCTGGACATTGAGGCAACATGTCAAATTTCTTGGAAGCAAATCAGAAAAAAAAAATTCATCCAGGAGGTATGTAATTAAAAAAAAATCAGTGTAATTTATTACAAATATGTCAAATGTATCTGTATTCAGACCAAGAAATACAAATATTGTTCCATTTATTGTTTGGGATGAATTAAAAACTAAAATAATAAATTTGCTGTTTACATAGAATATTGAAGAGAAAATTGATTCAACTTAATTTTTTAATGATAAACAAATGTACCTGTATTTAGACCACTAAAACCATAAAAAAATCATGTTCTATATCAAGCAGTCTCTATAGCATGACCGATAAACAAATGTTAACTACATTGGTATTTGTAAGAACAACCATCATAAATGTAATTTTAAAAGCTTTTTTTTGGGGGTAAAAGGACACTAAATAAATTACACTTTCAACTCGATGTAATAAAAAGTAATATTTCAGAGAGTTGTTTTTTATGTAGAAACCAATTTTTGTTTCATATGGTCTTTGGAATGACATGAGGAAAAACATTTTTTCAACTTAATTTAATAACAATATATGTCAAAGGTAAAAATATAGCATGGTCAATAAAAATATTGTCCTATCTTGCCCCTTGAAACAACAAGACAATTTCTGTGTATGTAATTTAGAACAGATTAGAGCTGGTTGGTTGCAAAAGGATGAGCCAAATAAAATATCCTTTTCAAAGCAACAATTTGTCAGAAGTTTCAATATAGCAGAGAAATTAGTAATTTGTATTACCATTTTTTTCTTTTAAAATATATTCTTAGGACACTTGGTCTTCTAACTGGATGAATTGATTTTTTTCTTCATGAGAAATTACATCTTAATTACATAAATTACACGATTACTTACATTTAACCATCACATTAAACACATTTAAATATTCAAAATAATAAATAAACAACAGACCAAAGTAAAATTGTTTTTGTTTATGTTCAGTTGCTCAGTAAGATAAAATAAATGAGTTAGCCTAACAAATTGTAAAGTGAAATGCAAATAGAAACTACAAGAAAATTTTTTATCGCATTGTTCTTATACTTTTAAATTATGTTAAATTAACAAAAATCATATAAAATACATTTTCTTATGATGCTAATATTTATTGAGTATCACTAGTTTTAAGCAAATGTTAACTGTAGAACATATTGGCTTTAATAGATTAAGATATTGTTTCATCAGTCTGTTTGAACGCATGACAGTGTGTAAAATTCAGATGTGAAAATACGTGAACTTTTTTTCAAAAACATTGGCACCCTGAGGATTAATACGACCTCTACTTTTGCAAAAAAAGAAGGAAATAAATGAAAATATAAATTAAAAAAAGAAAACACTAAGAGTATAACTTAATAGAAAATTTAGTTCAGCTTATCTTTGGGCTGAAACAACATGAATTTAGCTTCAAAAGATAAAAATGAATAGGTTTGAAAAGTTAGTGAATTCAAAGAAATTTTGAAGCCATTTAAAAAAAAATAATAATTTGTCAGAAATACTTCTCTATCTTTATCAATAAATACATTGTCTCAACTTGCCTTAATCATTAAATGCAATTATTTTTAGTGTATTATTTTTTGTATGTTCAATGTCAAATTTAGTTTTTGTTTTCTTCATGTGAATGATGATTAACAAATTTTTATTCAAATTTATTACTGAAACTTTTTTTTTTTTAATTTTGTATTAATTTTATTATTTTTTATCATCAACATGATAATCTAAATGGACTTTAGAAAAGAGTTGAATTTGTAGCTGAATATTATAACTGAATAAAACAAACTTTCAACCCAATTAAAGAAAATAATATTTCGGCCACAACAAATTAAATTGTAATTTGAAAATATTCAAGATAATTTGGCAAAAGTACAGTTAAAATATTGTTCAATTTTCTAAAACCAATTTTAAATTGGATAGAGCTAGTTGGCAGCAAAAGAGAATTGAATAAAACATACTTTTAACCCACTTTTTTAACCCTTGAAATATATTTATTCAATTATGACAGTTTATCAAAAAATACTTTTCTAAATTAAATGGTTCTTTTATAAATATAAACAATAATAAAAGAATAACACTAAAAATAAAAAGTAACTATTAACTTTCATCAGAAACTTATGGTAGTACCTGCTGGCTGACACACATCCTGTGCAATATGATAAGGAACATTTTATGAAATTTTTTTTATTCCTATTCAATTAGGTTATCCTCCAGTGCACTAATTTAATCCCATGTTCCAATCTGCTACTTAATAATTAATTTTTTTTGGCCCACCAATTTGACTAATGTAATTGTGTAAAATAGAAGTTATCAGTTTTGAACCCAAATCTTATTAGTTTTATTTAAAAAAATTAAAGATAAAAGATTAATAGTTAAGTGTAATAAAAATTGTGTTCTTTTACTTTCTTTCGTATTTAATGCAACCTTTTACTGATCACATATTTTAATTTTTTTATGATTGTGATTTTTATAATTGATTTAATTTCTTGTATTGTTTAATGGCAATAAAAGAATAATAATTTAATGATACAACTGTGAATTCTTCCATTTGCCTATCTAAGATCATACACCATTACAGTTTTACTCAGCCTTTTCCAGATTGGCTTCGTTCTTCCTAAGATTTCCTATATTATTAAAGAATCTCTGATCTCTCTTTCCCAAGTTTTCTTAGGCCATCTGATGATCTGTTGATTCACTCCTAATGGTGCTTGCATTTCTCCCTCATAATTTTCTGGACAAAAATTATCTATATATACAAAAATATTTACCTTGTTGAAAAATGTGTTTTTAAACAAAATCGTAGTAGCCACCCATGAGTCGTCCTTGGAATAAAAATAAAATCCAAAAATATAAATATTTGTGTTCAATGTTCAGAATTGTGTCTTGAACACATTAAATAAAAGTATTGTTGATGTTTATCAATTTATGACACATTGCAACAGGAGTATTTCACAATTTACCAGTATATCAATTACAGTACCTTTGTCCTTGTTAGTTCATGTGACTAAAAAGGGAAGCCATTTGTTATTTTAATGAAGCATTTGTGCCTCTAACACTTGTTATATTTTTTTAAAAGGCCAGACGTTTAAATCCTTTTAACTTCATTGGTCAGATGGTCTCTTAAATAATGATGACTTCATTTTACAAATAATTCAATTTTAATTAAAATAATTTTTAGATGATACAAAGTTATTGAATATAAATTTTTTTTCTCCTTTTGTCTTTCCTATCTGAGAATTATGAATATTCAACACGTCGATTAGTAATCGGTTTGTATTCGGCATTTTTTGCCGGTGATGCTTCACCCTATTGACTTTTAAAATTGAATAGATTTATTTTGCCGCTCTACCTCAAAGTCGGGACAGACAAGAGAAAATTGGTGCATATCCTTGGGTAACACTTCTTTTTTTATACAATTTTCCCTTAACAAATGTCTATTTACAAAATGACATTTTAAGAAAACATTTTGTTTGTATTATGCTAATACTTTTTTTCATGACTGTCGGTAGCCATATCAAACTCAAATTGATTGAATTTTGTGACTTTCACCTCATTATTTTATTATTTTATTTATTGCGATTATTTCTCTCTGTATTAGTGGAGATTGTGATACCCAAGTAGCAGTTGAGCGTTAACTCCTCCTTTATGTCAAGAATTACTTTACTTTCATTTATACAAATTAAAAGTAGGAATCCAAGTAAAGCTTTATAATCTCAGTAAAATCTATCTGTAGTGGATTTACGAAAAATGCATTGAGTTTTTGAGTTTTATTTATAGAAAAAAAGTGTTCAAGCACAGATACGTTTTCTAACAAATTAGTAAATATTTTCAGGAGATTGATATCAACAAAGAAATAAATGGTAGGCCACCGTTACACTATGCTGCAGATTATGGACAGAGAGATGTTATTGAATATCTTGTATCGAAAGGTGCAGATATCAATGTAAGTAGTTCAAATTATAGAAGAAAGGTATATTTTTTAAATATATTGGTTTAATGTTTTTCAGGCAAAGGATAAACACGGGATAAGTGCTCTGCTTGCAGCTGTGTGGGAAGGTCATACAGTGTGTGTTAGGGCGCTGCTTGATAATGTAAGTGTTTTTCATCTTTTTAGAACCAGATTTGCGTTTCATAACTTGTTTAATTTAAACAACAATGCAAGCAAGTTTTTATCTCAATTTGCAAACAAGATAATTGACCTTGGAGGATATAAAAAATGCAAAAGCTTTTTCATTTTATTTTCACAAAAGCCCTTATTATAATTTTTTTTAGGGTGCTGAGAAAACAGGTACTGCACCAGATGGAACGAGTTACATTGACTCAGCAGATAAAGCCGAAATCAAAGCACTACTACAATAAATCAGTGTTTATGACCCCTTCCCAAAATTATCTTTCCCATTTCAATTTACACAGGTTATTTTACAACCCTTAAATGTATGATTTTAATATTTTAAAAATCCTAACTTTTCAGTGTAAATGGTTTTACGAATGTAATTGTTTTTTTATTTTTCATTTTATCAGTATTTATTCTTTTTGTGACTAGTGTATATTTTATTATTTTAGTTGTTAATGTTTGTATTATAAAATTTCTATTATACATACATCAATTGTTCTATGAATGTTGTAGGTATTTTTTTGTCCTTGGCAGTGTGAGCTTTGCATTTTGTTTTGTAACAACCACTTTTTTTTTGTAAATAATCATGTCAATAATAACAATATTAAGCCTTTGCTACAGTTTTGCTGTCCGTTAACCAATATTTTTGGACAATATTCGATATTATTAGATCCAAAACACAAAGCCAAGTATTTGCATGTAATTTTCTAAGACTTTGTAATATTAAATAGGTTTTTATCAATGAATTGTATACTTAAAAGATGTTTTTATATTAAAAGAAAAACAAACGTGGTGATATTTTCTACTTTGAAATGTTGTTTATTTATTATTATCCTCCAACTCTTATCAATTATTTTGTTGTCATGAGCCATATTTAACACATTAACTTTGTTTATCAATTTTTTATCATATCCCTAATAAGAATATAAATGTCCAGCTTCCGTAAGTTCTATGAGTTCTATAGGGGCTCAGGTGTATGTGCTATATAGCTCTCATTATCTGCAGGGATGTGAACCAAGCATCAACTCGGATAATATAAAACACCTCAAATTTCAGGCCTTGAAGTGTTTTTTTTCTAACTGCATACCAAATCAGACACTATCAGTTATGTGACTGCAAAGTTTAGCTACTTCTGTTTTTATTTTGTACTTATGTTGCTTAATATTATGGCAACCATGGATGAGCGAAAGTGCAGATAATGAGAGTCTACCGTATATGAGAATTAAGTTGGCATTCAACTGTGTGGTAATATAGTTGTCATGTAGTAGTATTGTTTGGAGGTAGTGAGATGCATTCTGGTGTGACGTAGGTTTTAGAAAAACATTTTCTTTATCGTGCCAACGTTTCGATCTTTTATTGAGATCATCTTCAGGGCTCAAAAAGTGTTTGTGGATGTCATTCTAGTCTGTCATGTTGAGAATGGGCTTTACACATTTCGAGCCCTGAAGATTTATCTCAAGAAAGATTGAAACGGCACGATAAAGGAAATGCTTTTTAAACACTAGACCGCATCTTACGACTTCCAAATAATCAATTATGTCACTAAACACCACACATGTAGGTGTGTTTTTGGCACCCAAGATGGTATTGATTAATTGTGATTACAGATTAAATAATAACATGACCGATGATGAATTGTAAGAATACTGTTAAAAAATTGTTCACTACTTATTTCATACATAACTACCAGGAAAAGCCCCATAGTGAAATTTTTGCCCTTAAAAATACCGTTTATTTTATGTTACGGTACGTGAGAAACAGAACAGTAAAAAAAGTATGTTAATTTTACAATTAGTGGCATGTACTGATCTATCACTCTGATTAATTAAATTTATTAAATAAAGATTGATTTTTATGTGCTTGTAGTAAAGAGTGAGGGTAGCAAATATGAAATTAATTATTTTAAAGTTCCAGATATGGGTGATTAACATATATCTGGTACTCAAACAATTGAAATGAATTTTGGGCAAAACTGGTCAATAGTTTGGATATATTAGGTTTGTATATAAAAGCTCATCTTAATTTTCTTTATTTCTTTTTCAGATGTAATTAGTTTTTACAGTCATTAACAAGTAACAAAAAACATAAGAATAAAAGTTATAATAAAAATATATAATAATGGTTGATTACTAAAAAATGTGTATTAATATGTACTTATAAATGCAATACACAATTAAGCACTTAAAGAAATTAAAATTGAACCAGTGTATTAACATTATCTATAAACAATAACTATCCACAGTTTGTTGGATACTTTCCTCCTTGTGTACAATATTTTACAAATCGTTACCAATCATCCTTAATAAGGAACTGACACTTTTTACGGCATATGACAACGAGCAACAGAGAGCGGATTTTGCCAAATGTGATCGGTTTATCAACGCCCAAAACATCGTCGTGGCCAGAAATAGTTGGCATATCCGCTGAACCCAATACATCCTGTAAAAGAAAGGTCAATAATTTTTTTGTTTTTGTATATTGTATTGAACCTAGTACTACCTTCTAAGATTTATTCTCGCTTCTGGAATTGTTGATGGATCCTCTTTGAGGACATAACTTCTTGTACCAAGCATGTATGATTCAAGGTAAGTACGCCAATCAATTTGAGTAACGTCGAAATTGAATACAGTCTTATCTTCAGCTTTTAGGTTTGAAAAAAGATTTACAACATTGTCGTTTTTAAATCTAAACTCTCTTGTTGTGAAAAACTCAATAGTCTTAAGATTCTTGAGGATTTTTTCTTGCACACGAACCATGCTGAAAATTTATAATTATTTTTACCTCAAAACAACAAGTTTTATTTAAAAACTTACAACTGCTTTTTTCCTGCCATTTTTGCGATGAAATCAATGCAGTATGCTGGTATCATTTGAGCAAGAAGTGTGTGCAGTGTGTTTAGGTAATGGTTTGTCTTAAAACTGCCCCCAGGATACCAGAGGATATCTCGAGGTGGGTATTTGAGTATCATCTGAAATCCCACATCTTCCAGGTATCCCCACTTGATTGGGTTTGTCGCTCCTGATGTGCAGTTGTAGATGATGATATTGTTGGGACTGTATGAACATTTGATTTATACATGTGGTTCTACCTAGGTAATTAATTTCAATATATACCGTTTCACTGCGGTTTGCCAAGCTACGGCTATTAAACAGTTGATTGCCAAATCTACAGGTATCAAGTCGGCAATACAATCACCATAGCAGATCATAGATCTGAGCACACCTTTTCCAGCACCGGCAAGAATTCCAGTCGGACCGTTTAAATTGTCAACCCATCCTGGCAACGGTTCCTTCCATGCTCCTGACACTACAAATAAATTAAATCATTCTCATTCAAATCTCAAGACTTGACAAATGATTAACCTATCAAATATATAATTTATGTACTTAAATCTTTGACTTAGAGGTGAGTTTTCGACATTATTATTAGTGGGTGTAATATAAATTGTAATACTGATTGAAAATAAAACTAACTTCTAATGATTAAATTTTAACTTGTCTAAAAACTAACTCAGTTATACAGTACAAATACAAAACTGCTATGTTGCATGGAATACACATAATATTAAATAAAAAAACTTGCCAATAGAAGGCCTGAATATTGCTACAGGCAATCTTCCTCCTTGTTCTGCGACAACATGTTCAGCCAAAGCTTTAGTGAAAGTGTACGTGTTGGGTCTTTTTGTGCTGACTAACCTGTTTAGGAAGAATAAATAATAACTTGGGAGTTACGTAAATATTACTTACGTATCTTTTATAAACCGTATTTTAAAACTTACTTAGGTGTTAGAATATTCAACATATCATCATTTAAAATTTCAACCATTTTGATTACATTTTCAGGATCAGCAGGAGCTGGATAAAGGATTTCATCAGCTTCAGCCCGATCACAGTTGCAATAAGCTGTCGAGACATGAACTACAGACTAAAAAAATCTCATTCAATCTTTTTGCTTAGTTCAGTTAAAGAAAATGTATTTTTACCTCAAGTTTGGTCATCCGAGTACAGAGTTCCAACAAGCGCTTTGTCCCAGTTAGGTTCATCCCGACTGAAATTTTCAAAGGTTCGTCAAATTTTACAGTCGCAGCAGCATGAAAAACGATTGATATCTTTTCAGCGAGCATATTTTGGTCGTCTTGGCTTATTCCAAGCTCTGGGAGAGAAATATCGCCCACCACAGGAGATACTTTACACAGGACATCCTTTCGGTTTTTTTTCAACCACTCAAATATCTGAAAGCCAATAAAATTTTTACATTCTTAATAAGTTAATTCCAGAACTGGTCCTCTGGATAAAGCTAAGAATACGTAATACATTGGAGGCAGTTTGATTATCACCGATTGTCTTGGAGATCTATTCTTGTTTTTTCTTTAGCAGAAACTGAAGAAATGCATCTAGCAAAGTACAAAAGATGGTAATCAAATTGCTGGAAAATATTCCTTCTTCATTCATACAATGCTTACAACTAAGTTATAATTATGTCAAACAAATTGAACTATGTTTTGCCTCTTCCTTATTGGGAATTGTTTCTTTTCCTTTCTTACATTCGGTTCCACATAAAATAAAGCCTACTTTCTGTTTTGACTAATGACTTGCAACACGAAAAACATAATACTTTTTTTTTTTGCTTTTTTTTTACTTAAACATTTTACTTAAATTAAATACGTAAGAGTTTCAAATTAGGTAATTCCTAAATATGTAGAAATTTCCCAGAATGTGGTGCACGTAACGGTTACAAAATTGGAACTGAATTTTGTCAAATCCGGTTTTGATACCATATAAACTTATTAAAAAAAAAATAAACGATCAAAATCTTATATATATTCGATGCTTACGAAATTTTTAGTTAGTGAAGGGTTTTTATTTCACCCAAAAACTCCTTACGACCCTAGGTTGGGTAATCTTGTAAGAGAAACGCCCCTTCGCTCTAAAACGTTTGATCGACATGAAATTATTGTGAAATAATATTTCAACGGATTCTTTCCGGATCCTAAAATTGAACAACTGGTAAAATAAAACTTATCACGATTTTCTCAACAATGCTAATTTTAAAAATTATCCTTGCAGGGTTGAATTCAGTTTGCTTATATACGACAATGGCAATGTGCTAATATCAGGGTTAATTACAAAACTAAAGTGTTAAACTTCTTGTCTGAACGAGCAATGGATGCCCGAGAACAACTTCGTCACCAAGTAATCAAAGCAGAACGTCAGGATGACACGAATCGAATTTCATAAGAATTAATTCCAAGGACTTAAGCCACGTTTATTTATATTCTTCAGATGGTGTTTGTTATCTTCTCACGCCGGGAGCCAACAACCATGAAAAATTAGAAGCATTTATTGTTGCAACAGTGTGGACCGACGAAAAAATGTTTTATTTGAAACTATTATATTCTACTAGGTATATTAAAACAGAATATTTTGATTTGCCTCATTTTTATGGACTGTTTACAACAGGGGTAAAAAACAAACAAATACTTTATTCGTTTTGTCTGTATTAGAAAACATATTTGATTGTTTTTAAAAACACCTTTCCCAAGTAGGTTCGTTCTAAGATAAATTATCAGATTCAAACATCAATTAGACAAATGTTTAGCAGAGTGTTCTTAAAATTCGTATGAAATTTGTACAGGGAAATAAAATTGTATGAACTTTTATATACTATATTCAAATATGTAAATTACTCCTTGTATCAAGTCGGAGTTGCGGCCATATTAAGAAACCACGCAACTGTTTTAATATTTTAGAAATCCTTAGTTTTAGCGTCAAATTGCTGAACCTTCGAACGCTATCATCATCCTGGTCGGGATGTTCTCGCTGCGACAAACTGTGGATAATCGTTTTTCGGTATTTGTTCAACAGATGATCAAACAAGGGAAATTTGGCACAAGACTCACATACTATCGTCTCTCTCTCTCTCTCTCCTAAATTGAAAACTTATTCATAAAAAAATAGTAAAAGCTATACAATTTGTATCACTTTATAACGAGTTTGGTGCCGCTTGCAAGACGTGGAATGAAATAATCTGAGTGAATAAAGATTTTCTGCCGATATTTGTACACTTGGGAAAATAACATTGGAACTATTGAGTATGAAATGATGAAATTTGGTGTGAAAAATACATTTAAAACATATTTGATTTATTGCGTCAAATGAACAAGGATATATTCAGCTGTGTTTATTGTTTATTTTTTTTTTTTACATTGTCGTTTAATATAGTTTGGCTATTAAATATTTTAGATTTGACATGGCTTCACAGAATTTTCACATATAAAGTATTGGCTAAGATGCTTTTGTCAATTTTACTGTTTCAAAGAATCAGATTATTAAAAAAAAATTGAAAAATATCTCAGTTTGGATCTCATTTATTTGGATAAATGTGTGGTGTTTAGTAACCGTCAATTAACGATTATTTGGAGATCGTGCCAACGTTTCGATCTTTATTGAGCTCATCTTCAGGGCTCAATATGTTTGTTTTCTGTGTAGCTGTGTCATTACTGTATGTCGTGTTGAGAGGGCTCTCGAGACTTTGAGCCCTGAAGATGCTCAATAATGATCGAAACGTTGGCACGATAAAGAAAATGTTTTTTCTAAACCTACGTCACACTAGACAAATTGGACAAATTTAATGTCTCAAATTAGTGTACAGATTTTTAAGAAAAATAGTCCAATTCAACTCACAAACTTTACGTTTGTGGGAAAAACATTGAATTTGAAATTGCTTTTTCCCTTACTGATTACTTTGTTCGTATTCGTTTTAATTTATTAAGAATGTTAAAAACCATGACAAATTACAAGAAACATATGCAACATCTTAAATATTTTATTTACATAACTCTCTAGGATTGTTGATCAAGACGGAATCATTTCGATATGATCTGGCCTACCTTACAACTTTTGAAGTTGTATACAATAAATAAATATATAAATAATGTAAAAAATTAATAGCACACAAAAAAAGAAAAGTATGATTTATGAGATTTTTGAAATGTAGTCATAATCATATGATTTATGCCAAACATTCGACATTAGCCATCAGGTGAAAAATTACAGCGGTACCTATGTTTTATAAGAAGATCATGACAAAACTGTATCCTTTAATACAAATTTTGGCATGAAAAATTTGTTCAATTAATTAAACCAATTAAAAAATTGATGAATTAATATAAAAAAGTACCTTCGTGTTCAGAAGATCGTTTAGCCTTTGCGCTACGTGCTGTCCGCTCTTAGGCCTCATGAGCAAGTAGATGGTGTCAAGATCAGGACATGAACGGAGAAGTTTCTCGACGAGCACTTTGCCCATGAATCCCGTCGCACCCGTTACGAGGATGCACTTGCCGGCAAAAAACTCCGGAATACCGACGTTGCTGTCCATCTTCGTCCTGGTGCAAAAAATGGAAATGAATTGCCACGCTCATTCGGTTTAAAAAGGAAAGAAAAACCCACCGTAAGGGCCAGATAATAACTGTGGTTCGATTAAAAACGAAAACACCGTCTTAATGGTTTTAGCTACAAGAACAATGTATTGCTTGATGAAATAAGCAGTTTTTTAAATTTATCATATGTCGTATGTAATTACTACATATGTTAGCTAAGTGAAAACAAATATCTCTGAAAAGAAATCTGTACAAATTATGATCAAAATGGGAAAAATATCTGGTGGTTGTGATATACAGTTTTAGAATAAATAAATCCAAAATTTTCATTAGTTTTCATAAAATACTATCTTGTTAAATATTTATTACAAGAGGTCTATAGACACCAATTTGTCAATCATTACCACCCAACTCGCCTTTTTTTGGAAAGGAGCGAAAAAAGGTGGACCAGGATGCTTTCAGCATACCAGCAGTTATGGCGTAGTAAAAATTCCATTTCAAATAATCTTTTATTAAAATGAAAATTTTACTCCTCTACAATACACATATGAACTCAGGTTCAATATTTTGAAGAGTTTGACCAGCCAAATTTGTAAAAATAATAATGAATTTCAGCGTGAATTTATTATTTACTCTCACAGAAAAAATTCACAAATATCATAAAAAAATGCAATGTTTTGATTTCTACAACCAAGATAAATTTTTACAATATTGTTAACAGACAAGGAACTAAATAATGGGTTTGGATTTATGCAGGGTGTCCTTTATAGACGGTCCGGCTGAATTTCTCTTGAACCGATGGCGCTATAACAAAAAAATCGTCTTTAATATTTTTAGTTTAGTTTCAAATTTTTACCTTTTTTGGAAGAAAATTATACAGGGTACATCAGGCCCAGTTCAACTTCAAAATTTCAAATACGACCCTATACATGTTGACTTATAATTTTAAAGAATTTTTAACGCCTTGATTAAATAAATAGCAAACCAAATGACAGTTTTTGTTTTTAACTTTTTGTCATAACCTTGCCTTTTTTTGACTAAATTAAAATACGATTGCACCATTGTTTTCAGCGTAAAACATCCTTTAACGTAACCTGTCACGATGTATATAGTTGTATTTAAAATTTTGAAGTTTGGCTGGGCCTGGGTATCCCGTATAATTTTCTACGACGAAAGGTAAAAATTTGAAACTAGAATGCAAAATATAAAACACGATTTTATTAATAGTGTCATTGATTAAAGAGAAATTTAGCCGGGCCATCTAAAAAGTTCTCCCCGTATAGACTCAAATCCGCATATGTACGTATGTACATACACGCAAACAGTTGAGCCAACTGGCTTTTCGTAGTTCATTGGCAATCCCGGCTTTAGCAACTTACAATAGATAGCCGGCAGGTCTCGATTATCACCCACCCCAGAGGTAGGTCAATTCTTCATTCAGCGCATGCAATTCCAAACCCATTCATACTTTCGACCATTCTTAAAATAATATACCGTTATTCTTCCATCACCCTTTACACATAATACACATAATACTAGCCTAATTAGGTCGATGTGGCACTCAATAGTCCACCATCGACCCTCTAACACCACATGTGTATATTCTTGCTGATAAATATATCTAATCTATACACACGCTAGGTACATGAAAACTAACGTTACTGTATAAAATAAAACAACCTCGATTCCTCTGAATTGGGGACCCAGATACTTCGCTGTCGTACTAAATTCTTATCGGATGGCAATTCTACATGCTCTCTATATGGAGCCAAGGAATTGCATCCCTCACCTAAATGGGACACATCGAGCAACTTATCTACATAATCTATAAATAAATAACTTGAAAATAAATAATGGGAAAACTCAATAAAATATTGAAAATGAGATAATTGAAATTTCAACGCCAGCAACCAAACGAAACTATTATAAATTAAAGTGTAAATTGTTAGTTAAAGAGCACAAGGGAAGAAAACATTTTCTTTAAAATTTACTTTTTTCTACTTAATTTATCTACGCAGTTCACAAAGCCAAAGAAATAAAATCAGTAGTATAATGGGAATAACACAAAATTCAGTGCAAGTTATTTCACATCTTACATGTATTTGTAAAACGTAAACAATGTTTATAAATCCCAGGGCCTTGAAGATGCTCTCAATAAAAATCGAAACATTGGCATTATGAAAAAAATGTTTTTCTAAAATCTACGTCACCAACCGCACCCACGATCTCCAAATAATGATTCTGTGGAAGAGTAAATAAAAGATTTTCAACGTAAATCACTTCATCAATTTTTAGAGTTTTTCAATAGTTATCGTCATTAGTTATTATTATATTAGTCTTTATTGACATACTTAAAAAATCAATCACAGGCATTAAAATAAAATTATGAAAAGGCCGAAGACAAAACTGTGAAAAAGCTGAATGCCTTACCAATTTAGCTTCGGTTTGTACCCTATATTTTCCTACATTTCGGGAGCATGTTGTAATATTTCTTGTACCCCATATAATATAAAAAACATATAAAACGCAATGTATACCTTTTATTTAAATTTTAAGTTTAACGTAGTCATTTGGATTTAATGTTGCAAAAAAGGGAAAAATTATTATTGTAAGATTTAATCGACTTTATAATTACAAATTGTTTTTTTGTATTAAAAGAAGCTTCGGTGATTGATCAGCCTTCTCAGTTTAAATATGTTTTTTCTTTCCAAAGGTAGACTGAGATGAGGCCTCATCCCCAATCTACCTTTGGAAAGAAAAACATATTAAAAGAAGCATTCCTTTGTACACCTGGTAGTCAATTTGCACGGATTGCATACTATTTGTCTTTAATTCAAGCAGACACAAATGATGAAACTAGGAATAATGACAAAGAACATCTCTCAAGACAAAGAACCGGCCGAAGGTCTCCAATTTTACTTCAAGGAATCCAATCCACATTGGAAAGGCACGTCTTCAAGTGGTAAAATTGGTTGTTGGCGAAAAAACCCTCTTTAGACGTGCAATCAGGAACTAACTCGTGTGCGAAACGTAAACAAGTCGCCACCTTAACGTATACTTAAAAAGCTGTATATGTCTTTTATTTTTTCAGAATTTATAATTGCAGTTGAAACAATTTTCAAATCGCCTTTAGGCCTCTTTTACATAAGCAGTCAATTCAATCAACTAGTTGAACGGACGTCTAGGAGTGCAACTCAAAAGTAACTAGTCGGCAATCGTTCCATAGAATGAAAAGCAAAGCCAAATATCTACTCGTCACACGAGACAAAACACTGGTATGTAAGAAAACATTATTAAGAAACTTACGTGGGCATTAATGGTATGAGCAATAATGTTACTTACATAGTAGGAAAAACAGGGGATGCAGACCAGGAACCTGCTATGAATGTTCAACGTGATGGGAAGACTTCATTTACGTCATATAAATATCTTAGGTCGATAAATTTATCTTTAAAGCTCATAAAAACTTAGAGAACTCACGAAAATACAGATTCGCATGACTTTGCATAACTGGAGCCATGAGAAAAGGTCCCACTTGGTATGGAGAAAATATTGGGATTAACCCCCTTTCCCTCATAGTGATGAGGACAGAACAGGAAACTATTATTAACATTATTAAAGGGAAACCTTTAACAGGGCTTAAATTATAATGGAGAGATATAAGCAGGTAAATGAAGCAACATCCGATACTCATGGCTCCAAGAGACGACATGAATAGGATGTTTGAGTTCAAACAAGATTGCCAAATTTTAGTATCACAAATGAATGAGAAATACGGAAAAAACACTTCGTTAAGAGCGGCAAAATCTGTTGGTACACTGATGGATCTAGAAGGTACGGGGCAGGAGTGTTCGGTCCTAGAATCAAATACTCAGAACCTATGGGAAAACACCAGTATCTTCCAGGCTAAAGACCATGCAGTTGTGAGGTGTACCTAGTTCTACTTGAACAAAGAGTTCAAAAATAAGATTATAGCATGTCAGCTAGCCAGCAGCCATCAAAGTGCTAGGTTGAAACATCGTTGGCTCAAAGATGGTGCTGAATTGCAAAGTTAAACTATATAGATGAGGTATGCAAAAAGTCACCCTCTTCTCACCAAGGGCATGAGGAAGTAGAGTTGACGAGAGAGCAAGGAAAGAGGCTGAGCCTGAGACCTTCTATGGCATAGGGATTAACATTAAATGAGGAACATAAACAATCTCAGAACATAGTAACAAAATTTTGGAAGGAAAGAAACAATGCAACACAATGCATCAAAGAAGCAGTAAAATACTTGGAATCCTGACAGATACTGCAGACTGAATATGTATCTGACGAAGATTGGTATAACTCGACACGGTAGGTGCAGATTCTGCGAGGAAACAGATGAGGTACCAGCACACCTGCTATCAAATTATGGCGCCACATTTGTCCGCAAGAAGATGTGTTTTGAGCTGTACAACACAACTGTAGAAGAAACTAAACTACTGGAATCGGGCCCACGAATCAAGTTCTTCGATGAACGAGGATTTACTTACCAGTGTGCCATAAGTAAAGAGTAAAGAGATACCATAACTCTCAAAGAGCATCTACATCGTCCTTCACCAGTTGAATAGTTAAGTCAACTGAGTTCAACACAAAAGCGTTGCCATTTCAAAAGACAATGCTTAGCTTTCCCTATCGACGCAGTACTGCTGCAGTACTTGGCAATGTTAAGACTGAATTGGTCTTTATGAAAATTTGTGGTCGCCTCTAAAAAACTTAAATAGTCAATTTGTAGACATATTTAAGATAGTTTTGTCCTGATGAAGACATTAAAATAGGTCGAAAGCTTGGCAGTAACAACTGAATTTGCTTTTTTTCTTCAAGAACATACTTTGCCCACGAATGTTCGTGAGTGAAAAAGTGGTCAATACTTCTCACATTGAAAAAAGCTTGCTCATAGTAATTGCGTCTTTCTTTAGTCTTTTACTTCCAATCCAATGTTAACCTTAGATTTTTCAGTATCAGTATGATAAATATAGCGACAGAATTAAAAGGAGTGGCGTTTGGAGGGAAATGGCATGGATAAAAGAGTTCCTGATTTTGAAGTTTTCTTCGACTGTTTCCTCATTTTTTTCTTCTTTTCTTGCCGATGAGCAAGTAAAAGAAGTACTCCTGCTCCTTCAGGCTCGAAGATCGTTCTGAACTGGTGTTGTGAAGAGAAGTTGATTCTGCAAGTGGTCTGGTGTGTATCCAGCCAAGAAAAGTCATCACACGGCGGCAACTAGTTATGAGTCAACCACGTAACTCAGTTGAATTATCTACAACCGCATGCAACTAGTCTTAAAACTAGGCTATAATTTTGAATTGTATGTTAATTCCTTGTTTACAAATCATAATGCGTTGAAATTGTCACATCGCATAAATCTAATGAAAGATATACGGGTTCAATTTTTTATTTAGATCAATTAAAAAAGTTGTTTCCAAATTTGTTATATAGAATATTAATCGAAATTCAAAAAATGAAACTAGTCGTATGTATAGCGAGAGGTACAAAATCAGTTTTTGCAAATGTTAAGCCGGTGAGTTGGTGCTCCATTTCCATTGCTAAAAATTGAATAAAAATTAAGATTGGTTCAGACGTAGACATGATATTTGGAGTGTACAGGTCATGAGGATCAAATCTTGGCAGAATATAATGAAGATTTATTAGCAGACAATCCGCACAATACTGGTGTTACAATAATGCAGAAATGGCTGAAACAAAACTGTATTACAATTTTGATGAAGTACGATCTCCTTAGATATACATTAATTCAGAATTTCATCAACAGCCATCTTTATTCTTAATTATTTTTTCTAATAATTTCCGCTCAAATTTTTAATTTTTTTTAACAATTTCTCAATCTTGTTACAATTTCTTTATATGATCAAATGAGTTGCCAAAACGATTGGGTGATTGAATATTATATTGTACTCAATAATGAGGCCTTTTTCAAAAGGTATTTGTGTTTTAAAAATATGGTGTGAAGTCAAGGTTATAAGCCGGGAGAGGCGAGACGCCCATTCCATTTGTCCTTCCCATTTAGTTCTTTTTCCTGGAGAGATTGTTTACATCAATTAAAATACAAGTGCACTTTTGCACGCATAATTTATAAAGTAATTAGAGAAGATAATGAATGATCTTTGCCCTTATCTGATAATAGATTTTGCATTGTTTACAGGATCAATTGACCTCCATATTGACTTTCTCGCCCGTATCAACAGTACATCTAAAATGTGCCTTAGTAATAATAGATTTATTAATTTAATTTTTTTTCAATAGATGTGCTTTTGTTAAGCATTTATTTAGTTCAATATTATATTTTAGTTTAACAAGTTTTTAACAAAAATGTTACATTTAACTACTTATTGCGAATGTTTCTCAGTTCTGAAATGCCAGACATTTGTTTAAAATTACTATAAGGCATGTGTAATTAATTTATAAAACAAATCAGCAAAGTTTATTTAAGAAAAATTAGGAGAGTTAATAATTTACCTACACTGTTTAGCTAGTTGAAATTTGTTATACAAAAATTATTTTTTCTTTTCAAATTTCTTCCTGTTCTCGCTTTCATTATCCCATTGTAACGACCTTCCCCCTATTTAATTATTATAATAAATCCGTCCTTACTCGTTCAACCGAATGGAAAGCTCATTCAACTTAAAATACACAGGGCGTATGGATTGCTTAACGTGTTGTGACGTCGGCCGGCATGGGTTCTTCATTCGGCATTCATCTCGCAAACAATACTGTCAGGTAAAAGTCTGTTAATGACAGA
This sequence comes from Cimex hemipterus, assembly GCA_039619505.1. NCBI lineage: Eukaryota > Metazoa > Arthropoda > Insecta > Hemiptera > Cimicidae > Cimex > Cimex hemipterus. The sequence goes on along the minus strand of CM077103.1, from coordinate 32,236,739 downwards.
TATAGAATTATTAAGTAGCGTGCTATTGACACAGGCAGTTAATGCCATTCGCATATGTGTATTGTCTCGGTTGGATGGGTATCTACGGGATTCTTACAATGTGGACTAACTGCCGGAGCATTTTATTATGGCATCGACCAGTTTTTTTGTTTTTTGCAAACCTCCTTGTCAAAACACGCTTGGTTTATTCGTGTCGAATTTCTGTCCCCACATAGGCAAAGCTCACTGATTTCTATTTGCAAAGAAAATGTAACAAAGAAAAAATGAAGATAACCAAAGATTCACTATCAAGGTTAAGCACGTGTATTATACCGTTCCAAGTTTGTTTTAACTCGCCTCGCTCTTGCCAGTTGTACCGTTTTACAGGTTAATAGATGCCAGAGGATACGAAGCAAAGTTATAGATTGACAAAGAACGAATAGAGAAGAAGGGAGAAATCTAGACGAAAAATTCTCATTTTTCAGATCGACTATCTTCTCTGAAGAAATTTTGAAAAAAAATCGATTTTTTTTCAGTATTAAACAGTCTTTTTAAAGAGTACAAGAATATAAATTATTGAAAATTAATCAATAATTAAATGTTAATAAATTTGATACCCTGTTTTTTACCGGAAGGGGTATGTAAACATTGGAAGCACAAACAGGCTCTTGGTCACTTACTAGATCCGTCTACACTCGGGGGTTTTGATGGGACATGCGTTTCTGCTTTGCCATGTTGACAAATAGCCAAAAGTGTGGTCATAAGGCAAAACGAATATGACAAATACGTATATGACAAAAAAGTACATTGACAGGCAAAAATTTTCCATCCTCTTGTAATATACCTTGATTTGTGTATATTAATCGAATTTCAACGTTACTTAACGTCTACTAAATGAATCTTTTTGTAAAAAACTAAAAACAAAATAGATTGCTAAAGAAAATGAAAAAAAAACCGATATATATAACATTTTGTTTTAGAGTTTTAATTGAAATTTCAATATCTCCTTCTCTTGTCTTAATTACATCTCGAAGACACCTCGGCATACTTTCTACCAGTCTGGAAATGGTTCTTTGCTGGAGATTAGCCGATTCTTCTCGAAGAGACTTTTCAAGATCGTGGAGTGTATCGAGAAGTGATCAATAAGTGACGATCTTATTCGACTTTTGAGGTTATCCCATAAATATTCGATGAGGTTCAAGTTTGGAGAACAGGGTGGCTACGCTAAGACCCTGAGGTTATACTGTTGAAGGTACGTTTGTATTATGCGAGTGTGGACGGGCGATATCGTGCATTAGAATAGGACTGTCGCTGATTCCACGATGCTCGAAAATCTCATCCACATAGCAAGCGGCAGTCAAAAACCCTACACGAACGACAACCAACTCTGTGCGATTCTTCATTGAAATTCCCGCCCACAATATCCCTGGCCTACGCTGAAAAGGTCGGCTCTGGGAAAATTACAGGCTTCGTACCTTTATTTCGCTTTGTCCACACTCTTTCATGCCCATCTGAAAATCCTAGAACAAATCTATACTCATCTGTAAAAAGTACAGCAGATCAATCGTAAAAGGTTTGGTTGTCTTACGGGGCAAAAAGCCATCAGTCCGTACTGATTTAGTCTTCTTCGAGCAGTACGTTCAGAAATTTCGAACTTCTTGGAGCTGATGATGAATCGCTTGAACAACAGGTGCCGGTTTCGCAAAATTCTCAGTCAAAAAGCGGTCATTCTGTGGTTCTGTTACCCTAGGGCATCCATAATCGGGCCTTCTATGGTTGACCCAATTTTTCGAAAACAACTACCGGAATATCGATGTTTCGTAGGGAACTCCAATGGCAATAACCGCATACCTGATGGACGTCCATCATCAGAAAGGGCCACACCAAGCGCGACATCCTCAGCACTAAGTGGCATTTTTATGTTTTAAAATTGAAATTAACAAAACAAAGATGAAAACTAAACAGCTTATTGTTTCAGTATTCAAATGAGACTGATTAAACGTTTTAAATTCCTTAAAAAATAAACATTGAAAAATACTTTATCCTTGTTTTGGATTAAGTAAGTGTGATTATTTCTAATTGATATTTCCATTTTAAAAGTTCATAAAAAGTATTTATTGTTAAAAACAATGAGACAAATTACGAGTAGAATTCTTTTTTTATCGAGAATTGAGAGAAATTTTGACCTTCCTTTGGTAAACTGGTCCGTTTGTTCTCGCTGTTTCTCAGAAGCACATTACGACCAAACGGATGAACACTTGATAAGGCTACAAACTAGTAATAGACAGGCCGGGAGGATCTAATTTTTTTTCTTGTAATTTAAGCATTTTATTACGCCCAAACTTTCATACATTTATTTTTGTTTTTCCGCTTAATAAATGTAGTTATTTAGAGTATCCATAATGGGATAATTATTTCTTGAGCAATTTTTGAAATACATGTACAATATTGATGATGTTTTATTATTAAATATAGTGCACATGTATACATCGAAACGCACGATAGAATCTACTTAGATACGCAAAGAAAGATTTTCCGTTAGGCTGATAGATTAAAGAAAATAAGAGCCTTTCGAAATCAATGATTTCCATTCTTCCGTTGTTATCTAATAGAGAAAATGTAAATTGAAGTCGGATTTTAAAGCGTGTGAGCTAAGAAGGGCCACGAGATATGAGATAATTGAGATCGCCACCAAGGTCGAAGAAAGTGAATCAGTGAACTCGAGAGAGCCGGACGATACCTCGTCGACCTCCAGTCGCTTTCTGTTTCCTTACATCCTTGACAAAGAAAGCGATGATAAAAACAAATTTCTTATATGTTTAAAACACTTAAATTGATTCGGGCGAAAAAAATACAGGCTTGGGGTTTTGAAAATGCTTGGAAAAGTCTACGGAAAACGTCCCTAATCGATTTTCTAATAGTTTATCTGTTGCGGATATTTTAAGGGATGAATATCTTCATTTGGAAAATAAATATGAAATTGAACATACGCTTACTTGAGGGGATTTACAAGCTCACCCTCAATTCGGGCTGACTGACTCACAAGGTTTTCCAGGTCGATAGATCTAAAAAAGGGTTGAGGTTTAGCCTTGATAAAATTCAATAATGTTGAGAAAACTGACTTGCTGAATAACTGAAAACATATCACATGTGTATTTACAAACACATCTTAAACGCAGATAATGTTGCACAGAAAGTGAAAAAAAATATGTTGTAGTTTTTTCTAAGACTGAAAACCGTTGGGTTGCCCCTTTAAAAAAGACGGGCTACTAGGCTTTGAGAAACCCACGTTAAAAAATAAATTCATCAAACATATCCGAATTATCTTTAAGCAAATTTTTGTCGAATGTGACATTTGCCTTAAATAAATTGCTACGGCTATATGCCAGCATTTGTACGTACTAATTGCATTAATATCCATAATTGTTAGACAAGCTATGCATGGTAAACACAACATAGAACAAGTTAACAACTTCAATAAATATTATGTTTCTTTCATAGGTGCTACGTGTTTTTTTTAAATATTTTTGCATTGAGATCATTCTGATCATCATTGATCTTCCATGATTACATTTAAAAGCATATGTATAAAATTTGTCATTTTGGTCAATTTTGGTATTTTACGAAGTTCAGAGAATATGTGATTAATTACTATGTTAAAATCCCAATATATGAATACGTTTGTTAAATGGTTTCATTAATTTAAATAAATAACTAACAAAAAATCTAAAAACTACCCTGAACATGTAGGTATTTATGTAGTATAGTAATTTTTTCGGACAGCCCATCGACTCTCGGCAAACAATGCTGAATTGTCAAATACATTTCGCACCTCAGGGCGCATGAATGAGTCAAGCCGTGCTTTTTCCTTAGTCACAGGACGTCCCCATATTGAATACCTTTTCCTATCCTTCCTACGCTTTTCGAAAGAATCACTTCTGAAGAAAGTCCAAATCATGTCTCAAATGAAGCAAATTAAATCAGACATGTCAGTCATTTTCTTTTGTTGTTACTAAGTGTCCGGGAAGAATTTCCAAGGCCTGGACTGAGGAAGGACCCGCAGAAAGAAGCCGCCTTTTGCTTTATTAATTCGTCAAACGGCATAGAAGATTTTTCGTTAAGATGCCCTCACGGATATTGTTTTCGCGTTTCGTCCTTCGCATCGCGGACCGCATACCAAATCCGAAGCGTTTGCTATTTCCCGCCGAAATGAATACAGTTATGCCGTCATCTTGTAAGAAGTGAAAGAGGATTTCTGTTCTTTTGCATAACTACATTACCAATCAATTCTTCATTTAAGACGCACAAAAGAATGCCGGCATGTTTAGAAGTGTTAATTGAGAATTTCATTGTCAATGCCAAAGCTTTTAAACGTTGTCTTAACAGAGCTGCAATAGCCACTTCACAAGTGGCAATAATATGTTAAATGATGTGCATAAATTTTTTTAAACTCACCTAATACATTATTCAAACTAAAATTTCGTTAAAATCACAGTAGTGGATATATTAATTCCTTTTTAATAGATGTACATGTATATTAAAAACAAGTTAAATACCAAAAAATAAAATATTAAATGAACATTCGACAAAAGAAATATATTCAAAATCACTTTCAAATTTGAAAACGAAAATATAATACTAGATCATACACGTGTGACACACGTCTAAAATGACTTTACGCTAATCCCGACAAATTGCTATTCCACCAGTCAAGAACCATGTCAACTATCAGATTGATTTCTGCGGGTTCATTTTCATAAAAAAAAGGCTACAGAATTACACTTACAATTACGACTATTGGCATGGTAAATTGTATGATCAAATAAAATAAATGTTTAGCGTCCTGACCTAAATTTAAATATGGTCCTACCTTAAGGAGATCGATGCAATTGTTAAAAAAATAACTCCTTATTCTGTTATTGCATAGATTGCATGTTAAACCGACTTACTGTATATTACCTTATCTTACTACTGAAATTAAATAAAAAGTAAAATTTCTTACGTTAGGTTATATTTTATTGTTACAATAAAATCCATTGACAACTATAAATCCTAATATACAGCGATTGTACGCATCCTTGGCGTTTACCGAAGGAAAATATCACAGACAAAACCAAAGTCTTGCCACGACCGTATTATAACCCCCAACCTCCCGCCACCTGACGTTAGCAGCTAACATTTCACGTAACTGTAGATTATACACTATGAACGTGATAAATTAAAATTGGAGGCGTTTTTCCCTGATAGTACAAAAGATGGAATAGCCAAATCTAAATTATGGCTGAACTATTGATGAAATATACAAGTGAACTTAGGTTAAATGAATAACTAAGCTGGAATAATTTTTACGTAAGGAGAAACTAACACATGTTCAACTCCCCCCCCACAAAGATAAAAAAAGCGAATCTTTAATTAATTAAAGCATTAATAAATAATTCTAGTCCATTTAAGGCCACATGACTGAAGAGTGTTCGATGCTTTATATTCTAAACTACTAGGGTAATTAGAATAAAATATACATCATCTTGTTACGCGCAGTGAATTCTTTTGTTCTGTACACCGAAAAAAAGTTGGATTTCGCCCAAAACTGCCAAGTTTATAGGATACCTTAAAAAACAAAACCAGTTTTTCATGTTTACCATTTTACTAATTTTTGGCATATACCTTCCCCAGGCTGAAGGGCATTCCTAAAATTTTAATTATTTTAGTTTTCAAGACAAAATTTATGAGTTACAAGCATCTAACCTTATTGGCCAAATGTTCCTGTGATTGGTCCACCTTGGCAGTCAATAACAATAATAATACTGGTACTGTCGCAAAAGTCAGCACTTCGATGATGTCAAAAATATAAATTGTAGTGTTCTAAATTACGCACAAGAAAATATGAATGTATATATTTTGTTTCACCATAAGGTATAAAATTAAGATTTACTTTAAGCAAATTGACTTCAACTTAAACTCGACTATTAAAAAACTCAATACGTACACAATAATATATTTTCTTTTTTTCTAGAGAAAATTGTACTTTTATTAAGAAAAAAGAAAAGAAAACTGAAAACGTTTAATCACATCATCGGAGATTATGTTAATTGTCCACAGTTTGAGATGAGAACCTTTTTGGAAGGTTGGCCGTTTTGTGAGCCAAACCCTTCGATGGTTTTGACGACGTCCATTCCTTCGACGACTTTTCCGAAAACGACGTGCTTTCCGTCGAGCCAGCTCGTTTTCGTCGTTGTGATGAAAAATTGGCTGCCGTTTGTATTTGGGCCGGCGTTGGCCATCGAAAGCGTCCCGGGACCGAGGTGCTTCAGATTGAAATTTTCGTCTTCAAAATTGGTCCCGTATATGGACTTGCCTCCGGTTCCGTTGTGTTGGGTGAAATCACCTCCTTGGCACATAAAATTGGGGATTACCCTGTGAAAACTCGACCCTTTATAGCCGAACCCCTTTTCACCCGTACAGAGGGCGCGGAAGTTCTCTGAGGTCTTCGGCACTAGGTCGTTCCTCAGTTCCATGACGATGCGCCCCAGGCGTTTGTTGTCCACCTCCATGTCAAAAAACACTTTCGTTAGAGACATAGCTTTCGATGTGTATCGCTGAATCACGTGCGGAAAAACTCGTGCAAAATTCGCTCTATCTAGTCTCAAAATCTTTGGACAGAATCGGCCCAAATTCATTAACACATCAAAGATACCACAACAATTTAAGACTATTGACAAATCTTACTTTACCCACAGTCGAACAATTTCACGTTCTACACTTTGCACAGCACCATATGATAACATGCGCTTTACCGAAGACAAAACACTATTTTTTTAAAACAGCAATTAAATCACATGTTTTATATTATAAGTTAATTTCTATGGACGATAACGCTTTTTATTAATCTTCTCTTTTCAATTTTAAAATTTTCTTCCTTAAATAATATTTTTATTACATATTTTATTCAGGGATGGTACTTTGAGTAAAGTGGTATTAGTTTAATTGCGAGGCTCTCTTCGTGAACTTACCATTTTTTTTACTTCATTTATATTTATCTAAACTACACATGTATTATATACGACCAGCAGGTTGGATATCAATTTATGATTGTGGCATTACGGGCGTTAGAGAGAAAGTTACCCATTGGCAGCTCCTCTGGTTTAATTAATGTTATTAATAATATTTAACAGGTCTCTTATCCATTTTCTTTTTAGTTTGAAACAAACCTATAAATTAATAGATAAAATGACAAAAGATATCCATGTCCATAAGCTTGGCAACCGTACATCCAAATAGGTTTGAGTAAGTATTCCCAAATTTAAACGATTTTTTACAATGCGACAATTTTTTAGCGCATCGTTTAAATTTGCGCTAGTGCAATGGAAGTACGCTCTCCAAATAAATATGTGTATTAAAAAATTATTTAGATAATACAACTGAATAAACTCGAGAGGATTGAGCTAAACAATAGAAATTCAAAAGGAAATATTGCGCTAAATAGGTAAAAAAACATAGATAATGATAGAGATATGTACATATATAAATTTTATTCGATT
>CM077103.1:32149379-32216184 GCA_039619505.1 Cimex hemipterus | reverse complement strand
ATATAATATATATAGAACATTAATTAATAATATAATTAAAATAAACTTTTAATGGTAGGACATACACTGAAAAACCAAATAATCGGTTACTCGAATTTTGTTGCTTATTTGGAACTATATGTATTTTTACCGTTATATTAGTTACAAAATATTTATTTTAATGTAAACCGCATTCAACGTGATCAGAAATTTATGCGTTAGAGTAAAAATTATTAAATTTTGATATTTTCAAAGAAAATTCACCAAACCACGGAAATAGTGATATACAACAGGCCAAAAATTGCGCCCACTTGTAATATAACTTGATTTGTATATATGTGTATATATTAATCAGAGTTTCATGTTTTTTAACGTTTAATAATTGAGTTTTATCAAAAAAAGTTTAAAAAAATGGTAAATTTGCTAAGGAAAAGATAAAATGATAAGAAAAATGAAAAACGAAATTTTTTATTAACATTTCAGTGTCGCATATTTCCTCGCTTATGCCTTAATTATATGTCGAAGACGCCTCAGCATATTTTCTACCAGTCTGGAAATGTCTCTTTGCTGGTGGTTAACCCATTAGTACTTTCAAGATCGTGGAGTGTATCAGGAAGTGATGGACGTGCATTTATTCGTCTTTTGAGGTTTTCCCATAAATGTTCGATGGGGTTCAAGTCGGGAGAACGGGTACCTTGAGGTTATGCTCTTGAAGGTACGTTTGTACTATGCGAGCGACATGTGGACGGGCATTATCGGCATTGTCGTAGCTTTAATGGACAATAGGCAACGCGTGATGTTTCAATATTTCATCCTCATAGCGAGAGGCCGTCAAAGACCCTTTCCGAACAACAACCAACTCAGTGCGACTCTCCATTGAAATTCACGTCCACGCCATCACTAAGCTACGTTGAAAAGGTTGGCTCTGGGAAAAATTACACGCTTCGTACCTTTCATCTCATCTTCTCCACACTCTTTCACACCCAAATGGGGATCGATGAAAAGCAAATCTACACTCATCCGTAAAAAGTAGAGCAGACCAACCGTGCAAAGGCCAATGGTTCTTGAGCAAATGGGAGCAGTGCAATTATTTGTGTTCTGGTTAATTCTGAATGATAAAATGTTCTCGGCGCTCATCACTGTACAGTAAAGGTCCCGGGTTCGAATGCAGGGCCGCTGGATTCGAACCCGACATACTTACAAATGGGCTTTTTTTCATAAACACCGGCACCCTGAGGGTTTATATGACCTCTGCTGTTGCGAACAAAAAGAAAAAAAAATGTTCTTCGAGCAGTGGGTTCAGCAATTTGGACACCTTGAACATCCTGGAGCTGATGAATTGCTTGAACGCTGTAATGGAGATTCCAGAAAACCTTTCTCAATGGACTTTAGTGCAGTCAAAGATCCATTCTACATGACAATCAGTTCGGTGAGGGCATGGACGTTAATACCATAACGGAGTTTCTTTGCTATGCAGAGCATGTGAAGCATACATACAATAATAAAAAAATAAACAATGAAATCAATAAAACAATCGAATCTAGCTGTCATACATCGCGATCAAATTCAATCAAGACTTCCTGTAGCCCTAAATCGTCGTAGATTATCGTGTATGATAGAGCGTGGCACATTCACGACTTGAGCGATCGGACACTAAGTCCGTCATTGGCCAAGATCCTCTCGACTTAAAACCATGCTTTTAAGAAAACACAAATTGTTTACTAAAATTTATTGTTTCATCAAAGAAAACAATTTAAAAACTAATTAACCACTCGACAAGTTGGCTCCGGAAAGGATGAAATTTATATGATTTTTTTAGCTTTGATATAAAGAGTACAAAATAATTAGTAAATAACGCCTAAATATAGAATAAATTAATTCATAAGTCTGTATTATGTATAAAGATTTCAAAAATTATGCGAGGGTGGAATATAAGGGGAACAGGTGAGAGAGTTTGATTTGCAAATATTCAAAAATGATGAAGGCAGGTAGTGTTAAGAAAGAAAATCTTGATTCGGTCGAAACATTGGAAAAGACGTCAGATATTGGGCATACAAATGGTGTTTCGCGTAATGTCAACATCAAACAATAGCTTGCAAAGCTGAACAGACTGAATTCGACTAACTAGGAGGCCTAATGATTTACGGAATCGGCAATTATCCTAGGTCCTAGTCTAAATAGTGCGCTTTCATCAAATAATTAATATAAAAAAATTGATAATTGTCTTACGCTTCACCCGGGAAAAATAAGGATATTCTATCATCCTTCAGTGTAAAACGGTGAAAGCCGAAATGAATTGCCGTTTCAAGGAATCGTACGAAATCGTTAGGTAGTGTACTCATAAATGTCCGGCCGGGATGTTATGAAATAACACAGTGATCAGGCCTCGTTCCAAAATAGGCCCTTGGGAATCATTCCATTACAATTTCTTAGGAGAGAAAGAGAAAACAACCCGTTTGCTAAAGTTATAAATGGTGGTCAGTTCGTCGTGTTAAATTTTTTTCGGTAACAGTACATCTAAGGTGGAATAGAATGCCGTAAACCTCATGATTTTATCTCAATCCGTTCAAAAGTTACGATCTTTATAGTTTTTATTTAAAAAACACGTTTCTTTATATAATGCCTGAATTTTCTCGACTCTAAGTGTAACGTAACTCTTCCCAACTTTTGGCTCCATTTTTAGATTTGGCACCTAATTTCCTTTTAGATTAGTCCACTTACTATAGTCTACTATTACTTACAATTAAAATTGCTAGTCTTTTAGCACACTCAGCCTGTCAGAGTGTACCTAAGTATATGTTACCATGTGTAGGTTAGGCCTAGGATTTATATTTTAAACAATTCAAGCGTGTATTGACAAGTATTTAGTACACACATGTCCTAACATGGCAACGTTTTATGAATTTTTAGACGTGTCTGTTCCTTATTGTATATTTTATTAATACAAACATAAATATTGCTTGTGTGAATGTTATACCATAATATAATATTGACGTTTTGTATACAACTTATCTTCTAGAATAAGTTTCTCGAACCTTATTTCATGTAAATTTAATTTTTATTCATGGAATGTGGTAGGGATTTGCACAAACACAATGGTTCCAACCTTATGATGCAGATATGAAAAAAAATTGTTTATATTATCAGATGTAGTTTAAAGAGTTAAAAATTAACATTTTAACTGTAAAAATAAAAAAAATTCAAATGTACAAAGCCGATAAGAACTGAGAACGGAGGTTCCCCGAACAGGGATGACAGTTGGATTTCAAGTTAAACAAATACCAATAAATCTATTAGCATGAAGCAAAGGGTGCAGTACCGGATGGGGAAAACACAGAACAAATTCAACTTCCAAGAATTTTATAGTTAATGATAGGGACGTAACGATTAAGTTTTTTGACTAGTCTGTTTTGTAGGCTTGCAGGGGGTTAATTGTGCTTTTTTTGAACAAATGCTTTATTATTATTACGATTTAATTTTTTTGACGTTAGTGAAATTTAAGAAAAATTGAATCATACGATGGGTCGTTGTTAAGAAGAAAAATAATAAGGGCAGTGATCATTTCTCATGATGTCAGCTGTTGTAAATTTATTTAATTAATTATTTTACATGTTTCTCTTTCTTTTTTTAAACTTATGATAAAATTTTAAAATATAATAAAAATCGATCCTTTCTAAAATAGGTTTTTGATTTATGTGCTAAATAACAATAGTGTCATTTAAGTCATTTAAGTTTAATAGATAAATAAATTGCAATATTGTAATTTCAATCGTGATTCCTCCCGGCCGGATGCGTATAGAAACGAAAAACTGATTTGAAATGCTATTTTTTATTCATGTAATACAAAGATTTAAAATAAAACCGAGTTTTAATTGTGAATTTTCATTGGAAAAAATAACACAAAAATAGGTGCCAGTCTAGAAAAGAGTGGCACATGTGCATTCTTAGTCGAACTTTAAGTTTCAACTTTCAACAAGGATGTACGACCAGTAACGAAAATGGGTAGAAAAAACAACACGACGCAAAACATGTCTACCTATGATTATGCATGTTGATTTGGAATTTCGAGGATATGACAATCCCAATTCCAAATTCAATGAACAGTTCTCTAAGAGGCCAGCACGGTGCCAAATGCAAATAAAAACTGTTATTGTATGAAAAAATCCTCGAAGAAACAAGAGCCCAAACAAGAAAATCAAAGTTTACAGCGCATGTAAGACATAACGAATGGAAGAAAAGAAATGTCAGCCGTAACCATTCCGACTCCAAGACATGTGAGTCCAAGTTATGAGGAGTAAAATGCTTTAATCATTACAAGTTCGCCCGTGTCAAAAATAAATAAATAGGCTATGAAAAAAGATTGTATATGATATAATGGTATATATAATTTGGCATTTGGACCCACGTTTGCACAAAGCGTCTTGGCTTTCGGGTTCATGAAAATACGTTTGAAACAGCCAAGTGATCGAAATGTACTCTGGGTCCGATGTAAATTTAATGCCGCGCCTTTTTTATGCAAAATTAAAAGGATTTTATCTTGGTTTTGCATAAATATAATGGCACTGGTTCTCTACGCTTGAAATTTCACGAGCCCGATAACCATCGACAATGGAAAATTACGATGTGAATTTTCATATTATTCACGATGAACTCATATAAAACATGACGTGCTTTTGAAAAGGAATTTGCTGAAAACAAACAAGCCTAAGGATGTTAAGACTTTGAAAATTGAAATCTGAGTTTTCGATTTAGAGGGAAGAACCGAACCGAATCCCTACATTTCGACAACGTTTATCGCGTGCAGAACTCGAAACGGTCGAAAATATATAAAACGCAAGCAAATACAACCAGCCCAGTAAAAGAAAAGAAAAAAAAATGTCAAAAACGGAGGAAAAGGTAGGATGCAAATTTCTCGGATCGTACAAACTAATTGCAAGTCATTAGGACGTCATATTTGACGTCGCAAAAATTGATACGGCCCGAAGGAAATGTCTACTGTCGCTGATATCACACCCTGGCGAAAATCGTTATGGAACGAAGTCGAGAAGAGCGTCCATCTTGTTAAGGATGAAGAAGATGAGGAAGAAGGATAAGGGGCGAATGTAGTGGTTGGGGGGGGGGGTGGCTTCCACAACAGAGAAAACCTATTCCGAGCAGGGAGAGACGTGTAGCATGGCAAGGAAAATTTTACTTGAGTAATACCAAACTTTACGATAAAACACAATTCTTTTAACTGTGGATTTTAATTTTAAGAAAAGCCTCACACGCATATATCGTGTAAATTTACACAAGTGCAATGATTACGCTCTCCAAATAAATATATTAAAAAATGATTAGTCGAGAGAATAGAAGTGAGATGAGAGAAACAAGACAGGTTGAAGTAAACAACAGAAATACAAAAATAAAGATTGAGCTAAATGGATAAAAACATAGATAATGAAACATAGAGATATGAATATATATCAATTTTATTCGATTGTGTGTGTGTGTGTGTGTTGGATGAGTGGGAGAGAGATGGAGTGAGAGGGAAAGAGAGGGAGAGAGATGGAGTGAGGTATAAAATCGATCAATTAATAGATATTGGTAGTATTTTAGAATGAAATTACTCACTAGAATATCTTTATATATAATTGTGAACAGCAGAAACACCAATCAAAATTGCAGCAGAACCGCTTCACGGGTTTTACTTCTCCAGGGTTGAACTAAAATTTATTTGGGAAATAATCAAGGGTATGAATTATTAATCGTAACCTAGGAATTACAGATAGAATACTTTTTTTGTCTTATATGTTTTGTATAATATGGATGCTGTTTTACATATTGTTCTCCCAGAACCACACATCAGTTTGGAATTAAAGGAACTAATTGCTAATTTTTCAAATTTTATGAACAATATACGGAAGTAGTAGATTTGCCTCTTTTTTTGCCACAATGTAAGAAAGTGTAGGTGTTAAACTGTACTATATATGCCCAGTTAGGGTGAAGTTCGGTCATACAGTCAATTATATTTTGTAGCCTCCTTCAAAGCTGTGGAACGAATCCGAAAACGGAACAAAATAAGAAAATGAAAAACGGAATGTCTTGTCGCTTGTTACACGATTTATGTTGAATAAGAACTCCAAATTCGAGCACTTAGGTTCGATAGAAGTTGCAGTAGGTGCACTGCAATGAAAAACTTTTACGGTACAAATTCACCGATTTATATTAGATTCGTTGCCACGTAATGATGAAATTCCGTTATACGGTCTATTTTATTTTGTACACTCCTCTAAAGGTCTAGACGTGCGTTCAGGACGCCCAGTGAAGGACAAACTAGACCTCCCAGTTTTGGCAGTCCTTTGTGGTATTTTGGCTAAAAACCCTTATGCCGCACCACACAGGACAGCAGCTGAAACAAGCAAGACGAAAGTATATAACTTGAAATTGCGTTTTGTTGATATGCACCGATATTTACTAAACAAACAGCAGACGTAATAGCAGTTTTCCATTCTTCAGAAAGAGGACCGCGCAAATCATCGATACATCATTGTGCACTATCGTCACAGTGGTCCAAAGTTAATTTATATTTTAAGCATTCATTGTGATCTTGTAACGTTCCCACCTATTCATGCCTGTGGTGAGCCAGAAAAATGTAATGAGAGAACAAAACTGAACGGAAACAACAGCCCTGAACGACTAACAAATTTTACAATCTGCTTGCTATCACCTTATTATTCGCAATCCGTTTCCCCACAGGGCAAAAATAAAAACACATTACGAACAAGTTTTGGGAATTTACTTTTTGAGGTAATGCTAGCCCACACGTTCTGATATGTATGTTATAATATTAACTTAATCATGATATTGTAACCGAATTTTAAAAAGCATACTTTTTTCGAAAAAAAAACTTATTGATAAATTAAAAGACGATTGACTCACTCGTGTGCGCGAATTACATATTATAACACGTTTCAGACACCTGCTTAATTCTCAGTTAAGACAAAAGTCAATTTTTTCATAAAATTATATGATCAAATGGTCTATTTTCTAGGCCCATTAAAAGGAGAACGTCGACGTTTTCGGAACACAGCATTTGAATGCAGTCATCACAGACGTTTTTTTCTGAATGAAAATAGGCAATCCCTTCTCTCCCCTCCCTTTTAGACAAAATTTGTTTTCCAATTCGAACATTTTTTCTGTCACTGGATATGTTCTGGTGGAAAATGGGCGGTTTTTGACCCTGTGCGGCCGATGCAACACGAGTCCCATCGGACCAATAGACCTTATCCTTAACCGAAACCGGCCAAGACGGTGAAGTACACTCTTAAGTTACGTAAGGCAAATGACCAGTTACTGTAATACATATTATGCTTTACAATATGCTTTTCCGAAAATATAAAATCAATTCGTATACCTCAACATCCCTCAACATGAATAATGGAAAGGTAAACATTTTCACACGTACGTTTTAATTATTGCACGTCTTACGTTTAATGTGAATATGGTGAAAAACGTTTACAAACTTTTAAAATAGTTGATACGTATTTATAAATGTTTATTACAGAATTTATTTCTATACTATCCATACAACTAAGAAAAAAGAGGTATTTTTCGTTCCAAGATGTATTGTCATTAAATTTACAAAATGGGCATCAAAGTCGAAATAATTAAAAACCTATGACAATAAAAATAGGATAAAAATCGAATAAATAGCAAAATTATATAACAATTCTTGACTATTTTATACTAATATACATATAACGTCTGAAATCACTTAAATTTTGGAAAAATTTAGGTCATTGAGTAACATTTAGTCAGTAATAACAATTAGGCAACCCCTATAAATGGAAATTTACCAACGGATATGATGCCTTTCGTAAATACAATAATTAATTATTAAAAATGGTTGTCAATGCTTAGATGAAAAATTGAGAAAATTTAAACTATTAATTAATATACTATTATGTAATAATACCAAACGAAAATTTAAAATTATAAAATATTTTTAACGATTGTGCATTTATTCATTTATTATCTAATTTCATTCTTTTAAATCATGGGAATTTAAAAAAAATACAATATCCTGACTCTTGTTCGTATTAAACCAGTGAGGTAAAGTAAAAATAATTAAATGTATTTCTTTTTAAATTGGTTTCGATTATATTTAAATCACAGCGTTATTATTAATTAATTATTCAACTGACCCTGGTTGACGCATTGCTAACTGGGTATGTCTACACTCGTAGGTTTTGAATTTACCCAAACGCGTTTCGGATTTGCGCCGTCTTCAGTGAAGAACTGTCTATAACTTGTTATATTCCAGGGCAGGTTCAACATGTGTTCACCAACTCGCAGACCCTCACTCACTATTAATTAATTAATTTGTTAAACTGCTATAATAAAAGATTGCATAAGAAGTATACTTAAGATAAGAATTATCAGTTGTAACCGTTAAGCTATTTTGTTTTGGGGATTCAAAATTGCTCATTATTGATTGTATATTTTTCCCAGCTTCCCCATTTTATAATTTAAACATTTAAGAAAAATTTAAAGAAAATTCAAAACGATATTATTGTACACTATACACTATATATACACTAATTAATATAGCCCTATAAAAGATTGACGCAGTTTAAGATTTAATGTGTAATTTTCATTAGCGATGATTTTATTAACAATTTACATGTAAGATAATGTCATTATCAATTAGACTTGATTTTATTGTCTATTTCTTGTTTTTAATATGTCAAATAAGATTATGGGATTAGCAGTTGATAACAATATGTATTGCTTCATTAAAAAAAAAAGTAATTTTTAAAAGTTGAAACAAGTTGTTTTTATAACGTTAATATTTTAAACGTGTAAAAAGAGATTGTGTATTGAATTTCGTGTTTGGAGTAAAAATAAATTTGTTTTCGTAATTTTCCATTTTTCTTGTTTTGTCCTTTCCATAGTTTTATTTTTTGCTAAATATTTTACGTTTTTTATAGTTTAATATATTTTATTGCACGTACTAAAAAATCCATTGAGTCGGATACTTGTTAATTGTTTTTATAAGCTTGTAAAAAAGCCGATGTTGCATGCAAATTGGATAATCCATTAAAAAACAAGCTTTTATAAGGAAGGCCCTAATCGCCAGGTTGTTTTGGTCAATATTGGCATTTTTTATTTTTGTTTGGATGATTGTCGTTATTTCATTTTTTCAATTTTTTTTAGTCATTGCATAATGCTGGTTTTTGAGTAAACACATGACTGATTACTCATAAAACCAGACGACCTCAGATGCTTTTCGGTTTTTCAAGGGATGTATGAGGGCATCTGGGGTTGGACCTTTTGGGTTTTAACCAGCAATCACCCAGGCCGAAAGTATAATTATGCATATTAGGTCATCTTTACTTTCACTCCTTCCGCCTTTGTTTTTTTGTCTTTTTTATTTCGTTCCGGTTGGAATAACCGACCGATGGATCCAAGACGATGGAGAAATGGTGGTGGAGACTGTGTTAGATAATCAGAATATTACCATCCGAGGGTTCAAGGCCGGCTCAGATTTTTAAAGAACGTAAATCCTTTTTTTTTCTACCTTGTTCGACATAGAAAGAAATAGTTTTATGCTACGAAGTCGGAATACTAAAGCAGATTTCGTACATTTGGGGCTTTTAATCGATGAAAAACTTTCCTCTCGGCATGACAGTCGGACTGTGCCAAAGCTTTTCTTTCCTATCACGACCAAAACATATATTCTGGAAAATCTTGTCTAATTATAAATATACAGAATCTATGAAATGATAAACAAATAAAATATATTAAAGTCAGTGTTTTTTTAAGTGAAAAACAATTAAGATTTTGTCCAAAACAACATTTACCTAACGACCAACTTTGGTTTTTTATATTAAAAACTAAATATCGCATAATAAACAAAGATCTGACACAATATCAAAATAACGTCAATGTTTTATGTAAGATAGGTTTTTACGTTTATTGATTTGATTAAGATAATCGTTGTTTTTATTACACCCATTAATTTCTCGAGGTATTTATTATTCTATAATGCCATCAGAGAACTACAACGTTTACTTTATTATCAAATTATGTGATGTACTTTTTTTTAAAATTTACTATAGGGAAATCTTTCACACACCAGGATTCCTTTTTTTAAATATTTCGCGGAGAAAATTAAGAATTGTACAATTCTTTCGATATGGACAACACGCAGACTGTTTTAAACACGATGAAACAATTTCAAATCGAAAGAGGACTTCGTTAGATATACACATTATACCCTCACTTGCAAGACATATTATCAACAACTTTCAGTAGCTAATTGTTCAAGAAAATTTCAAAAAGCATCATCATCAAATTCAAAAATCTAAAAGATGACTACAATAGAGGAAGCATAAATACACACAAGGACAACAGACATACCCTCAGCAAAGGATTTCGGTCAGACTAACGAATTAACATTATATTATGTAAAAGGGAGTTCTTTACATAATTTTGTACACCATGACGGTTTTACGTATAAATAAACGGTCCAATAATTGTCAATTTCTGACCATGCTGCAACCCATAGGTCATTTAGATCTTGATACATATTAAATATATTATCTCGACTAAAAACCTTAATTAATTGGTCAAGCGGACCACGAAACTGGTGAATTAAATATATTATTCAGAAAAGGTTTTGAATAAATATTTTTACTTAATGAAAAATTTCATGATTATAGTATGTGAATCTGTTATTGTTTCTGTTTTGGTAGCCTACTAATTACAATGTTACACATTTCCTTCTTCAAACTCTGGTAGATAAGTAATATTTTATTATTATGTTTTAATGAATTAATCTTGCTTTGGATTGATAAGTTTTGTGAAAATGTACATTTATATTGTGGGTAGTATATGTTAAGTTTAGTCAGTATTAAAAAAAAAAATTACCACCACGAGCAGACGATTTTGCCTACACAGTGGACGCACGATCGATCCTAAATTATTTAATAGGCATATATATTTCTCTGTTCAAAATCCAATGTCGAATATTGCATCACTCCGTACCTGGTGAAGTTTTTTTGAGAACTGCAGCAACACCCACGGCCAGTATTGTAGAACTGTTCCTCTAATCGGTTAGCGTTCAAGATAGATGCCTGCAGAGTGGGGCCGTTCTTTCTATAGCCTCCCTTCCTCGTCCGAACCCCTTCTCCTTTTGGATTTTCAGGTTCCCCTTTTTAGAAAATTTGGACACACCACCTGAAATGTCGGAAAATCGTTTTTCATTGTAGACAGATAAACGTTCTTTAGCAATCAAACAGCTTCAATTAATCTGAATCTAAAACATATACTAAATGACTTAAATATAAAGTTGAACTAATACTAAAACGTGTTGGTTTTTTTTAGAAATTAATAAATAAAAATATACATCAAAAATAACCACGGACAGTTCCTGGATATTCATATTTCATCGTTCAAACTATTTATCGTTTAAAAAGTATTGAAAAAGAATCATTGATTAGTATGGTAAACATACACAATCGTTCTTGTTTCAATTGTTCTTATACAAAATTAATGATTTCTGTTATTGTTTTTTTCCTATGATTTCTATTCTCTTTCTATTCTAAGGTAGTAAAGAGTTCATCAAAAACGAGGAATATAAGGAAGTAGCTAGACTTAGGATGAACGATAAATCTTAAATTTTATACAAAAAAATAATTTCGCTTATTATTATTTTCAAGCCAGTACAATAAAAAAATTCATTCTACAAAATGGGAAATGTTATTTGCAGTAACTTTCAATATATTTGACAAAAAAAGGGAAATATTTTGAAGACCTAGTTGAAAAAAATCTTCTTTTAGAAATTGACTTTTGAATAATCGATACTATCTATTATTTTCATTAGGGTAACTTAAATTAAAGTACAACAGGGTCGTTTTAGAAATCAATAGAATCCAATGATAGTTCAACAATTTATTTAAAATAGAACATTGAAAAATACTTTTTAACAAACCAAGAACCTTTCTACACTTAGGGATTATCAGTATGGTTAGAAGAAGCAAAATGTTTCGACAAGTAGAGTGATACTTTTGCTTAATTTACAGTAAGAAATCTCTGAAGCAAAAAATTCTTAAACGCTTCAAATGCTTTAAAAAAATTGGTTAAAAATGGCCTTCAATTTGAGACTCTCATCCTGATCTTCTGCGCCGCACTTAGCAAATTCGTACTTGGTTTATATTTTGATCATGCCCAGCGGCAAGAGAGCAAGATCATCATCATCCGGGGGCTCAATACCATCGACGTATTGAACGTTAACGTCGAAAATAGTGGAAGCAAATACCGATCATTGCGGGACCCTATTTTCTCTCCTTTCGGTTAGTGTATTTCCTAGCGTAATCCTAAACCCCCAGTTGCTGAGGTGGCTCTTCAGCAGGTCCAGACGTCTCCCTCTAAGAGCGAAACTCGTGACTCTTCCGGAGGATACCATACTCCCGTGGCTAGTCTTAGGTCCTCTCGAGATCGAAGAATACAGCTTATGATCAGCTGTTCAGGAACGTGGTCTGTACTTCGTCTCGAAAAGAACCACTTGGACAACGGAAGTATGACTTTTCCGGAATCCCGCCTTGTTGCGACAGTTGTCTCCAAATCCATCCGTACTAGCCTTTTATTTATAACAGACTCGAGGACTTTACTCAAGCAGGAAGGCAACATTATCGGTCTATAGATTGACGGATGAAGATGAGTTTCCTGTAGCGTTATTATCATAGGTTGTTTGTATCTTAATATTCGTTGGAATCCTTCTCTGTATTTTTGACCCTCTCACGTCTCAAGCGAAATGCTTTTGTTCATTATTATTGAAAGTATAAACGATGGTAACTGGTCTGTCTAGGCATGAGTAATGTCCGTATTAATTGTTCTGTTGCTTGTTTAAGCGGCTTGAAGAATTTCCTTGGGTCATCCTTCCTTTTTTCAGTTTAACCTTTTGGGGTCCTGCCTTTCCGCGGCTCCTATTCCTTAATCTTTTTGTCATCCTCCGGATTTACTCCAGGAGGTATTTGGTCGAGGAACGGGGAAGAGGGCCCCGAACGGCTTACAGGAGTTGGAAGCCGGAGGCGGAATAGTCGGCGAGTTCTCTTGTCGACTTCTTACCACCCCACAGATGTTCGAGGTTTTGTAAGGATTTGTTGTGTGAGGATTTGTTAACCCTGCTTTTTGTTTTGAGGGGAGGTATTGGGGTATGGAGGATGCAGTATTACCCTTCCTGTTTTTCCCTCGTTCTTGCGGGGAGAATGGTGCCGATGGAAAAGTGTATATTAGTGAAGATGTTTCTGTTGTTTCTGTTTGAATCAATATAGTTCAATTTTTTTGCTCCGACGGTCCTGCGGCCCTCGCATAGCTCATAGTTGGTCGCCATGATCAGGCCTCCCGGACTAGAGACCTTGCTTCGACATGATTCTTCCCCTGTTGTTCTTTTAACTTTTGCATTTCTCTCTCTTCTGTCAATACTGGGCGTGTACTTCTTCAATATTAAAATTTGATCCGGCGTGGTGCGGCCCATCTCAAACACCGGCATTTCGCCTACTGGATTTAGAAGGCAGCTGCTCTTCCGACTCTAGCCGATTAGAGCTTAGTGTAGAGGAAGGGTTGTTACGGTAATGAAGTTAAGGTTATGGGTTAGCAGAGGATGCGGAGCTAAGGAAGGCAACTACCAGGTACGGGAGGAGTTTATTTTCTTGCCGTGGAAGAGGTAAATTATAATAAAATTATAATTGTTTAAAACTAAGACTATTTTTATGTTTATTATATTCATATGTTTACCTAAATAAATCTATGTTTACTGTGATCTGATTCATTATCCTTTCCTCCTACAAATCTGGTATATAATTGAGGCATATTTATGAAATAATTATATAAATTAAATTTATATAATGGAATAAATTAAATGGAACATACGTATTTATGACGATTTTTTCAGTTACAAACTATATATTTGTTAAGCTTAGAAACCAACTTGTAAAGAGAAGACCGTTGAGTGTACATACTTTTCTACTAAGGAACAAGCATTAAAGTCTCTCTTTTTTATAACGAAAATTTAGGTTAATTTGATTATAATTTTAGTTTAAAATCCTTTTTTCGTGTTTTTAAACCCAAAATATCGATTAATTTCTCGTAACTAGTGTAAACAGTTTGTAACCTTATAATACTTTTTTAACATGAGGTGAATTAATGACACATTACCAATTCTTATATGTAAATTAAGTCTCTAAATTTACATCTTTGACTTTGTTTGAATTTATTATATTTTTCTTTTGTTAAAACGTATCACGATCCAATTTTCTCCTTTTGCTAACAGCTATTACCATAAAACTAGAAAGAATGAATAAGTAAAAATAGTTCCGTTCGAATAAGTTTGAAGGACAAATCGAATATTTGCAGAAAGAATTAACCACCCGTGTAAAAAAGACTTTTCGTCATGGGAATACCGAAATCTGTTGAAAGTCTTCCATCGAAACTTTTTCTACTTAATTCGTTTGGTCTTTGCTAATTATTGATTATTTCTCTGTAATGCTATTCAAACTGTTGTTCTAAAGAACACTGGTAATATTATTTCCAATTTTTTTTCATAATATATCATTTTTTGTACGTTGCTACATCTACTCGCCGTCGGTTAACACAGCTATTTTATAAGCACGGAATAAAATCCAATTTGAAATAAATTAATTAAAAGCTTATCTAACCTTTTTTTAAACGTTTTGTATGCATAAGGTTAAATTATATAAAACCAATTTGTTAAGGAGAAAGAAATCCTGAATTGAAGCTTATGTCTTATTCTTATGAAAGAACGAGGAAGTTTTTTTTTCTAGGATAGCCCTCCCACATCAGAATAAAACAACAAATAGTATAAATGTACAATACAATTATTTACATTCTTATTAGAATATAAAAGTTAGTTTCAAACACACACACACACACACACACACAGAGAGAGAGGAGTGAATGGGAGATATAACTTCTTATAGTAAAAGATGTTAATGTAATATATATTTTGTAGTAGATAATTTCTGAAATATAATAATTACTAACTATAAGTTGTTTGAGAGATCAGAGATATAATAACAATCAATAGCATTTTATTTCAATAGGCATTCAGACAAGAGGTTGCCACGTGCTTAGTTTATCAAGATTGGGATTACGTAATTAATCACTGAAAGCATAACTATCTAAATAATGTTTGTTCTCTTGAGCATTTACTTAGGTTTCCTTGATATATTTAAGGGAATAAATAACAATTTCAGGTGATAAATGCATTTTTATTTGACTCCCAAAAAAATTAAAAAGGGGTTTTAAAAAAATGAAGTTTATTTTCTTTAGTTTAACTTTAGAGGATTGTCGCAGGGGTTATTCAACAGCATTTCATCTTCATTCTTGTTTAAAAATAATTGTTAATTTAGATGTTAACAAATTTTTACAACAATTTATTACATGGGAATTAAAACAAAAAGAAAAGGAGAAAACTATAGTAAGCTACCGCCTTCTAATATTACGTTAGGCAACACGCAATGTTTTACAGTCATGCGGTATGGTATACCCTGAATCTATTGTATTTCCCAAGTTTAAATTAATTCAGCCACATTGGACTGAAAATTAAATTTTC
Source organism: Cimex hemipterus (assembly GCA_039619505.1). Lineage (NCBI taxonomy): Eukaryota > Metazoa > Arthropoda > Insecta > Hemiptera > Cimicidae > Cimex > Cimex hemipterus. Next base: position 32,200,589 of record CM077103.1, on the reverse strand, counting down.
TAAATTTTATATTTTATTTATATGGAGTAAAAAGCGTTAATTGAGTATAGATTTTTGAATGTAAAACAAATATCAAAAACAAGAACTGGAGGACCCCTTTGTGAAGGCCTTTTTTAAAAACTTTTTTTAGACAGTTGATTGATTAACTTGGCATATACGTTCTTGTGCATATACAAACGTGCACTTTGTGCACTTTTGACTTCTCACCGAGTTCAGACCCCGGTCTCATATGTCCTGCCGACGAAGTTAGGCTTCAGATGCTTTCGACAACCATTTCAGCAGCCCACACCTTCAGCATTAACAGTAATAGTTTAATAAGTGAATATATTGTTTCCTGTTTACGTACTATTTAATCAAGTAGTTGTTTTGCGGGCTTCGTTTGTACAAAGCACTACAGAAAAATTCTTTGCAGGTTCACACGATCTTTACTGATAGATTCATTGTGAAGGGTAACCAGAATAACAAATTGAAGAAAAAAAGTTTTATAAATATATTCACATTATTTTGCTCGTAAACTACTCAGCTAAACATGTAAACTTATTTTTTTAGTAATTAATTAGTTCTTTTATAAAACACATTTCCTGGCGTAAATAAATGTTATAAAATTGCTAACAATCAACCTTGACTTTACACATGTAAAGTTTTGATTTTGTAATGCCACCTTGATGAGCTTGTTCCCATGCATTAAAAAAGTGCAATAAGGATATCATCTGGAAGGGGTAAAAAAAGTAATTTAATGTTGTACGAAACTCATAATGATATGATGTAATTGTGCAATTGTTGCGTTGCTGTTTTCTATGCTTTTACAGATAGTTCTTTTGTCGAACGGTTTCTCAGAAAATACAATTCGTGTTTCATTCTTAGTAGGTTGTCAATATGTATATAACAATATAAAATGGTAAGAAATTCTTGGTTAAATTAATTCCGATTAACCTTAAGCTAATTAAGCTTAATTAAGCTCAAATATATAAATCTCTCTCTCTCTCTCTCTCTCTCTCTCTCTCTCTCTCTCTCTCTCTCTCTCTCTCTGTGTGTGTGTGTGTGTGTGTGTGTGTGTGTGTGTGCATGTAATATGCCCGCGTTGAATGTTGAGCCTGTTACTTCTCGATAATTCCTATCATCAACTGCTGGGTTATTTCAGCCCCAGCACAATCAGTTTCTAAATCGATTCACTCACTCTTAAATACATCCTTACTTATTTACATACCGTTCACCAGTTAGGGTCGTGGAGTACTTGATACTCCCCCATCACCCATCAAACATATTGTAATAATTAATCTAACTGACAATCGATTGAGCCTAAATATTCTCTCATCGGCTATCTCATATTACACATGTCCTCCAATAAATACAACCACTCTCAATACTCGCTAGGTACACATCATTACTTCCTCCAAGAATAGGGGGACCTGTATATAATGCTCATATCGGGTGGCATTCCTTCGCACTTTCTGTCGATTCTATCGACATATCGAGCAACCTTTCTCTGTGTGCCGGACACATACGCGTGTTTCGCTCAAAATTACGTTTTCTTTGTCAACCTCACATGGCCTATTCTTAATTGGGTGAGGATGACCTTTCTCCTACTAGGTCCTCAGAAGGCCGACAAGGCTCTTGATACGAGATAGTTTCTCTGCCGAATCGGCCCAACCATGGTGCGATTTTTTTAAGCCATGTTTTTTTATTGTATTTTTAGTGTAAAGGACTGGATCGCGGCGATTGAAGGAATAATTAGTAGAATAAAATTACCATTATAACGTGTTAGTTATAAACTAATGGATCAATAAGCAGTAATATTTAATTAATATTATTCATACAGACAAAGATACAACTATGTTGTTATCTAATGCAACAGTCTAATATTATCTCAACAGTGAATTAGATGAGGTGAATCATCAGAAATTAATAAATTATAACAACAAACTTGTTTTAGACCAATTAAATTGTTGTTTATTTTGAATATAAAAATGAAAGTTCTAAATGAATAAAAACATGCAAAAATTACATGATTTTTTGCAAGCCTCTGCATCCATATCGAACAAACGTGACCCAGTTTGTGCCTAGCTATGAAACCGTAACCGTTTTAACTACAAGAATTATGTACATTATTTATTTGAATAATGAATTTTATCAACCATTTTTTTAAATCGTTATTATATATGTCAAATATGTATTTCTGTAAAGTTGTGGCGCTTGTTAACACTACCCTACATGCAAGTATACTTGCCATTAAAAGTTATATTGGATTATAAATTATACTCGGTTAGTTGTATACATGTAGTTTGTTTTGTGCAGTGAACAGTTCTAACTTTTTTAATTATATTACAACAGAAATTTCTAGATTTGAAGATGTTCCATGGTATGATTCTTTGTCTTAATGATCATGTAGTTGCAAATAATGAGTCACCACATCAAAACCGTTTATTGTTATTGCTTAATTGATTATTATATCAAAGTTTGTTAGTTGCATTTAAGATTTAGCCTAAATTTAGAGTAACCTGTGTTTATGTTAATAATATCGTTCATAATATTGAAAAATTCATTCGGAGATTGGCGAGTTTATCATATTACTCCCAAAAAGCATGTTATTGAAGAATTATCTATAAAGATTGATGATATTCAAAGAAAATAATCTTCTTCTAATGATGTTGAATGGGATCACTTTCTGGAGGTAAGGTCAGTTGAATGAAGTCCATTCAAGTTTCCATGAGCACAACAACCCCTGGATCAATACTTCCTTTCACTTCTTATCTCGTCAAGAGCTGGAGGTAATTTGATTAAAATCCCGAAACTCAAGAATGTGTAGGTAGGATATGAAGAAGAACTTTTCTCCTGTACTTCGAGTCAAAAGTGGACAAATGTCCCTGGGATAAAAATGAATGAATTTACATCATTGAGCTTCGTCGAGGGCGGAAGGCCTTGTTTTTGAATGGGGAGGCCCAGGGAAGCGAAATGGAGGGCAGCCACGTGCCAGCCACCCCCGCAGCTTCTCCCTCCTTCTTCCTTCCTCGGCCTTTCTCTCTCTCTCTCTCTCTCTCTCTCTCTCTCTCTCTCTCTCTTTCACCGTTAGCCCTGGATCCACCTCCCCGACAACCCTCAACGAAATTTCCTCAATGTAACCTGGGAGATATACAAAATTGGGTCAATAATTCAAAACAAACTGTTTACATATGCACACCCGCTTAAAAAATCAGTCCCAACAGTCACTAACAAGTTAATTACTTTTCATACATTTTGAGAAAAGTAATCATGCGGACTTCCAAACACATCAGTAATTTCCTTTATTCGAACAAGTTTCATCGACCTTGTACTGTAACTTCAATTGTATAATTTACAATAGCAAGGGGATTCAATTACTAATTTGTCAGCTTTATTTTAGAAGCTCTAAAGTTAAAATCTGTAAGAAATTAATAAGCTGAGTGTTAGATAAAGTATTGTTACCTAGATAAATTGGTAGATAGATAAAGAAAAAGAGTGAGGGAATGGGAGTGTTGGTGAGTGGTTAAGATTGGGTTTGATCATAAAAGAGTATGGATAGAGGTAAAACGAAAATTATTAATAGCATCAAGAACTTTACTGACACCCTATACTATTCTCTGCAACACTCTCTCAAAGATGTCTATTGATAAGTCTAATCAAGTTTAAATGAATGAAATGGAAAAGTACACATTCCAAAAATGTTTTCGTTTAGCAAGCATAAAGTTATTACTTTATATGCTGTATGTTGTTCAGTATCATAATAAAGATGGAATAAGAAAGAATATGCATGGTGGTTTTAATAAATTTATGTAATTTAGGTATAAAGGAGATTGATTTGTAAAGTTAATCCTATAAGCCTCCAATGGAATTCATTTTCTATGTGCATTATTAGCATTAAAAAATTGAGTTTTCCCTTAATGTTAATGTGAATTGACCAACGTTATAAAAATTCGGCCAACAATACAAAATTTTTGCTCAATTTTCGTTTTAGCCCCGCGATGAAGCCTCCATTCATAAACCGTTCTGGAAAAGCATGAATTGATTGGTGCTTGACCCAGAGGCTTTGCAGGTCGGCGGCCATCTTGTTATTTCTGCCTCGTGGTGTGGCAGCGGGGGCGGTGGTGGTATGCTGAATGTAGGTCAAACCTGCTCCATTCAAGAACCGAGCCGTTTTAACAGAGTACATCAATGATTCCCTCTGGAATGTGCTGGGAGGGAAATACGGCTGAGGGCATAGGGTCAATTTTGTACAAGAATTGCCAATTAACGTTGGAGAACTAAATCAAACTGTTATAATTGACTTTGTTTTAATATATTTGTCTTTTTCTTATACACATATTTATTTATATAAGGGAAGGCAATTTTAAAGTCGAACATATAATTTATAATACTTATCCTTGCACCGCCTCCCATTTTGTTCTTTCCTTCTTTTACATCTTAAAGTTTAACATAATAATGATGCCACACTATTTGCTAATTACGGTACAATTTTGAAATTAGAATTTATAACCGATTTAGATGCGCTGAGTGATCATAGGTCATCTTCTCATACTTGATGCTTTGAACGAACTTCCGTTTAAATTTTACACTCTGCTAATTCAGCAACATACATTTAACAACATTAAAGAAGCTTGCGGTTTCAAAGGCAGCATCCGTTATTCGATTTCGATTAAATTAATCTACGTAACTTATCTATCCTCCATATACTAATTATTCGATTTTGCAGAATACTAGGCCTCCTCCCATTTGACTCAACTGTAGGATAATGATTTATTTGGACCTAACACAATTCATGTAGAATAGTAGCAAAATGTCTGCGATAAACTCGACACTTTGACAAATAGGATGGATTCCAAGGTTATGTACTTGAGCCCAGATGGCATGAGATCTGAGGTGTCGAACTGCTCAAAAGAATATATAAAATTTTGTAGTTCGAAGTATTGACCTTTTTGATCGCCTTTAGAACCTAGGCCAGATTGCTTTTTATTGGCTGGTGGTGTTGATTGAAGGAAAATAAAAGTTTTTATGAGATTGCTCTATGCGATCTTCGGGAGAACCTGTCATTTCCGTTTTGTTCCATGTTTGGTTCACGTTCGATCACCTTCCATAAAGCACTGCCTAACCTAAGTGACTGGTCAAAATGATTGAAAACGAGCAAAATACATAATTTTTGGTCTCTCTCTCTCCCTCCTTCGCTCCTGTCTCTGTCTATCTATCTACCTATCTCTCTTATCGATTATAAATTATTTATTTATGTATCAGTGGTTAAAAATTGCGCTTTTGATGATTTTGATATTCAGTTTATTTAAAAGATATTTCGCAAGTTTGCGTTCAATTCGAATGTGGTGTTAATATTAATAAGCAAAAGTAAACACATTTAAGCTATTATATTAAAAAATAGATGATCAGAACGGATGATGGTAATGAATCTTTGAGAATTTTCACAAATGAAATTGGCGAAAGGGAGCAAAGGCTGATAAGGGCGATTAATATTAGCTTTTCGTGGCTGCGCCATGCAGAGCAGACTTATATTTAAATGAACAATGTTTCATTCACAACTCTCATTGATATGCGCTGTCACCGGCTACAACTAACCATAGATCATACTGGAATTACAAGCCTTGTAATGAATAGACCGTCCATTTTTCACATTGGCCTACAACACCCTTCGGTTCTATATTTACTTGACTACTATACGGACTTGATACTTGCTACGTTTAATTTTAAATATCACCTTTGGTATATATTTGTAGTTAAGTCAATTTTTTACTATTTTTCTCTCTTCTTCTCTTTTTCTCCTATTAGATTTTTGTCAATCATCTCACTCCTTTTTGTTTTTCAGTCTCTCACTCTCTCTTTCCCCTGCCTGTGTAGTATAGTAGTAGTAGTAGTAGTAGTAGTAGTAGTGTCACATGGCCCTACTGTACTCTACCGCGTTCGGTTACAAATTTCTATATAGAATGTTCTATATTTTCTGCAGATACACACACGTCAAGAAAGCTTTCATTATATTTATTTTCGAAAAAGTAGAGAATGAAATTTACAATTCAAATAGACCAGTTGGAAAAAGGGATGCTCCCCAACTCTCCTTAACTCCTCGTTATATAATATAAGCAACGACATGCCGCTTCCTGCTTATATCCCTCAGAGTTGTCTATGGACTTTTTAGATGTTTTAAAATACGCCATAGTAATAGTTTGAACTCAGATGCTACTTCTATTTTACTCCGAAACTGAAAAAATAATTTAACAAAAGGCTGAAAAACGATTGATTTTTGTTCGTCATAGACATGTTATTCTACTATATCATAGAATTCCCATAGTTACTTTGTACATCCTCCTTTATTAATGTTGCATCGAACAATTTAAAACTTAAACTCCGTTGATATATTTTATGAAAGAGAGTAAACAGTGGGTAAAAACACGTGGTTATTAACTGTGAATAACAAATCCGCTGGTACTGGTGGTATGAAAAGTCGAGCCGTTCAGCAATTTGTCATTTGTGATTTAAGTTAAACTGAAGTTATTGATAATGTCAGCGGTCGTATACTGAAATAATCAGATCTTTGACCACTCAGCACATTAAGATTAAAATCTTGTGTTTAAGTCGAAATTTCTCCGATAACGCCGTGAGTCCATCTATCTGCAGTCGCATATCCGTAGGAAACGGGCGATAAAGGAAGTTGTGTAATTGTCCCCTTCCGATTCAGTACATCCCCAACCCCCTCGGACATCCTCCCTGCGTTTTGTTTACTCGACATTTCCGTTTTCGCATTCATTGTCGACCGCGCGAGCGGGAGGGGCCTGGAGCCCTTATTTTTATCGTGGGAAACTTTTTTTTTCAAATGGCGTAATCACATAGACAATACGAACAATAAACGACTTGGAAATCAGACTAACCATGATCTTATTCATAATTCTGATCCTTTGAAAAGGATGTTTTTGTTTGTTAATAAATTAGAAATATAGTACAGTACTCCGGGAAATTAATCAAGTATATAAAGGGCGCTTTTGGGGCGTCGGTGGCCGCGAGCTTTCGCCTTTGACACGGCGCTCATCACTGTAAGGTCAAGGTCCCGGGTTCGAATCCAGCGGCCCTGCATTCAAACCCGACATACTTATAAATGGGCTTTTTTTCAAAAACACCGGCACCCTGAGGGTTTATATAACCACTGCTCTTGCGAACCCTCTTAAAAAAGCAAAAAAAAAGTATATAAAGTTAACCATAGATTATTGGTATATGTTTACCTTTATACCTTTATGTAAGGTAGTGGTTGAATTAAAAAAGCCAGTTTATCGAGCGGGATTTGGCTAAATCCGCCGCTGCTCTATCACTAGAGCTATCGTGACTTCGAACCACTCGGACATCAATTTCCAATCCCAACCTACCTTTCGAATTTTCCTCCATTTTGCCATTGTTCAACCGTCGTGTAATCAGGATTCGATTTTCGGCGACGAATAAAATCGCCACGGAGAGCTTTAGTAAAGATACTTCGTTATTTTGTTGTACGATGGTACGTGATAATGACTTCTTTCAATTAATTAATCTTTGTGTAAGGTTTTGGTTGAAATGAAAAAACTAGGGTGACGAGCGGATCACAACCCACGATCTTCGGCTCAAACCTATTAACTAATAACATTATTCCCTGATATCAAATAATGTGGAAGTGGTTTTCCTAAAGAAATGTCCATTATAGCAAATTCAAAGTGGATATTGGCCGAATACCTCCATTATTTTGACCCGCTTTTTTTTCACTTTTGGGGAAATTCACTGTTTATTAGAACCTTCGCGGTTCCACTCTGTACAGAAATGGAAAGCGTTCATCAACTCCTCTAACCGTTTATTCCGAAATTAACACTCAAATCGATTCGGAAGGGCAGTCGTTTGAGTCCAGAGTCAAAGGGGTGGACATGGCCCAGTTTAACGCACGATGGATCGATGGGGCGGTAGTGAACCACGAAATAATTACCGACTTAGTCTTCAGAGGATGAAGTTGAAAGGAAGAGATAATAGACTACTTCCGTAAAGAGCAGTGTATTGAAAGAAAACCAAGACTATTCCCACGATCCTGAGCTTCCTTAGCAATCCATCCGTAGCTTTTATGTGTAACAAGAATAAAATTAATTGTTTCTCTTAGCAAGAAAACCACGAGAACTACATTTTAAGGAAAGACAATATGAACTCTTAAACCTACCAACAGTTTTTCGTCAGATCGTTTGTTCTTTTTTAAAATATATTTTATTAGATATGTCAGACCTCCAATGCACTTTGTTTTGTTTTTTTGGGTAGAAGTATCGTGTACATTGGAGTTTTATCATATCTAGAGCGCGGATTCGTATGTGATTTCATTAATTTTTGGTAACTTTTAAGATCATGGTGATCAGATATTTATCCGAATAACACCTCGGTGGTCCTTTGGCATAAATTTCATTCTGCATATTTTTGCATATTTAAAGAATATTGTATAAATTTTATTCAACGCAAAATAAAAATCCTCAGCATTATAATTAATAATTAAGGAATTATATTGCAAAAGAAAATATCCATGACAAAAAACTTAATTTCTTAATTCAGTTCTTACAATTCTGTATACTTGAGTATTTTTAGTGCATATCATATCGCATATTTGAAGATTGGTATTGCAATAAATCCGGGCTCCAGTCATACATAATAAAATATATTTTATAAATGATTGAATAGGGTAGTTCTACTCACAAACTGTTAAAAGCCGGTGATTTGATATACCCACCTTAATTATTTCTATAAACTCCATTGATGTATACTGAAAGAAATCCTTTAAAATTAATTAAAACATGAATTGTATCGATATCCGTTTTGCCATTTAAACAATGAAAACATATGGAAAGGTTTATTTGAGATAAGCAGGATGTTCGAACAATTAGCCGTTTCTATTTTAAAAAAATGCCTAGGAAATAATTACTGTCTGTAATAAATCTTAATTTTTATTTATTCGTGTTTGTCCTGTAAATTTGACAGCGATTAAAATTAATATTTTGTTGTTTATTGTGGGGTTGTGCTAGTTTTTGGGACTGCGGTTTTTGGCAACCCTGTCGTCTTTACTGAACTGAGCAACAGCAAAACGGTTAAACTAAATTATATTAAAGCATGTAGAATATTATTATATGATAGTAGAGTGAAGAAGGTACAGAATGATCAGCTGAATAAGGAAATATTGCATATAAAAGCAAATAATAAATCATGCATGAACTTCCTCCGAACTGCGCATCCTTAATTAAGGATGTGCGTTTTATTCAAATTAAAATCACAACTTAGTTTAGTTATTTTTAGTAAATTTATTTTCGATCAGTAAAATGTTTAAATTGACATGTTAAATTTTTTTTGCTGGGCCTTCCGACATCTTGGTAATTTCAGATACTGTTGTTTCAGAATAAAGATTTATTATTATTTTTAAAAAATCTTTGAAATATTTTTATACTCTGTAAATAACAAAAATCAATAAAAAGCTCATTTTATAGGTTTATTTTAGGATGTATTAAAATTCCTTTTTATTTGGACTAAAATTTGAAATTTGTTTGAATTGGACATCACCATCTTCTTTGGGGTGTTTTCGTTATTAATTATTTTGATTCGATATACAAAATTTGGTCTCCGTTAATATTCGCAAAATTCCTTCAATATTGGAACGTTTTCGAGATCTTTTCCTGCCTCATCCTCAGCACTTTTTTCATTTGGAATTCAGTAGTGAATATTGGCACGTTTTCATATTTTGTGTTATTAGGAACAACACTACATTTCACTTCTTTTCGTCATTACTTTTCCAACTAAATTATACTTTTAAACAATTTATCTGTTAACTGTTATTTAAGGAATCGTATTCATCTTGTAGCAATTCAGGGAGAGGGGATGAATGAGTTCTTGTCTACCTGTCCTCCCTGAGCGTCCCACATTTCAGCCTTAGCCTATTCATTAAGTTGTCAAATATCAGGTGATTCGTCTCGGGTATATTGCCTCTATTACTTATATATATGTAACACGCATGAAATTACAAGCAAAAACACAAAATTGTGAATGATAAATATATGCTCAAAGTACACACGGACACTCGTATTTTGTTGTTTGTTTCATTTTGCTATATCAACTACAACATATTTATTTTAATCTAAATGAAATAAAAGCAAGATCAGTTTTTATAAAGTGTTTATAAAAATTATTTAATTATAGTGGTTTAAATGAAAATTCACCAAAACATATACTAAATAAATTTGAATAAATGTACCTGAAGGCACGATAGCTCAAATGGTAGAGTAACGGCGTATCAAGCCAAAGGTCGTGTGTTCGAATCCCCCTCTTGACACTGACTTTTTTATCTCAACTAAAAACCTTAATTAATTGAATGATATTAATTGATCAAGCGGACCACGAGAAATGTGAATTTAACTTTGTTAATTTTCATTTTTTAAATTGTTTACGGGGCCGCGGTAGCCGAGCGGTTAGCGTGAGGGACTCTTGGCTAGTAGACCCAGCGGTCGCGGGTTCGATTCCTGCCGTCGCCTCTGGCCTCCTTTTTCACGATACCCTTCTCCCCCAAAAAACGAATACACAATATATTGTCTGGCTAGATATGCAGTTCATGAGGCCATTAAAAAAAATAAAAAAATAAATTGTTTACACTAAAAGTAAGTTAAGTATGTTGTAATTGATACAACGAAAAAATACATTTTTTTTTTAAATAGGCCTTTGAGTGTATTTATCATCCACTTCTTTTGGGATAAGATACTTGTATTTATTCAAGAAGATTTTAGAGATTTCAATATCTTAAAAGTTTATCTAATAGAAAAGTTTTATATAACTTTGAATTGTTCTGTACGTTCTTGCATAAGGATTCAGTTTTCTTGATTTGAACTCTCTATGGATCAATCTTGTCGCGAAAAATGAAAATACAGTTTCTTTATCAATATTTCTGTAGTTGGAAAATCCTTCAGTTGGTAGTTATCCAGATCCTGGAATCCCACGATCCTTGTAATCTTCCCGGCCGGCAGTCTAAAATCGAACAAGCGTCCCTTTGTTTCATCTACCAAAAAGTTCAAATCAATTCAAATAATTCTTTTAAAAAAAGTTAATATCGTATTATATTCACGCCTTACATTAAGGAAAAAGGAAGAAATGGCGATTCGCTGAAAGAAGAATGGTCCTTTAATTTAACATAAATTATGAAGCTATTGAGATTTAACGTGTTCCGTCAAAATTTCTGCCTGTAAAACGGTAGATATAGGCCAGTTTCAATCCAATCGCCCTCACACCTTCATTTGACACTGATTTAGACTTCCGGCGCCGGATTTACATCGCGCATCCGTTTGACTGAAGCCCTTGGATTACATCACTCTGGGCAGAGCGAGACGTCACTCCCCAAATTAGGTATTTGCAAGTAGGAATCAATCACATCAAGTCGAATCACATTTCTCTTTCAAACCAAACTTCTTTGAACAACATGTTCCCCTTCGGAAACATCCATTTTATAAAATCGTTCTTCTTTTCCTCTTCTAACACAATTGTCAGAATGATGACAAACCAAACTAACTTATTCATTTTAATTAATTTAATCAGAAATTCATATTTATTTAGTTCTAATAAATTCAATGATCTGACATTATAATATTTTTTTACTAATATAGTAGATAAAAGTAGGCTTCGGAATAATATATCTTTCCACTGATAATAAAAAGCCGATGCTAATATATGTTCAAGTTTATATCTATTTATGAAAATCCTAAATCCATCCATCCAAATAAGTTTATTTATTTATTTATTCATTTTTTTAGTAAATACTTGTAGTCGTTGTAATTTTTATTTCTGTTGTTTACTGGGTAGTTTTAAGAAACATATAAGGTATGGTCTTAAGGTCTTAAAAAATTAAATAAAAAATAGAACTGAGTAAAACAAGTTTACAAAATAAATAAATTCTTTCAACCAGAATTATATTTGATCCCTCCTGTTTCAAAATTAATGAATTTGAATTTTGTTGGGAATGTGCGTGAGAGTTTTGCTGATCAACATCCATCATAATAAAGTGAGAATAATGTATTACAAAAAATTTTTTTTTAAATCAATAAAACAGTTATGCTTATTTAATTAAACTAATTTTATATTTACAATTTTTATTAATATTTTAATTTGATTTTATATGAAACTTCTTTTCTGGAAGTAGATTATTTAATGATTAATTATTCAAAATGTATTATAAAAGACGTTGATCAGCAAAACTCTCCAGCAAATTCTCAACAAAATTCAAATTAATTAATTTTGAAACAGGAGAGACCAAATATTCTGGTTGTATGAATTTATTTACACTGCATTAATTAAACTATTAATAATAATTAAAAGTTTAAACTAAATGTAATTAAATGAACAAAAATATTTATTTATAGATTAACAAAATATTATTTTTGGCGTAATAATTTCATTTTTGGTTAACATAAAAGCAAAAATGTTGTACGACGTGGATAATTATAGTTTGGTTTGATTTAAAAAGATAAATCAACAAAAAATTTCATATTTTAACAAACACTCTATAGTCAAGGTAGGTTAAAAAATGGTCCAAACTTGGATTTGACTTCATTGATGTGATCCAGCGTGATAAAATCCATAGATACCTACTTTTACGGAAATCTGAATAAATTATTTTTTTGACTGATAATTTCGACTACCTTGTGCAAACATAATTTTTCTTAAAACTTATGAGACCGATTTTCATGGTTAATAATTCCTTTTAAATAAATTGTCAAGTACATTTTTTAACTGTAACATATTAAAGTCGGAATATTATTGTCATTAAGAAAACTAGATTGATTTTTGACAAATAATTTTCATATTTTGAGTATTTGCTTATAGAAATTTTATTTATATTCGAATGGTACATGTTAATGGTTAAGGTCCCTCTTTTTTGAAAGGGTATGTTTGACGTTAAAATTAGCCATTTTTGAAATATAGTCGTTTCAATCAGATATTCCTATAACGACTACTTAAAAATCGGAAAGATTTTGAGGGTGAAAAATTGATAAATTAAAATTCAAACAAAAATTTATCTTTAGGGGTCTCTAGCGATGCTAAAACTAAATTTCTTATTAATTTTAAAAACAAAATTATGACCTAGATAACTTTAATTTTTTTTGGTTATTGAGAAATTTTGATAGGTTTTACTACATTTTTATTCAATCTACATACAAAATGCGGTAAAATGATATATTCACATATGTGTGGTAATTAGTGACCGTTAATTCATCCACTTTCCCTCAAAAATACATATATACACAAATTTGTTATTGTTAGAAAAAAAAGACCGTTAATCCATAATTATCAGAAATCATGAGATGCGGTCTGGTGTGATGTAGGTTTCAGAAAGACATTTCCTTTATCGTCCCAACGTTTCGATCTTTATTGAGACCGTCTTCAGTGCTCAAAGTGTTTGCCTTCTGTATAATTATGCCATTCTTGCGTGTCGCGTAGAGAGGGCCCTCTCTTGCGAGAGTGCCGCCATGTAATAATATTCACATAGTTATTTGAGCAAGTAAAACGGTGAAATAAAGTATTAAAAGCAATAAATTAAAACAAATTAAAATCAGGGCCTACTGAAAGAAGTGGTGGATTCGTGTCCGATATTTTAGGGTGCAAAATCAACAAATAAGTTTGACCCAAATCTGTGACACCCCATCCTGGTCATCCCCTTGTTGACATTTCCTCCTCTTGCGTTGGTCACCACTTGCATTCGGCATGTCATCGATTTTATGAGGCTTTGAATGTTGTGCGGAATATTTTCATACCCCTCCAAGAGCGCCATTCATAATTCCTGTAATTCTCTGGCATCACTGGGCGACTTTTTATTCTCTTTGGCAACTCGTCCCAAAGTTATACAATGAGGTTTAAGGACTACATGCTGGCCACTCCAAATATTGAATTGAAACCTGATGCTGACAAAGGTAGGTAGGTCAGCGTTCGATGTATGCACAATATACATTTGCTTCAAAATGTAAAATGAATTTTTCTTGAGTACCAGCCGTTGGTACATCCAAGGCAAGTGGCACAATGAGAAAAAAGGCCACGTTTTGCGTTTAATTCACCGTGAGGTTGCAGCATATTACATTGAATATTGATTAGGAGTATTTTTATCAATTTGAATAATCCAACTACATTCAAGCCTGCACATCGTTTGGATAAAATAACAGGAAATTCTCAGAATGCGAAGGAATATCAATGTTTATATCGTTAAGTCTATTACGGGTTGTTTTCTTACCTCACAAGTGTCGCTGATTTCGAACCAATAAATGGAATTTGGAAAGTGAACTGTTTATTAAATGGAAATACGTCTTTTTTGCCACGACTTATTGAATTTAATGTTAAATTGAAGAAGCGAAAATAATTTTTGAAAATTATAAAATGTCATAGAGATTTCAAGTAACTATTAATTTGGAATAAAGACAAAAGACTAGATAGGACATTAAATGTTCCTGCCGACCTTTTCAAATAATTGCTTTCCCATGTTGACCAATTAAATCCTAAGAAAAATATTTTTTCTAACCGTTTTATGAATATCCTAATAATCTGATGTTTAAGACCGTGATAATTGCAGGTAAACGATCGTTAAATATTTATAAAAGATATTTATTTAACGTAGGAAGCGGTAATAACTTTAAGCCAGCAGTCGTGGTTACACATGAATGAAATTAGTTAATCGCCTTGGCTTGATTATATTTAAATATTTGAATTATATGAAAATATAGTAAGTGTCAGTTTAAATATTCAGCCGAGTTAAGTTACTTAATTGAATGAAAATTAGTTTGATAGAATTTTCATTATTAAATTGTCTGTTCAGTAAATCCGTGAATCACGGATAACAAATTTTATTTTTCGACTTGAAATCACACGATCCCGTACTGATCATATACATATATCATTAGCATTTACTTGTTGAATTTAAAATATTGTTCAAATAATATTACATTATTTATGAAAATAGGCTGAATAAAAAATTAATCCAATGTAGGTGAACTATCTGAAAAAACTCGACTACGTCTAAAGTATAAACCATTACATCATGATTTTCTCTGTCGCTCTTAGAACTAACGATTTTAAGATTTTAACGTGAAGCACACACTTGAACAGATACATACTACTGTCTGCTCTGTTGTCGTTGGTAGTTGAGAAATAATCAATTTAAGTGTAATAGATTTGTGTACGAATACGACGTTTATAATCTAAATCGTCTTTAGAATAGTGAGGAATTGAGGAAGTAAGACTTCCTTCAGCGGTTGAAAGGTCGAAGCGGATGTACTCGACCGGAACTTTACAACTCCTTCCGGCTTCGAACGGATAAACGGACCAAAACCAGGATTGGATCCAGTCAATTTTATATAGAAGACGGACGCGGATTTAACTTTTCAATTTCATCTTAACGATCTAACGATCTAACTTGCCGGAAGATTTAACATCAATTGACATCATTGGCAAAAGAAAACTACATATTTTACAATCTCCCAAGTGGGATAGGACGAGATTTTGTTTGTGTTTGTAAGAATGTGTGTGTGTTTGTTGTGCGCGCCTGTATCTCCTTTATTTACATCGCTGTTTTGTTTCCTTCAAAACCAAATAATTAATCGAAAATAAAATTTACAGTCTCCACAAACTTTATTTTAAAGTGAAAAACGAAGATAAATTTCTTCCCTACAAATAGGTTGAGGATAATTGAACGTTTTTAACTATTAAACAATATTCTATAAACGATTTTTGGCCAATTAATAAAATAAGATTTTTATAGAAATCAACCACACAATCTCCAAGGATAGAAAAACAGCCTTCTTTTGCTAATCGATGTTTAATTATAATAACAGCTCCCAATCTATAGTCAAGTCTCAAATCAGCACATTCCTCTTGAGTATTACGATTTCTTTGGATAAACCGCCGGGGTGAAAGAAAGAATATACATAGGTGGCCGCGGTGTATTTAAGATGAGGCATCACGTCACCCCGTTTATGTATCGATCTGCTGTTGTGTAATGCACTTCCATCCCTTTCAATTTCGTGTTCCATATCAATCTCAACGTCTGAGAACCATTGAACTCTCCGCGCACGGTTTAGTTGGGAAAAACAAAAATTGAACCTCTTCGACCACACGTGTCGGCGGAGTTTAATGTGCAGGAATGTGTAAACGATAACCTCAATGATTTAATAATCTTAGACAGTTAAAGAAGGCAAATATTTAAAGTTTGATAAATTCCACACGTGTGCAAGGATTAGTGTTTGGCATGCTTACACAAAATCGAGGCCATTTTAAATAAACAATAACACTTTTCATGCTTAAATAAATAAATTAATAAAGAAATTTATAGGTGTGGATAATGATAACACAATGATTCCTTAGATTAGTTATAACTTGTTTTGGTGAATATGATTTAAAAAAACTAAATTTCAGAAAGACATACATTAATTCAAGCGTATCACTATGTGCGTAATTAATAATAAAACTAATAAATAAGAAAAGAATATATTTTAACTCATGTACTATTCAGATATTTACACAATTTAGTTTTGATACTATAACGATAATTTTATAAAATTCAAGATTATAGTGATTGAATGTAATATAAGGGATAAAATGAAAGACAAACCTTTATATTATGGCCTGAACTGGATAAGGAATGAATTTAAAAATAAAACAAAATTAATTTTACCAAACCTGAGCGGCAGGCATAAGCCAGGATAAGTTTAATGTTCACGATCAGTCAGCATAGGCGAGGTAATGTTCGCGTATCAGCAAGAAAAGTAGTTAAACAATGAAAATAGAATAAGGTAATAAGGCCCTTTCAAACATATCCCTATACAAATCAGTTTAATCGGTTGTTAATGGGCCTGGACCGCCCAGTCTCCAGGTGGGAACAGCTAAGCCTCGCTGGGCTCTCAGCATGGTCAAGTGGGGAGTGCTGTGTCGTACTGTATAAGCCACTTGGTTACACCCTTAATCATTAAACAACAAAATTTAGTAGAAATAAATATTTTAAAACAAGTACGCAGCTACAATGTCTTTGATGTGACTCTGTGGGGTATTGAATGGGCTTCACCAACTGGCATATCTTACGTTTATTTAAGTATTCCGCGATATAGTTATAAATGTCAGACCAGTAATAGAGTATGCGGTAATGTGTCTTTTCAAGACAAAGATGTTCAGTATCTAGACTATCATAATTTCCCTGCAGACTTTTCTCCCCGTGATTTCTAGGTACTATTTTCAAGCAATCGAATCATCTTCTAGAACTTGACGAGTCTGGCAGATTGTGATGGTAAATATATTTTCCTTCTACCTTCCAATCTAGTGTCTTGAGGACTCTGGCGCACTCGCTTCATCTTGCAATTAAACCAAGGGTCAGTGATGGAGGAAGAGATTCGTCTAAGAAATAAACTTGTGCCTCTGTATGCCCTTCATTCGAAGCAAGCTTTGAAAGAAAATTTGGGAAAGCGTGCACCGTTTCAAAATGATGTCCTTGCATTTCTATCGCCCATCTCGGCAAACTAGCGTGATTGGTAATTTCTGTAAAATGATGATACTTCAATGTATGGCCTAGACTTGCGGATGGCCCAAAGGATCGCTAAGCACTCTTTTCCGTAACATTGTAGTTAGTTTCAGAAGGATCAAGGATCTACTTGCGTACACGATCACCTGTTTTTGCCTATTGTAGTATTGCGTAAGCATGGCCATTGGCCGTGTGTGTGCGTGCGTCCGTGCGTGCGTGTGTATGTGTGCGTGTGCAATGTAAGGAGCATAGAGCAGCAAGTATTTAGAGTAAAGAGCATAGCAAAAGCAGTAAGTATTTGCTTTTTTCCAATTAATAAATAAATGAATAAACATCAATTCAACTTTGCATAAATTCTATGCAATGAATATTCTTTATCCGTCACAAATTGCTTAAGCTTGTTATTTCTTTATGTCGATGAAAACTAAACATATGTCTGAAATATATATAAACCCAATTTTCTTGAAGTAGTTTCAAGTTTCGCTAAGACGGAATTTGGAAAAAAGAAAGATAATGATTCTTCAACCGTTTGAGTAGAGTTAACACTACAAATATTTAAAGAATTGTTTTTTTGAAATTGAAATAAATAAAAATATGCTCACTAATGCAGGCAGTTTGAATAAACGTGTTCTTTGTGTAATGCTAATAATGATTTAGAAACTGAGCTTTTTGTGTTTTATTACAAATGATTTAGATAGATGCATCTTCATTGTTTTTTCTATATAAGTTTTAAAACTTCTCGCAGTTTTCAAGTTGGTGGCAGCACTATAAGGGTCAGTTTGTCTAAGAGTGCCTTGGTGATAAATCTTCGCTGGAAAAGCAGGTGGCCAAACAAATGAATGATCGGGTGGAGTGTACAGCCCGGCCTGGAAAGATAGGTCTCCATTGATCGGGAGACACCCGGAAGTGCTCCCCTGACCTAGTTTGTCGACTGTACGCTCGAATCGTCCACCCCAATAGGAAAACCATTAGCGGGAAAAACGCGGTTTTGAATTTTTCAAAACAAGCCACATTCCCAAGACGAAACCGACAATAAAACGTTGCGTTTTTGACGGAACTTGTGAACCTGCAGAGGTTGGGTCGTTCAACTCGGAAAAAATGAGAAAAGAACCGCCGCTTAATTTCAGTCACGATTTCACCAAATGGACAAACAAGAAAAAAATCTGATTGATAACCTTTAAAACATTGTTTCTATTGTTAAACAGACTTTCTACTTAATAAGTGTATACACAAATTAATTACTAATGAAGAGTTGAGAGTGCCCTTGCGGGTTCCTGGAGGAGTATAGAAGTGTTTGTAAGCGGTGTAATTTCATGAATTTTCAAGCGCTGTCTCTAGCCATTAACTAACTTTATATACTTTTAATTTTAAGTCATAGAGTGAAAAGAAAAAAAGCGTAATTGTTTAACGATACCATTTTACGACTTTTAACAACAGGGTATGGTACACGGCTCAAGTCAACATAACAAACTAAGATAATATTTGTTGAATAATTAAAAATATTTTTTTATAAAAAACATGTTAAATTAGAATTTAGAAGAGAAATATTGATAAATAAACGTGAAAATATATATTAAAAAACTCAAACAAATATTATAAAAAGTGGATTGAACATAAATCATTGATGTAAACCACACTAAAACCTGCCAACTCAGATTCATTGTCTTAATTGTGAGTCTAAAAAATATTTTTAACGCAATACACAAAATTCGGAATTTTTAAAATAATTAATATGTACAACCATTTTTGAACAAAATAATTATTACATTGTTAACTTTATGTACAGCACTTGTTTTTTCTTGTTTTCTTTTATTTTTGCACTGTACAAGAATTTTTACAATTTATTGTGTGTTGTTTTGGTGTATGAGGAAATCAGAATTTCTTAATTTATATTCTCCTAAGTTGTTACTTCTTTCTTCTTTTTATCTTTTGCATCTCATTATGATGTGCTGAAGAACACTTGGCATTGAGGTGACTCCTTTTTTCCTATCGTATTGAGATAGTTGACACATAGCCCATGATTCGGCAGCATTCTATTTATGGTAGTGGTGCCCTGTCATAGTGATCTCCGGTACCAAGGCTCTCGTCCTACTAAGGGGAAAATTCGCTTCAAAAATTTGTCTGCTCCTGCGGATGAATAAGCCAATTGCCATCATTAGAAGAGTCAAAAGTAGGGATCTTTTTACATCTTTTTTTGGACCTCGTATGACCAATGTGAGCCCAGACTCCGTTGTTGTTTTGGCTAATTTGTGGGCTATTTTATTACCTGTTATCCCCACATGCGCTTGTATAGTGTATACACACTATCGAAACTTCTAGCTTATCCCACTGTATATCTTAGATACACTGGAGAATTCTCATTTCTGATGCTGTAATGCTCCAAACCCTTCTCATTCCCATTTAGTTTTCCTACTACGCTTTTACTATCTGAGCAGACCACCGTGTTCCTAATTTATTTCTGTTTCGCATATTGTAGTGCCTTTAATATTGCGACAAATTTTGCAGATTTCATTAAAAGATTTTTTGACAGACGACCGTTAGTGACCGTTAGTCTATGGTTATTCGGAAATCGTGAGATACGATCTGGTGTCATGTAGGTTTCAGAAAAACTTCTTTATCGTTGCACAACTCTCACCAAGATTGGCAAACCCACTGCAGTTCCAGAAGGCCAGACTCAGAGTACGGACTGTTAACCGGTCACTGGCATCTGATAAACATCTACCTAACTTGGGCATATCAGCGAAGATCCCATTTGGAGATTATGTAATATGGAGGAAGAAACAGCCACCCATTCACCTTCGGATGCGACTCAACATAACCTAGGATACATACCTCGGGAATGACATTTTATCAATGACACTCAGTCACCTAATACTTCTGAGAATAAGAAATGAATTGATTGCACTGACGTAGGGAAATAGCAAGGCAAAATAAGTCAGAAGGCTACAGCGCCTGGGGAGCCCAAACCCCGCTTCCTAGTATCCACCATCATCGCCAACAGCAGACAGGCATAACGATAGTTAACCTTTAATTTTTATTAATTTATTAAAGTTGTTTAATAAGGATATTCTTATTTGCTATTCTGTAGGCTGGGTTCGAATCCCGGCGTAGACCTTGAAATTTTAAACGTTAATAATTTGGACACAAGTATTTTAAAATGGTTTTGAGTCATTGTCCGCTATGCCCAACGGGTAGTTTGACGTTACCTCGTTAACGTATATATCTATTAAGAATAGTAAAATCCGTCAAAAAGTGCAAACCAAATTGTGAATACCCTCGTTACGAATTCATTACGAATGAAGTTATCCGGAAAATGAACTATTTAGACTATTTACAGAGAATTTTATCTTAAATGCCCAAAATCGGCAATGGTGATGACAGGGTGTCTGACTAAGGCGATTAAATTATGCAAAGTGTGCACGAGTCACCGTGATACTCCGTTTTCCCAGTGTGACTGTTTTGGCGATTTGTGAATTAAAGACCGTTTTTACGCCCAGTCGGTGCTTTTCAAAAAATCATTGGACTGTAGATGTGTTTATTTTCTTTAAAGGTTCAGTGACTTTTATTGAATTTCCTCTCAAAATTCACAACACGCGTAGCCAGTGTTGAATAAAATACATTTGGTTATGCATTTTGGAGTAATGTTATTGAACGTTATCGATATATTTTTCTTTTCTCTTTTCAGAATTCAATTTTATTTCATTCACTACCGTGAAAATTTAACTAGCGTACTTTTACCAAAATGTAAGCTGTTTCTCACTTTGATTTGCAGGGTACATTTAAAAACTTTTGTGAGCTCTTATGTCAAAATCATTTAAATTTGAAGACTGAAAGGGCTGGTACTGTATGATTTTGTAGCAATATAATAAGAAATAACTTTTACATCTAATATCTAATCTAATATTTATTGTCACTAATATTTAGCGTAATTAGGGGAATTATAGAAGAAAAACTTTTCATGTGACCCAAAATTGAAGTGTGTAATTGTTTTTAAAATAATACAAATAAATCAGGTAGCATTTGTCAAATTCGCAATAAATAAATTCTTCCCATAATATGCTTGGGTTTAGTATTAACAGCATACTTAATTTATTTGCAATACTAATATTTGTTATGCTTTTAATGATAGTAATATTTAAAAAGCAATAGATTTATATAGTTAAATTCTTGATTTTTGTGGTACTGTTACAAAATATTAATCGTCAACGCGTAGGACATTTCCAATACAGCGAGAATATGCGGACTAAAACGTTTCTGTTTCTTAACATGTTCAGAAGATTTTCAAAACATCTAATCTCCCACAATTTTATGAAGCAATATTTGGTAATTATGCTAGAAACTTAGAAATGAAAACAACAAGTAAAAATAAATAATTATTTTATATCGGCAAGGTTAAGTGATAATTGACTTAAATTGGACAATTGAAGATTGAATTATCAACAGACGGTCATAAACCATATAACCTGAATTGACTTTTTTTTTGGCTCTGTTTACCATAAAACTTTTATGTTATTGAAACTTTAGAATTATTAGCTTGTAACAGTTAATCAATTTAAAAAAAGTCCTATTGGCAAAATGATTCAAATTTTGCAGTGTTGAAATATATATGTTTTTATTATTTTTTAAATAAATACACATAAATAATTTAATGAAAGACGTTTTGGAAAAATATCATCAAACCGTCGTATTTTCAACCTTGAAGCACCAATAAATTTCATTTTTCTGTTTTTCGTAACATTGCTACGATCCGTATCTTGTGACTAGTACTATAAAACGTTACGATAAACTGTCGTTTTGAATGTATGAAATCTGTAATCATTTTTTTTATTGCTTGTAATTAACATACTACAGAGGAAAATCATGAAAAACAGTCGAATATGAGATGGGTAAAATACAATCCTACGCACAAAACTGTCATGGACTAGATATAGAAATTAGCTTTCAGGAATAATTTTTAATAATTAATGTAGAATATACAATAATTTCAAACACATTTCATTAAAAAAATCTCTAAAATCTTCCTCTGGTGCAATACTTTATAATCGATAATTTTATTAATTAAAAAATTAAGTATTTGCGGACCTTCAGAAATAAATTTTATGCAAAACATTGAATGATTTTCACTCTTTGAGCGTTGTTAATAAATTATTTCCAGTTTACGTGATGTCACTTGTGCTTGATACTACAGATTGAATAGCATGACTTATTAAGGATGTTAAAAATGAAAACTTAAGATTTGAAAATGTTCCAAAGTTCCATTAGAAGATAGCGAAATGTCGAAACGAGTCTGGCAGACCAAAATAAGTGGAAGCAGACATTAAGTTCTTCTCTTCTTAAGTTCAACTTGTTTGTGGACATTCATGATTTTTTATCCAACTTATGAACAAGTTCTGCATTTTATACGAAGGTTTGTTCAGTTTTTCAATATATCATGAAATCACTATTCGTGCATAGGAATTTGAGAGAATGTTAACTTCATTGGTTTATATGAATTTAGACATCCTCCTAATTTCATATTTAGAATGATTGTTTATATACAGCGGCGTGGAACCGCAGTGTCCACAGATCACGGCGGCCCTCTGCGAACGTGGAATGAAGGGGAATTGGGTCAGAACACAGTCCATTCATGCGCGCTGCAACCCGTTATTGATTCACCAGGCAGCCATTGAAGAAGTCGTCCAATCCTCTGCCTCGATTTCCTTTCATTCATCAAACCTTCTTCACCACAAACAGCCTGTAAGTCTTATGTTCCATACAATGTAAAACGAATATGAGCCGCGGTGAAATTTCACGTCAATTTATTTATCCTTCCCGTTTATTGTACGGCAGTGTATGAATTATATTTCTCACATGGCCATTCCTTTAAACAACGCTGCCTCATTGTTGCTATAGAGTCCAGCGCTGTTGAAAACACTGAGCTGTATCTGAAATGAGCTAGGTATGCGGGTTGTCAAACAGGTTAATCGACCAGGATCACCCCGGTCCGCCTATTCTCGCTGTTTTGGCTCGATTACATTTTTGCCGTCATCATTGAAGCGAGAAACACCATTGTCAAAACAGCAGCAGGACCGATACTACTGACTATAACTATCTATTTACATTTTATATTTTGATAACTATGTATTTAATAAAATTTTAAACATTTTACAGTATAAAATATAAAAAAAGAACTCATGCAATACATTATTTTATTGAATAACTATAATATAATTTGCAAACAATCCATAAAACCGAATGTTATACCCATCGATTTTATTTCCTAATCAGTAACCAATTATACATTTATATATTAATTTTACATTTGTACATTTATTAAAACATGATTTTTACTTCAACAAAGTATAATTTAAATAAAGCGCACTGTTTTTTATGTATTCATTATTGTATTAAAAGTGTATAGAATTATTGATCGTTGAATGAAATGCCTGCACTATGGAAAATTGTAGCCGGGAGTGAAAAATAAATTAAATAATTAACAAAACGGCTGTGTGATTAATTATTCATTGCCCATAATATAGTGAAGTATATTGATTATAGGTATATATAAAAGTTTCATCTTGTTTTTACATACATATTACAATAAATTAGTATATTATTAACGATTTTTGTACATATATTTTTTTATAAATAAACGTATATATATATGTCGTTTTACTCTTTAGCAAGTTTACATTTGTGGAATAACAAAGATTCCTGTCCGGTAAGTAATTTAATATAAAATGCATCGTTTCGACGACGCAATGTCGTTAAAACATTTGTCTGAAAAAATATAAGGCGTCGTTAGTACATTAGTACAAAGAAGCCCAACCCACTCGTCGAACAAAATATAATTAGATCATTGTTACTGCTTGCACTCCTCCAGAGCGCTTACTGCTTTCTGTGACAGGTTCTCCGTCGACCTCTTGAAGAAATACCATCATAGACTGCAGCAACTTGGCAAAACTGTGGTTGTTGTCAGGCCATGTAGATCTGGACAGTAAAGAAAAGGCGTATAAAGCGGCTAAGGTCGGGACGTCCCTCTCACCCGGCCCTCTGATGCTAAAAATGCAATAAAAAATATGATTAAAAGAAGGTGGTATCGTCGGTGGGCCGGACGGCAAAGAAGATCTCGTGCATGAAGAACGCTACTGATGGGTGGCCTTCGAAGGATCTGACTCGTAGAAGGGTCATCTCACCCGATTAAGAATAAGCTATGCGAGGTTGATACATGAACACTGCTTTGGGCCAAACCATGCGTATATGTCTGGCATATAGGGAAATGTTGCTCGATGTACCTTAGATCCATATAGAGAGCTCTTAGGAGAATTATTGAGTACTCCAAAGACCCTCAATAGGTTTGTTATATATTAGGTGTAAATGGTAATAGAGGAAAATCGCGTACTCTCTCACCCTGAGTGTATGGTTTGTAAATAAGAAAGAATGCTTATATGAATGAATGAGTGTGTGAATGGGTTTGGATCTGAATGCGTTGGGTGCTGATTTGTCAGTGTAAAGGGCGATGGGTAATGGGTCTGAAATGACCTAGCAGTTGACCGCACCCGGAGCACAACCTCATGGACGGACAAGATCGAGGTCTGACCTCTGGTTGCCAACACCTGGGTAATTCAGAGACATGCCGGTAATTTATTGGAAATTACTAAAAGTAGAATTGCCAGTATATCGCGAAAAGTGCTAGGCTCAAAACTGTACATACATGTGTACATTTTTACATGTACACACACACGTGCGGATTGAGCCTATATAAATCCAAAGCGAAAATTATTGTCACGATTGATGTAAAAATGATTGATATTCATTTTCTCCATCATGGTCCAGGATATTCAGGAAAGATGGAACGTGCTTGTAAAATTGGAAATCATGCGATGCTGGCGTGTGCTCTAATGCTGAGACATCACTGCGATGACATTATATTTTATAGCTTTTCAAGTTGGCTCAAATATCGGTTTCAAATCAAGAGAATAGGTGCTCAACCTGATGACGGTTTACTACATAAACTGTTGTAATAATTTACGATGTTCTAATCGGACAATAAGTTTTGTTACGATCATCATCGCGCTTGGAATAAATATGAGTAATATCAATGCGTTTCGACCGCCGTCGGAAGGAAGAATGAGATCATGATCATTCTTGGATAATTCTACAGCAAATGGAAAAAATAAATATTTATTTTTATCCCCCCAGCCTAATAATTTTGTTTACATGCGAAGAGTACATATTTTGAGTTTTGTCAGTGAAATAAAACCAGGGTTGATATGGTAAAGCGTATTTTCTGTCGGAATAAATCGTCGAAAGTCTAAAGCCTCTTATATAAATGTTTTATATTGTTTATACATAAAAAAGCGTAAGGTTAAATATGCCATAACAATTAAGAAAACAGCATAATTAAATTTTACGTGTAAAAGAACGTTTTTAATCTCGCCGACCCCAGGCGTGATATATCCGTGCATGAAACAGCCATCGCATGTTTGCACACGTTGTTAACAACAATATAATGATTTAATAGCCATATGGCCCAGACATTTTCCAAACGTTACACTTTCCATGAGATTAATTGTTAATAATAATTTTCTTACAAGGTCTACTAAGTCTCGATAAGTTAAATTCCGTTTTAATAAAATGTAACAAATAGACAGGTGGGTTTTTAGCAATGAGAACGAGTGTTTAATGTTTTCGAAGCTAGTTTAAGAGTTGGCATTGTTTTTGCACCAAAAATCATAATTAGGTAATTAGGTCATTAAATTACCTCTACTTCTTAAACTGCATTAATATTTGGTTATGAATATTTTTCATTCTTATTGAATTACGCTTTAAAAGCCAATTGCAGTTACAACTTTTACTGAATATAATTGAATTAATATTTACAAGATATTTTTAAACTATTGTTTTATTAACCACATTCAGCCTATTTTTTGAGCACGAATCTCATTACATAACTAATAATTGTTTTCTGGTGAGGAAAAATAACAGCATAATAATGTCAAGTAAGGGAAATCCGCCGATTGTAACCAGATAGAGGACAGCACGTCAAATTCGTTTCAGAAAATTACTGTTCTTCTCCTTTCAAGGTTGGTGGGATTGTTTCCTTTGTCACTAGACACTTTCAACGTCTAGTTGGTATCAAATTCATAGGTAATTAGTCATAAAAATGAATTCATAAAACTAATCGTATGTTCATATAAAAGTTGGAAATGGGAAAACGTAAAATATAATGCGTGGTGATTAGTGATCGTTTGTCGATGATTATTCAGAAATAGTGAGATGCAGTCTGGTAGAACGTAGGATGTGGGCACTTTCAACACGACATGCAAGAATGACACAATTAAGCAGAAAATAAACACTGCGCCCTGAAGATGATCTCGATAAACGTTGGCACCAATGTTTCTCCGAAACCTACATCACACTAGACAGCATCTCACCATTTCAGAATAATGGTAAAAAATAAGTTTCGTAGTTGTGGTTCACTCTATTTTGAATGTTCCTCTATCTACCTATCTGTATACCTATTTATCCTATAATTTTTCACTAATCTCTCTCTCTCCCTCTCTCACACTATCTCCTCTTTCTTAAATTTTGGTGTTATCATTTCAGAACCTTTTACTCTCTTTGGTTTTTAATGTGTTGTGCGTTTTGTATCGATATGTTTCTCGTTCATCACTACCGATCCTCTTCCGTTCTTCCTTCTTTCTTCTTTCTTCGATATTTCAATCGTGTTGTTATTTTTTCTCTAAGTCTATAACTTTGTTTCTTATATTTGTAGTTTTCTAAAATCTTTCTATTACTTTTCTTATCTTTTCCACTTTTAGTCAAAATCACTGTCGCTTACTATTTATTAATCTTTCTGTCATTTACCTACTTTCTATCTCATTGCTTATATTTATCTGCTTATTTATTGATGCTGTATGTTTGCATTAACTACATGTCGTTAACTCTGCCTTTTTTTAGTGTTTATGTTTTTTATTATGTCTGTTTTTGTAACATTTGAGTGTCCTTTTACTCGTTTTTCAGTCACTCAATTTATTTCCCCCCTCTCTATCTATCTATCTACTATCTCTCTCTCTCTCTCTCTCTCTCTCTCTCTCTCTCTCTCTCTCTCTTTCTCTCGCTCTCTCTTTCGCTCATTCACCCACATACCCTTCTCACTCAAATCGAATACTTTTTATAGCTTCTTTACTTCATTAACTGCTATGGGTTCCAATTTCCTTTTTAATTTTATTATTTTTACAGGAAGAAATGGATACAAGCATCTTTTGTTAGTTTTAATGTATCGAAATCTTTAAAATTTTTAAACTTATTTTGGTGTGGAGTATCTAAACGGATGTACTTACTGCTAATCGAATGGGGGTTGTTTAAAAACATTGTAAAAGCAAAATTGATTAGAGATTTTGAGGGAACTGTTTTCCATGTTATATATATCGACCACTTTTCAATCACGAACACCGGATGAATGTATGATCTCATAGAAAAAGCTAAATCAATTGTGACTGCCAATGTTAGGACTAAACCGGTTTTTTAGGAAATTTGAGATCGCCTGCCCTTTCATCTACGAGGTCATTGGAACTGTCGGGCTGCCGGAGTTTTTGAAAAAAAGCCCATTTATTAGTACGTCGAGTTCGAATGCAGCACCGCTGGTTGAACTGTGCGGCCCCCTGTAAAATATTTAAATACGTCTATAGACCTATATGATGATAAAATAGGCCGAAAGCTTGGCAGTAACAACTGAATTTGCTTTTTTCTTCACGAACATACCTTGATACAGAGTGTTCTCGATTTTGAGGGTGTTATTGGATGCAGGGATTTTCCAAGCTAGAGCGTTTATAGTAGGTATTCTTTTCATATCACTGGGAAAAGAATTAGAAGAATAAAACATTCTAATAAAACCAAGGGGCAATTAATTGGAAACAAAAGTCGACGGCTCCTATTTTTCCACCCTACGCGATCTCTATTTACTATAGGGGAAGACAACCCCTCCTTCTTGACACCTCGTGCCCCTGCTTTTCCACTTTTCCATCTGCTTTCTCGTGCAGTTCCGACCGAAAGTGCACGAACCCCCACCATTCAAATCCAGTCGGCTCTCGATGCCATTCAGTTTCAGTACGAGGGAGCACTTCTGTCAGGCATCTAACTCGGAAGTGGAAACGGCCGTGCACACGTCATGTGCAACCGGAAGCGAATTCATCGTCGTTGACAAAGTAAGTGCATTCAACGAGTATAGCAAAGCTGAAAACAACAAGGAAAAAATTTTCAGTAGCTAAGTGATCTTCGTCTGAAATTTTCTCTGATTGATTCCAAATACAAGGATAATTACCAAAACTAAATTGGATTCATAAAGTAATAATAAGCAATGAATAGGGTAAACAGTAACCACATAAACCAAACCCATTTATGGAGAGTACTTTCCTTTAAATTGTCTGTCTTAAGAATAAAAAATAACCGTCGAAAAACGTTAAAACTATAAAATATATATATTTCCTAAATAGAAAGGAATACATTTTCATTTATAGAAGTATTTGGGTAAAGAGTGATTTTTTAATAATTCCCATAGATTGTACAATCGTATGAGAAATAGGAAAGATCAGTAGTTAATAGAA
This sequence comes from Cimex hemipterus, assembly GCA_039619505.1. Classification (NCBI taxonomy): domain Eukaryota; kingdom Metazoa; phylum Arthropoda; class Insecta; order Hemiptera; family Cimicidae; genus Cimex; species Cimex hemipterus. Next base: position 32,171,483 of record CM077103.1, on the reverse strand, counting down.
AAATAGTGAAAGGTAATAGTTGATGGCTTCAAACTTGTAGAACACATTATTTAACATAGTAGAACACATATTATTTTTCTATATAAACAAAATTAATAAGATGATGATAAAAATAGTATAAATAAACGAAAACAACACTCGTCCGGAAATTCCCCTTGACTCGGTTTAGTGTTTGTTTACAACCGGAAGAAGTAAACATTGCAGTATGCCACTTGGCGCTAGTGTTTTACGGATTAACTCGTCCGAAAGTGAAATAAATACGCCGATGATGAAACAATTTTAAATTGTGAAATTTCAATGTCTTGCTGTGAAACGAAAAACAATTGTAGGAGAAATGGCTTGTAATTGTACAAAAAGATAATTCTAGAGGTCTCGTTAATTCTTCACTATTTTTACGAAAAGGCTTAGTTATATACTTTATATGAAAACAAACTATGGTTAATTTTCCGTTGTGAGCAACAGATTGAACTTACCAAGGATTAAAATTCGACAAGATACACTTAATGTTATCTACATACCTTCAATAATATAAAATAATAATTGTCCAATTTATGACTTGTTACGACAATGATTTTTCAAAATTATGATTGGATAATTGATATTAATTATTAATAGTAAAGTTATTTAAAATAGTATCATTAATTGAGTAATTATAAAATTAAGAATAAGTTGATTAAAGTAATTAAAAAAGATGGTAAAAATTATGGGAAAATAAGGTCATAACCTTTAGGTTCTCCTGAAATCTTGTATTAATTTAAAATCAAACAACTGGTAAAAATATATATCCTCATGTTTTTGTAAATTCGTTAGAACACGTGATTTGGATGTTTTGAACGATTCATTACTCACTGTTTTTAAATACCAGTCTCAAAAGGGAAGTGGTGGGATAGGATGTTTTGGAATTTTGCATGCATATCAGAAAAAGGTTCCTAAGCATTGCCAAAAATTAGTGATTATTCAAAATTTATCCATCAGGGTGTTTATAACTGTCAGAAAGGAAGTGGTGTACAGAAAGAGGTTCCTAGGCATTGCCAAAAATGTGTGATTATTCAAAATTTATCTCTCAGGGTGTCAATGTCTGTCAGAAAGAAAGTGGTAGACAGAAAACTTCACTATTTTCCAATTAAACTAAGTGACTAGATCAGACACAATTGACGAAGGATACTAGAAGTATTTTATCCAAAACTGAATTTCTTTATAAGTTCATAAACGTCATTTATAGACATATCTAGATCTGAAGCAAGATTTTCCAATATGAATCTTTATTTCTCAAAAAGAAAACTTAGAAAACTCAGACAACATCAGTAGCAGTTAGTAAGGTAAATATGGAATTCTAACTATTGGTTATATTAAAAATCGATATTTTTTATTAGAAAAAACTCAATAGAATCAAGGACATTGTTATCAGTAAAAAACAGCGTTAAACATTAGTTTTTAACAATGTATGACATTTAGTTATGTAGATATGGTTGAATGGAATGTGGATTCCAAGGAAAGTGGATACTCATAATAAATCTATTCTCTATTAAAAATAACCCAAAAGATTAATAAATATGAGTAGAAATCTGAAACTATTTAGGAGGCAGTCAATTTAACGTTTTCTAGTTGATGTAGTAGGAAAAATAAAAAGTTCTGTGCATTTGAAAAGAAATTAATTTCGTAATTAATTCATTTACATATTTATTAGACCAAGGAAAATGATGTAGATAAGATTAAAAATGTGTAATTCTTCTGAAATGCTAGCAACACCCATAAATGAATAATCAGCAGGTTTTTGAATAACTTCTTTTGCTATTTTTTCAAACTATATTTGTCAAGCTGACTGCAAACTATTTTCAAAGTTTTCAAAGCATAATGGGTAAAATAATTAGAACCACAGACATTTTATAAATCTGCTATGCTGGACAACATCAAGTCAGAAGATAGTTGATGATATCTAGTTAATTTGGAACATTGAAAAGGTGGGGCAAGAATGATAAAGAATTAAAAAAATTCAGAATGCCCTTAAAAATTAGGAAATAGTAAAAGAAAGGTTTAATAGCATTGATCAGATGTAGTATAATGGTGTATTTTACCAGAATCTGTGGATTTATTTAAATATAGAAGTGATTGTTTAATTTATTTAGCACAGAAGCCATTGATACGGAGTAAGGCACAATAAAGTTTTATAATGTTGTGTAGAAAAGGAGAAATATATTAATTTTTTCATAATTCTTTATCGGGATTGAAAAAAATGTTATGAAAGTTCCCAAGACTTTCAGAAATATAATTATTTACAATGAACAGATACTCTCAAATAATACTGAAGTTAAAGCATGTAACTATCAGAAATACTAACAAATTATAGTTTTAATAGCATGCCAGGAAGTGAAAATTTCGAGTAATAGAACTTTGACCAGTCCTTATCTTTACAAATCTTCAATCTCCTTCAATTTAAATTTACTGAGTAACTGGAAAATATCTAGTGAATTTCACCACAAAAACATATTATTGATCATGTAGTTTAGTGGTAATAATTACAAGTAAAAGTACGATGAAAAGTACAGTTTTCAACCTACATTTATTGACTGTTTGCTAATAAAGTAAGTAAAATACATCAGATAGTAATAGTCCTTCAATGTCAGCAGCTCCCTAAAGTGAATCAGTTTTCAGAGTTATGTTGGAGAGGCTCAAAATTCAAAAGTTTAATCGTCTGAAGTAAGAAAAATACCAACAAAGAGAAATATAAAAGAACTTTGATGGTATATATTGGGCAAACCATATTTGAAAGAAATCAAGTTTAGATCACAGATTTTCTGCAAATAATGAAATCATCCTAACAAAAATAGCTTATTTTAGTGTAACTCAGTCACAAGTTCAGTTTTAACCTTATAATAATGGTATAAGTTAACTTTTTCAGACAATGAGATCCAATTTTGGGAAATGTAGGAAACAATATGAGTATTGGTTGGTCTATAATAACAGTGTTTAGAGGCAGGCTTGAAATTAAGTTAATGATTCTTAATAAATCTGCCCAGATAAAAAAGTTGTTACACCAGAAAGAAATTTTAGTAGTATAAATATTCTGCACAAATATATCATTCAAGTATTTTGTTTTTGTTTTTCACAAATCTGAGTATCTTCAAAAGTTTTAATATAATAATTGCAACATCTTTTGATATATGGCGAGCAAAATTAGACCATTTATGTTGGGCAAACAATGTTTTTTAAAAACTATTTTCATACCACAGATTTTCTCCCAGTATGAAAACATTTGAACATAAATAGCTCATTTAATGGTAAATATTTTTGAAAATATTTTATATCTCAATGAACAGTTCTTTTTTGGTATTACATTAGTCATAGACAACTTGTGCACAAAACACTAACACGGTTTGGAAAGTAGGGAAAATTATCGGTTTGACTACTAGCCCAATAAAATATATAACTGCTTTCAATGTTGTCAAAAAATGTTAAACACTATTATGAGTTTAGAGTTTATAGTTTGAATGTAAAATGAAATACATCAGACAAAAATTGTAGAAATAGAAAGATTTTTCAGAAAATATGAATAAGGAACGTCTACATTTTCCACATGCTTAAAATCTTGAAGAGATTAAATTTATTAATCACATCATTTGATATTTTTATTACTTTGACCCTGCAAGTTTGGAAAACAACATAAAAAACCACCTATTAAATCCACACATTATCTGCCAAGTAATGTAAACTTCAAAATTGAAAGTTTTAGTTTAAACATAACTCAATGAACAGTTCCATTTTGAGATTATAGTACAGTTTTAGTTAATTTCGCAGGCAATGTTATCCATTTTTGGCATATTAGGGGAAACAATGGGCTAGACTATATTGGTTCTTATTTCTTGGTATTATAATAATATTTCCGAAAGTTTTAGTAAGTTTTCCTTGATACAAGGAGTATTTTATAAAACAAAACAGGTACTTTGGACAAGAAATACAAAGTAAAGCAGTTGAAAAGAAATAATAAACGGCAGAACGTTTCTCGGCAAGATCCGTTTTAAATTCCATTATCTCAAATCCGTCTGAGGAGTCGTTTAAATAGTTTTACTAAATGCTCAACCCTAGAATTAATTTGGTTAATTAAACCGATATCCGTTTACCGTCAAGGAATATCGAAGCGGAATGTCGCAAGTGCGAGCATAACCTCTAACCCACGTAGCAGTCTTGGACTTCTAGGATTGAGAATTACCCGGATGATTTTATACAATGATAATTTTAATCCATCTGGTATGTAACTAGGAGATCAAGAGTAATCGATAAGAATCATTAAACGCCAGTTAGATATAAAGCTATAAACGTCACATTTTGACTGAATAATAGATATAAATTCACTTAAAACGAACTTTCTTATGAAACATATTTTCAAGTGAAAAATTTAAAAGCAATTTTTATGGCACAATCTACAAATAGTTTGTAGCTAATGTAACATAAAGTATCGAGATTCAGGCTAAAACAGCAATCCATTTATGGTATGAAGGAAAGAAGTGTACTAACAAATGTAAGTTTAGACGAGGATCAAGAAATATCATAGTCAATAACAATATAGTTTGATTAAGAAAGGTGAATTGGAAAAAAAAGGAAAAACATTCTCATAATTTCAGGAAAACCAATTTTCCTTTTTTGAAATCTGTTTCCGTTCGTTTGAGTCGAATAATCGTGTGAATAAAGGTGCATTTTGGCTTTCCGTGGATTATCAATATTTTTGTGCCCTTGTCCTATAGACATTGGCTAATATGTTCAATACTTAATAACACATCTCTTCCTTTCACTCTTTTTCTAACGCCTACTCTCTATCTCTCTCTCTCTCTCCATCTCTCCATATATGTATAACTATCTCTCTCATTCATTATTTATCTCTCTTTCACACTACTCTCTTTCTCTCTGACTCGGAACCTTTAACCATACTATGTCTTACAATCAATTAATCTATTATGTCTTTTTTCATTGTTCTGTTTTTCGTTATTTCCTCCTATCCCTCTTCTGTCATTCATACTTTTCTCTCTTCATATGTTTCAACCGTTTTATTCCGCCTTAGTCTATAACACTCTTTCTTATATTAATCTTTTTCTACAACTATTACTTTTCTTATCTTTTCCACTTTAGTCAAAATCACGGTCGCTCACGATTTATTAGTCCTTCTGTTATTTACTTACATTCTGTCTATCTGCTTACATAGGTTTCTGCCTATTTATTGACAGCAGTCTGTATTAACTACCTCTATTAGTCTACCTGTCGCTAACTCTCTCTTTTTTATTGAATATGCTTTGTTTCTTTCTATTGTTTGTATATTTGGCAGTCCTTTTCACATTTACACTTTACCATAATCTCTCTCAGTCTCTCTCTCTCTCTCTCTCTCTCTCTCTCTCTCTCTCTCTCTCCATATGTGTATAACTATCTATCTCAATCACTAATTCTCCATCTCACTCAAACACACACACACTCTCTCTCTCTCTCTCTCTATTTATATCTATCTATCTATCTATCTATCTATCTATCTGTCTGTCTGTCTGTTTGTCTGTCTTTCTATATCTATCTATTTATCTATCTGTCTGTCTGTCTATCTATCTATCGTTTTCTCTCACTCATTCCTCTCTATCTTTAGTGGGTATGTTTGTGTTTGTCTGCGAGCACGAACGATCGCGTATATTTATTAATATTCAACGTTATTTACCCCACGTTAAGCAAATTTACAAAGAAGGGCCTGACATAACTATGAAAATAGAATAATAAGCAAGGCCTGCACGTTTTAAGTGTTGTTTCCTTTATGGTACGCTGATGCAGCTTTTTAAACAAAAACAATACCTTTAGCGAAGGGAACTTATTTCCCCCTTGCGTACTATCCATTTTGTCCAGCCGGACTTCTGTTAATTTGGCATCGAAAGTCTAACTGATTGTGAGCGCAACAAAACGCAAGTTGAAAAGCATCAAAGGGCGAAGTGGCCCACTGGACCAAGACTGCCCAAATAACTTGAGAGAATGAGAGAGATAGTTATACATATATGGGGAGATGGAGAGATGGAGAGAGAGAGAGAGAGAGAGAGAGAGAGAGAGAGAGGGAGGGAGAGTAGGCGTTAGAAAAGAGTGAAAGGAAGAGATGTGTTATTAGTATTGAACATATTTGCCAATGTCTATAGGACAAGGGCACAAAAAATATTATGATGAAACATCATAAGACAATATAATACAAAATAATCATATTTTCAAAACTTATTGTTAAAACATTTATTATGTTTTCCTCTTGAGGTCTGGGCGACAATGAACTCCAGATTGGTCCATTCCATATAAGTTGGTCTGTCTATCATGTTTTGGTCTCTAGTTTTGGCTTTTCTGTGATTAGATTCGTGTTGACAAAATTAACTACCAAAATAATTCCAATTGTATTCCAAACTGATTTAAGATGTGAGATGTAGATGCACAAAAATAGTTAGTTTATAATTAAAATGGAGTGAGTATATCGATATCATAGTTGAACGGGGCAGCTCTACACACCAACTGTTTTTGCAATTATCAGGATTTCAAGCGATGCTCATCGTCTGACTGATCAAAATGTTCAACTACGTTTTTCAACACAGATTCTAGATAGTCAAGAGTGTCAGAATACAACTTTAAAAAAAGCATTCTTACCATTGTACCATTACTAATTTTAATAGAAAATCGATGACTACAGAAAATAACGTAGAAGAAGTACAAGTTACTAAAGTTTGAATTTGAGATTGTAATATGAATTAGATTCGTCGTTGAGTTCATGTTTAAAAGAGCATGACCGGATTCTCAAGGTTGACAAGAAGAAGTCAATGTTTTCTCCACTTCCGTTCAAGCAAAAAGTGTCAATTACTTGAGACACCGGGAGACCCCCTCTGCCGTCACATCTAGAGACGTCTCCATTTCATTGCCTGCTTTTGTCAGCGCAAAACAAAAGTCTTAATCGCAGTGAAAAATGTATAGGCTTAAAGTTACAAAGCTTGGCCAGAGAGGGGACGAGAGTCCGATAAGGTTTATCAAAACAGTTACAAATCTTTCGTTAAGTCGGGTCAGACCACCGGCGACCCGGACGTCCCTTCCCACGGCACCGAATCAAAAACGCCTTCGATTCAAAAGAAAGAATATTTGCGAACTTCGATTGATTTTCCCACGGCCTCTTCTCTAAACTTAAAGAATCCTACGCAGTTGCTATTTCTGGTAAATCAATGTTTGTACGCAGGTTTACCCAAAATAGCTACATCCTGAGCACGTCCGACTGGTTACGCAAAGGTTTTGATCATGCAGACGAAAAAATGCTTGGATTTCATTTGACTGATTCAATGAAAACCTCCGGGGGCGTTTATCTCAGATCCCATTCTATTTTCCTCCATTCAGTTTTGTACCGAGGAAGAAAACTTTATGCAATTTCTTTTTCGCCTCATGAAAATGGAAGCCGAGAGATAAGTTCGAATACACAGTTTAGATAACAAGAAGAAACGCTCTTGTCGCTCTGAGATTCGAGGTTTTATAAATAACGTTAAACATTGCGTAAGAGTTTGAAGTGAAATGATCAAAAACGAGGATAAATTTTTAAGAATGGAAATAATCAAAATTTGCGTCCTTTCCAAGAAAATACAAAGTACAGCTTTTGCTAGATATGCTATTTTAATCTTGTCAATTTTTTTACCTATGTAAATAAAATAGAAAGTTAAGTAAGACAAAACGTATGCAGCGATATTTTTCCTATTGCCACAAAACGTGTAACAAAAACTGGCCTACGGAGGTATTCTTGTTGGCCTGCTGGGATCCGTCTAGCAACAGCAATAACATGCCTTAACATTGCTGAAACAAGAGATAAATAAATGTTAAAAACATTTTACATAAAAACATAATAGGACAGATGGGAAGAAAACAAGATGGTATATAATTATACGTGTTTCAAATAGATTTTTAATTATTTTTAATAATTTCAATCATTTCGCTACAATTATTTATTCCCTTATTATTACGTTATTAATTTACTACGCGATAAACGTTCAATGTAACAAGAAAAATAATAAAGTGAATAAAATTACATTCTTCTAAAATAATAATCTTAGTACAAAAATGTTAAATCAATACTACTTGGATTAATAATGAAACTTTAGTTATAATTCATATTTATTACCTAGTCATTTGTCTCTCAGCTTAACATCTTTACTCTATCAACAATTTATCAATCTACCATAAATTTACAAATTTATTCCTTCCTCTGATCGTCCAGTAGTGTGCCTCCTCTAAGCATCTTCAAGGAAAATGCATTAGTTGAGTTAAATAGTTAACTACTACACCGTTTAACTTCGAATTAATATGATATTTATTGGGGGAAATGGAAATTTAAATAGATTTTTTATCCACTTTACAATAAACGTTGGAACTTTTTTTTTGAGATTTAAATACAATGTATTAATCGAAAATTGTCCTTCTGTCCAACCTAATATGTTTACTGGTCAATATTTATTCATTGTGCACAAATGTGACACTTCTTCTCAATTTGGAATATATTGTTTTTAGTAAAATTGTAATTTAGTCGTTACGGATGCCTATAGGCTAACCAAAATAGTAGGTAACGACAAAATTCCAACTTTTCGTATAGCCACACGAAGGAAGGAGTTAGGTTCTTCGCAGTATTAGTATACACTCTTTCGAATTATATTTAAATAACTGTTTAAAAACAACTAATTTTGTATTTCGGCTTTGTATAAATGGATAATTGGTGCTATCTGAATGTTTAAAACTCAGATCTGTTATTTTAAGCAAGTGTTTCGTTGATTACTCAAATTCTTTATTATAGGATAGTGCATTCCATTTTTTGTTCAAATTAAAGCCTTCATTGGTCTCGAAATTTAATTCGAAAACTACTTTTGTAACACTGGATTAAGCCTTTGGACGTTTTTTTGGCCGAAGTGGATCAATTTTTTTTATAATTCTCACTGTTCGTTTGTATTGAATTTATAATTTTCAAGGATTAGCTTAAAACTGAAAGTTAAATATCTGAGGATGTATTCATCATATCGCAATTTCACACAAAAAAAGTTTAACAAATAAAATTAACATTTCATCATTATTATTTCAGTTTTAAGAACCGAACTGATGGACAAAATAAACTCACCACCCTCAAATTTTAATGTATTTACATTTATCATATTTTGAATACCAAAAATAGGTTTGGTTGTAAAAATAAGGCATTTAAAAAGAAAATGTTTACTACCTAATTCTATAAAAACAATTATTGAGTAAAGAACAAAAAAAAACAGAAAATTCAAAAGCAAATAAAAATATTTTTTTAAATGTTGTTTTTTTAATAACGGGTATTTCCATTTCTGGCCCGAATCACATCATTTATAAGCCTGTGCAATCCTTGGAAAAGATATTTGATAAAATCCGGAGGCATTCATTCCCATTCATCAAGCAAAGCCTTTCCCAACTCTTCTAGTCTGTTCGAACCTAGACTTCGTCATCGTACTCATCGCTTAAGTTGGTCCCAAATGTGTTCGATTGCGTTCAAATCCGAAATTCGTGTATGCTACACAAAGAGCAGAATTCATTCAGCTATTCATCCACAATACGAACTCTATGGAGGCATTATCCTACACTAGCAACAATCTCTCACCGTTGAGGAGAGCAAATGGTACTAAATGTTCTTCGATTGTGCTTTGTAAATACCTCTGTGCGGTCTCCGACAGATCTTCCTCGCATAACAACAAAGTTGGTCCGGTCGTCCAAGGAAATGTCACCTCAGAGAAATCCACGAGCCTTGAGGTTGTCATTGACCATTTTTCTTAAGGTACTGGAGGAATCGTACATTCCGAACTTGACTTATCAAACTTTCTAAAACTCATTTCCCGTAATGTTGCGGTTTCGCAAAGCCTGATGATGGATGAACTACTGTCTCTCTCGTCTGTAGACTAGGTCTAATGTAAAGCCATGTTTCTCTGAAGAGCCGAAGAACCGTTTCCTATGTAGAGTGATTTACACTCAGTGTCCTGGCCTCTATCCTTCCTCTAATAATGTTATGATGCTGGCACTGTGTACTGTTCACTCAAATCTCTGACTGGTCACTGAAAAAGGTTTAAGTATAAAATTAACATCAAATGAAATCAACGAAGGAAAAAGATTAACTGAAATCGATCTTGAGAATGATAGGGCATAATGCTACTTTTTATGCAAATAAGTAAACAGTACGAAAGTATACAAAGGTAGTAAACAAAGCATTATTTATTGTTTATTTTGACTTCGATAGCTCCTAATTATCTGTCACCTATCTAGAACAATGATGGATGTATCCTTATTGGTGTATTAATTTTTAATATGTTCTATTTTAATCGGTATTTCATTGGGAACAATATGGGCGGTATTTGCATACAATTTGAAGAAAATTATCAAGTGACCTTCGTATTGGCTTTTATTTTTAAAAAATTTTGAAAAACAAGAACTATAATTGGAATTGTAGAATGTAATGAAATCACTTTGAAAAATAATCTGGAGAAATAGATAAATATTTTTAAATTGGACGAAAGTCCACACTGATTTGATGGGAAGGTTTCAGTTCTGTATGTTACTTATTGTTATTTGTTCATTGTAACTATATTTTAGAATATTTATTTTATCGGGGTAGAGTCCGTAGGATAGAAGGTGCCATAATAGGAAGATTGAAAAATGATTTATCCAAAGATTTAGATTTTAATTATTTCTGGGCGGGGAATGCAATTGGACGGAATTACAAATTTATAAATCACTAGGCTTAAATTTGATTGAAAAACCAGATCATGCTTACATTTGTTGGGGTTGGGGTCAGGACTGAGGATACAAAAAGCGATGGACTAATAACGAAAGCTGAGGTTCAAAAAAAGGTTACCTTTTTGCCTACGTCCAACTTTTAGTAACCTTAAATTTTTAAAAAGACATTACTTTTAAGGATTGCTATTCGTATATCGATAGTATTGTTTATTGTCCCATTGTTTTGGGATTAACTTAAATTAAATTATGGTATTAATACTAGGGGGAAAAGAAAAAAATACGAATTTTCTACTTGGCATGAAATGTTAATTACTTTGAGAAAAGAACTGATAGCAAAAAGCAACTTGCTTGTGGATCCCCTCCAAGTAATTGCTCTTCTAAAACATCCAGCACCAAATAAGTAATTTTACTAAATTAACTCAAGAATTAAGTGTGCCATCTGTGCAAGAATACAAATAGAATGAAAAAGTCAAATTAGAAGAAACATTACACATGCTTTGTATACACTTCCTCCACGTTGGAAATAAAGTAAATCATTACAGTTAATTATTAAATTAAATCTTATTAGAATAAAAAAGTATTTTATAAATTAAATCTGAAACACAATCACGTTTGATTCTAGAAGAATAAATCTTCTTGTAATCCTATCTAAGTAAACCTTTTAGTAAACATTGACTGTGTAATCATCATTGATAACCACAAAATCGAGTTCTCCTGGAATTAGAGAGTGTTCTGGAATTCACATAGAGTGAAAAATCGCTGCTGAATGCTCAAATCAAAGGCAAGTCGAAAATATTCGGATACAGAATTAAATTTTCACTTTCGATAAGCTGATCATTTTGATCTTGTTTTGATTTCAAACAACAAAAAAAAACAGACAAAAATTACAACAAGCATATTGATCGGAAACAATTTTTTAAACACGTTTTGTTCTATTTAATTCTGAATTTGAGAAGTTATTGGGTCCTTGAATCAAATGTATTATGTACAGCAAAATAAAAATGAAAATTTTATAATTTCTTACAGTGGATTTGATTTTAAACATAAAGACAATATTAAACAACATGTTTTATGTTGTTGTAGTGCCCTGAGGAAGGTCAAATATAAAGCCGAAGGTTTACCATGTATATATATAATACAGTGTATTAATTCAAGGAGATCACATACCCAATAATTTCTCAAATCCAGAGTGGGTCCAAGTAGAATTACATCGTCCTGTTTAACATAATATCATATATTTATCTTATTCCTTATCAACTTTATTGTTTATATTTCAAAAGCAAATATATATAAATTGATTATTACTGTGGGACGAATCAGTACAAAGATTTTATGTTAATTTTCTTAACTTTTTTTAAATATTCAAAAGGTGTTTTGTTGATCAGTTTTACATCATTGTTCACCATTATTTTTTACTGGGGAACTTTCTAGTTACTAGTTACTCATTAACCTGACAAGAGTAAGTGAAATCAATTACACGCAATCTGTCTATGCATAATTGCTAAATTATGCCTTTTAAAAAAATGAATAATTATTTTAAGACATTTAAGCGAATGAATGTATTTTATACTATAATTATAATATTTATTTTTTGTCTTGCTACGAACAAAAATAAAATATTTTACTACATGCACATTATCAAATATTGCAAAGATAATTATAACTTCACTGAATAAATGTACGTTTTACTTTTGTATTGATTTTTTAAAAGTCAATATCATTAATTAAATGTATATTCTGAGTTCACCAATGTCAAATTTTTATTTTTCATAATTAGTGAACTTATTACCATATCCAAACTTGATTTATGTGCTTTTTTTAGCACTCTTCGACCCAAATTAAAAAATATGTAATAATAATTCATTCACTCACGTAACGACGTACAGAGTCTGCCGTGTTCTTAAATTGGAACGAATATTTTTTAAACATTTTTATCATTATTAAATTATATTAGTATTAAGAAAAGTTATGATTTTGGCCGGTATTTTAGCTTAAATAATAAAGTTTGATGTTTCTCCCTTGGATCTGAAACGGAGGCGTTAGGTTAGGTTTCAACATTCATCTCCGATCGCAATTCCAAACGAAGCTGTACTTTGTTCCCCGTTTGAAGTTTCAAGTCTAAGTTTTACACTGAAATTTAAGTTTTTTTTACTCTGAAAAAATGAGATATTTATTCAACGTTCAAATATGCCGATTTGAGAGATGTGCGGAGACGGGTCAGACGCATATAAAGTGTGTCAACAAACCTGATTGTTAGCAAAGATAACAATCCCTAGTAGAATTTTGTACCAAAATATTATTATAAATCATTAATTTTATGCTCGCTGGCAATCGGACACGACGCCTTTCCTTCCAAAATGTCATACTTGAAAATTTGGATTAATTTTCATTCTAAAAACCTATTCATATGATATAAATAAAAATAATGTTTAATTTTTTCTTAATCGAGACATGCTTACAAAGACAAGCGAAATTTGTAAATAAGCGTGGGCTTAGAAAAAAACGAAGAGGGAACTTTTCTTGCTTAAAATCATCACAAACATCTTATCAAAAATTGCTAAAATATCACTCCATTACTGATAGCATGACTTAATGTTAATTAAATTGTGATTTATAGCCTTTTGACCGATGTTGCGGTGCTTAAATTTCAAGCGAAACATAAAGATTAATCCAAGTATCTCAAGAAGATGTCATGTACCAATTCAGCAATTTTATGTTTTCTGTGGCCAATTTAAACAAATGTGGTACTTATATGAATTATAGATTTTATTCTCCCTGTGATCTCTATGTTTTTATTGTTGTAATGCCTGAATATAGTTGCCAGATGTTTTACAATGTTTTAGGCATTTTCTGATTGAATTTTTTAAATAGTAAGTAATTTAAAAAACATCAATTGTATTGTTACTCATAAAGGGAATGATTAATTATTTTCCTTTCAAACACAAAATACATTCTTGCATACTTACATACCATTCATTCCAATAAAGTTTTGGAGTGCTCCATCACAATCTACACATAGTACATAACTAACCTAATTGAGGTTCGATGTGGAACTCAATATTTGTCGAATTAGCAGTTCCTGTTTGCTGTTATATTATGTAGCTATAATTAATTATTTTATCTTTTTTGACGTATCGTGTATTGTTGATTTATTCGAAGGGCTCATCTTCCTCAAGCAGACGAATCGATTCGAAAATGCGCCTTTGTACGTAGAAATCCTCCTGCGGGACTACATCAAATTCTCCCAATCGTTTCCTTCCCCGCGGTTATTCTGGATAAAAGGCTGACGGACATTTAAGACGAGGAGGGTGAACCGGAATTCTTGAAACGTGAGAAGTAATGTTACGATTTTTTAAATGTTCAGCAGCATAGGGTGTGACATTTCATACGTGTATTTATTTTGATTTCGCCCAAGCGGATCCTTCCTTTCGTTTACGCAAGACAAAACCACTAGAAGAAATGGTTTAAAATAAAAATTTATTGGGAATAATCAAATAGCCGCTCCAGAAGAACAGACAAAAACGTAAAGGCGGTTAAAATATTGAGTTCACATCGGATAATAATGCACGGTTTTGACTAAAACTGAATGAACCGTTTTCCTGAAAACGAAGCGTTTAAAGAAGATAAGATAAATAAGCATTTCGATCATAATTGTTTTAATTTCCTTTTTACAAACAAATTTTTGTCTTACCAGCCACCAATCCTCAGACGAAATTGTGCCGGGAAGACTGTAGGCCTCAATTCCAATTATGTAATTAGATTAGTAGAAAGGCTTATCTCTAAACCTTGAAGATTCCTGAGCGTAGTGTACGCTGGCGAGGAACTCGGCCGTGGGATTTTCGAAAAATTAATGAGACCACCATGTTCCCTCAACGAAGGTTTTCCATCACGACCGCCTGTAGAAAACAGTTTCAACGAGCTGAAAACAATAAAGGTTGAAGCTCTAGTTCCCTTAAATAATTGTTCGAAATCTCACGATGTTTGCTTCCGCTAGCTGTGCAAATAGAGATCGCATGTCTCACGTCAAAAGAAATGGTGATATTGAAGTACTTTTAACCTATATGTCAATTTTAGTTTTTAACAGTTTCCCACAGCAGCACATAATGTATTTGTTATTATTTCAATTTCTTCAGAAAACTAACAAGGAAAGCCATGCTAAAGCAACAATTAAAAAAAAATAAACCTCATGAAAAATAGATCATTGTACATAAAAAGCATAAAAAAGGAAAATTGGCACAGTCTAAACATAATTAAATAACAAAACAATTAATTGTTCGTGAACCGTTTATATTCCACGTTATTAATCAAAAATTAATATAGAACATAAATTTTACTCCTTAAAACACATACGCTTGCCAGTTATATTGCCTTAATTTCACCTATCATTCATCCCTTCATTTCGCGAATGTACACCATTGACCGGTAAAACCATTGAGACGTCAGGATTATAAACAGGGAGATACAAGACACCGTACCATTCGAGTTAATTGAACTAATGACAGCTAATTCGGTGAAAAATTGTAGATAAGTGTTATTTTCGATAGGTATAAGTTAAAACAGTACAAATGTTTTCCTCGTAATAAATTACTAGTAGGTTGTTGTAATAACAGTAAACAAGGAAGTTTTATCCGGCATTTATTTAATGTAAAACACAAATTTTACTAATCTAAATAGTTTAAAAAATTCTCACCCTACAGCAATTAAATTTTAAAAATATTATCTTGAAACTGGTCTAGTCTCTGCCCCTGCCATAAGCCGGGAGAGGTGAGACGCTGCTCCCTTAAATTTGGACCTCCTCCATGTATCAAACGCTAAGTAATTTCTTAATTAAAAAAAAAAAATTTATAGTGGTTGGGTTTAAGCCAAAATAAATGCAATATGTCCTCCACATTTACACCTTTGTAAAAACATTTTCTCCTGCATGTTTAAAAAGATTCCCATTTTGCCTAAAAATACCTACATTGCATAACATCAGGGATATAAGCAGCAACCCCTTACGTGGTTGGTTTTTTTCGGTACAGACCCAAACAAAATGCTTGTATAACGTATTTTGTTACAATTTTGTAATCTGCACGATGAATGTATATGAAACTAAAATAATCTATATCGAACAGATGAGCAAAGTGTTTAGAGTCGACAAAACATCTTCCAATCTCTCCAATCCGCCTTCTAGGCAAACCCCTGTCTGAGCCACATGGCCAACTTTTCTATTTCGAGACCTGTCAATGTAGAAAATGGTGTGTATTATGGGAATTAATTCAGCATTCGTTGTATGCAACAACTTTTCAATAAAAACGCCTTATTACGACGTAATATAACAAAAATTTTTTCAGCTGTACAATTTTCACTTGTACGTAATGTCTCAACAGATAATAAATTACGAGTTTTCTTCAAATATTGCAATTTATTAAAATTAATTATTAAAAATTAATATTGCTATCAATTAAAAGTAGGCTTATAATAAAATAAAATGTTTGCAGTGAAAGAAATTATATTAATAAAACATCAAATATAGGATTTAACCTTACCTGATACTGTAAGATACCTTACTTGTTTTCCTTTACAAGTACCTTTACTAGGTATAAATATTGAGAGTTTTCATTTCACTTGATTCGGTAAAAAAATGTTAAAAATCATACTTAACCTTTCCCTGGTTTGAGTAAATTGATCGAAAGAAGATGTCAATCATAGACTATATTTAGACAACTTCATCCGGCGCACTCCTAAATTTAGACTTTAGTAAGTGCATTTCCAAATGAAACAGGAAATATCCGTTCAGCTAACGTTGGGAGGCCAACCTTGAATACCTCAACCCTAATAAAGGGTACATTTGAATCGATCGAAACTACGAAAAATTACCGAACTGTTCACACGAAGGCCAGTGTTTGTTCTACATCGTGTACATCGTGTCGCGTAGCACCAGGAGAAAAAAGACCGTTCAATGTCTCTAAATTTCTAAATCGTCAATTAAATAATCCCCGGTTTAAAATATATAATTTAACGGAGGGTGGAACAGTGAAGATAGTTTTAATACCGAAACATTAGGTCCGGCAAATAAAATACTCACTACTCATGTGCTTGGACACCAATATCTTTTAAAATGAAGTAATGATGTGTTGTAGGTTTCAGAAAAACATTTTCTTTTATCGTGCCAACGTTTCGATCTTTATTGAGATCATCTTCAGCGCCTGGGGTTTACAAACATTGTTTAAATGTTAAATTAAAACAAGTACATGTAGGGTGTGGAAGAAAGTAAATTTATACAATGTACAAAATATTTTTTATATTCAATGAAAGTATTTCTACTAACCCAAAGTGTTTGTTTGTGTGTAGTAATAGTATGTAGTGAGTAGAAATACTTTGTATATAAGTAATATTTTTTACCTTGTATAAATTCTCTTTTTTCCGCATCCTACGTGTATTTGTTAAATTTAAACAATGTTTGTAAATCCCAAGCGCTGAAGATGATCTCAATAAAGATCGAAACGTTGGCACAATAAAGAAAATGTTTTTCTGAAACCTACATCACACCAGACCGCATCTCTCGATTTCCGAATTAACATCGACTAACGGTCACTAATCACCACACGATAAATTTGAAATGGAAACACAAAAACAAAGATCGGTCAGCTCACCAATGGGCCAAGTAACCATTCAGATGGTTCTGAATTGCAAGAACCAATTAAATAGGTTAGGATATCAAAACATAGTCATTTCTACTAACTTCTTTGTATGCAGGAGTAGAGGGAAAATAAGAAGTTACTCTTGTAAGAAAAAGGGCTGGCTCACCGCTGAAGGACCCTTTTGTGGTATGTACTGGGTAAACAAAAGGAATCCTTCAACGAACACAAGCAATCCTAGGTTCTTGTGAGGCTTGGAAGTAAAGAAACTCTCGAATTTATTAGGAAGCACTCAGAGACTTCAAATCATCACAGCATGACGTACTTCAGCCTCTACAGGTATCTGAGAAAGATTGTCATCAACCGATTAATGTGTGGCAGAACAAATCCTAACATATCTAATATCAGATTGTGAGGATGCACTCCTCCAACTACAACCGTGGTCGAAATACCGTTACGTCCGTGTCAGATAATTAATATAGAACAAGTATATACTTGGTTTTCTTCGTACTACAACCTCGCTTAAGGGGATCGTGCAACAGGCAGACATTATATGACAGACAAAAAAATTATAAGGCCTGTAAGGGTGAACAGGTGAGCTGAAAGAGATAAATAATAAACTCGAGGATAATCCTGTTTGACCTAATACATACCCAAAATATTGGTATGGAAGTAGACCGCTTGAAGTGAATACGTTGTACACAGGCCTGGGCAGGCAAATATTAGAAAGAAAATCTTTAGAATACATCAGAACCAGCCCGGGTTTATCTTCAATTGAGTTATACCGACGAGCTTACGAACACCATTGAGGCCTGAAAATATAGATAAAAGGAAAATATGAGTTCTTACTTTTAGATGTTGGAAAAAACCGTGGGCCTGAAGATCGGTCAATTTTAAAACAAATACCGTTCGAATTACGGTGTAAAGCGATTCCCGTCCTTTGATGCCGGATGTCCATTGTCCTCAGGGTTCAAACGAAGGTCGGACGGACGTCGCTTTGATAATAAATAACATTTCAATGCTTGGCGTTGATCCCATGGATATCTATCTGCTGGATAAATGACACGACTGAATCAGCCCACTTACGACTTCCTCCGTAAAGGCCGAATGTCTTAATAACAATTGAGTTCTTTTCGAATTTTGTACTTAACAATTGCACAGTCCCAAAGAAAAAAAAAAAAAAGAAAAAAAAAAAAAGTAAAAGTAAAACTAATACTGTTAGAATTCTGGTCATAATATTTCAATCCATACAACGGACCAGATAGTAAGGAAGAATGAACAGAATGATCAAAAAATTACTTTCTGCTGAACTATTTGTTCGACAATTAAAACAGAAATTTACTTGTCTGATCTATTGTTGGTTCTTTCTTCCAACAGTATATTCTCTTTGAGCCAAAAATATTTTTTCTAAAACAAATCCTATCCAGCGAAGCATTGATAAAATAATTACATCCCTGAAGTCCAAATTGTTGACCATTTTTGTAATGATTTCATTACTTGAACATGTAATTTCATTCGATTCTACCATAGGAAAAATTGAAGAATTTATTTGGATATTATAAAGATCTAGATTTTTCATAATCTTTTGATCAACCCTCTAGTTCAGCTGGCTGTTGCCTATCTACCAACATATTCAACATACTGGACTGTTATGACTTTTTCTTCTCGCTGAAAATGCGTTGATTCAAGATTAATTTGACTTTGAGACCGACAGCGAAAATAGGCGGACCGTTGATCAGATCTTGATTAAACAGTTCGACAGCTCATCGGCTCCATCATCATATTTTACCAATTAATTACATATACACGGCTCAATTAGTATTTTAAACAGTTTAATCTCGACCGAAGAATCTTAGCCGTTTCCTGAAGACTGGAGCTCTTGATAAATTATGTATAAAAACCATTTTCTTAAATAGTTGAATGATGAGAAAATAAACATTAACTGATAAGACAACAAAATTGATTTTTTCTTGGCAAAAACAAAATTAAAATAAAGCGAAAAGCTTCAAAATAACTTTAGTTTGTAAAAACGTCGATTTTTCCATTTTCATTCCTTGATGAACCTAAAACGAGGATCATTCTACATCCTGTTAGAATACTGTCGATCTGACTCTGGCCCGGTCCGCGTTGTCTCTCTGATCTTGCCCAGCTTCACTAGCCATAACGACCAAATATCTAAAACCCATTTTGAATTTTGTAGTTATTTAAGAAATACGTATAGTTTGTAAGCTCAATAAGGACCCAAATGTCACACTTTAAGCTAACAAAACATAAAAACTTGTAATAATTGTAAAGGAAAACGTGAAAAGAATATTGTGTTACACATCATACAACTTGTTTTTCAAGCTTTTGGACTGCTTCCTTTCTTCTTCTTTTCGTCCATCTTCGGGTTTTATTGTTAAAAGAGTGTTTGACGACTTGTTTTTATTGTTATTTATCCATGTCAGGATTAGGCGATGAGGTATTTCCAGTGAGTTGTTTTATAAAGTAACTTTTCATCTTTGAAGGTCGCCCGTTTTTCTCTTTTCATGTGTTGACACTCACAAAACGTTGTTTACTACGTTAGATTGAAAATGCCCTGTATTTGGCAGGTTATTTTTTTATCACTGATTACTTTTGGGTAGTTAAACTTAACTCGGTTAAATCATTATCTTAGGTCCTTACAAGCAATAACTTACAAATCGAACAAATTTTGTAACTTGTTTACTTATTTAGGAACATATTTGAAATTAGAAAACAAAGTGAAGCCACAAATGGGATTCTTTACGCCAATAATATTTAAATTACTTGTTTGACAAAGAATCTCGTGTGATCTGGCGAAGGTCTGTTGCTTTACAGCGTCATCAGATGAAACGTTGTTTTGATTAGGTTGAAGATATCCTCGTAACTTAGGCAGTGTCCGCGTTTCCTGCGATTTTCCCCTGGGCATTTAACCTTCACTGGATTAATTTTTTTAAAATCTGAACTCCTTAAAAGTTATACCTGATATTTATAACCAATTTGTAACTTTTAAAATCATTTAGGTAGTTGGTAGTTTTCGATTATTTTGATATGCCTTTCGTGGCAGGGTTAGTCAAACGCCCTTGGGCTTCTAGTCATAATCAGTATTGCCTGACAGCCCAAAATCGCGAGGTGTTGGTGATGATGGAATGTTCGGGAGTTTTGTACATACCAAGCATTGCAGCCCTCTGGCTTATTTTACGTTTCATACTTCAACATTCAATTGACTCAATCCTTCTCTTAAGAAGTAGTACGTCATTGCTGTAGTTTTTGCCCTGGTCTTTTTGACATCCTAGGTAGTATCGTTTGAGTCGTTTCTTCGCATTCGAAGACTAGATGAGTGGGTCCTCCGCATTCCATAACCTACAAATGGAAACAACATTTTATGTTGTGGGTGTTTTCTCAGATTCCAGGGACCAGTGTATAGTCCTATCATTCCCCGAATTTTTCCTCCATTAGCTAGAGCAATGTGTTTACCAGTTTTGGTGAGGCTTCTTTAATCATAAGATTCTTACGGGCACCTCTGCAGTTTGTCCACTTTTTGTTTTTGGTGGTCCTATTCTGAGGTCGAAAAAGGATGTTACACTAATTATCTAGTATGACTTTGCATTAGTTGTTACAAGCAGGTTTCGAAATAAAGACCACTTGTACAGTTCTCCAAGTACTTGGGATGTATCCCATTGCCAGACAGCTTCCATATATTTTGATTACTAAAGGAATTAGTGTTATTTTTCCTTTTGAACAAGTAATAACCCATTCAATCTTTTTCAGGGGTTAGTATTGACGTGGCTACTACCTAATCTCCTCTGATGGTTTTTATGACCTTCAGCTTTATACGACGACCAGGTTTGTTATCATATTGCTATTCAATTGATTTCAATTCATTTGAAAAATGGCAAAAAGGAGGGAAAATTCAAAAGGTGTGGTTCAGATGGGAAGTTGGTGTCCGAATGGATCGAGGTCACGGTAGCTCAAGTGGTAGAGCAACGGCGTATCAAGCCGTGGGTTCGAATCCCGCTCGTGCCATTGACTTTTTATCTCAACTAAACACCTTAATTAATTGTAATATATTAATTGGTCAAGCGCACCACGAAATTAGTGAATTTAATTCTTTAAAACACTTTAATACACTAAAAAATTAAACCCATTTGTAATATAATTTGATTTGTATATATTTTTATATATTAATCAAAGTTTAACTTTTAACAATTGGGTCTTTGTCTAAAAAGCAATAAAGAAATGTAAATTGCTGAGGAAAATGAAAAAAAGACGTACAGTTAAAATTTGTTTTAATTTTATTTTAGATTTTTAATTAACATTTCAACATCGCCTATTTCCTCCTCTTGGCTTAATTAAATCTCGAAGACGACTCTGGAAATGTCTCTTTGCTGGAGATTAGCCATTCCAGATCGTGGAGTATCAAAAAAGTGATGGACGTATTTTTCGGTTATCTCATGAGGTTCAAGCCTGGAGAACGGGTACCCTGAGGTTATACTATTGAAGGTACGTTTGTATTATGCGAGTGTGGACGGGCATTAGGTTTTCGCTTATTTCCTCAAAGAGCGCAAAGCGTAATGTTCCAAAATTTCAACCACATAGCGAGTGGTAGTCAAAGACCCTACACTAACGATGTGTGCGGCTATCCAATGAAATTCCCGCCCACACCATCACTGAGCTACGTTGAAAAAGTCGGCTCTGGGAAAAATTACAGGTTTCGTGCCTTTAT